>OY747703.1:39581295-40156295 GCA_963556495.2 Valencia hispanica
CCTGCCACTCAAGCTACTCTGTATTAGTTTTCCATATGCAAGACATCAGGAAGGTGTGCAAATGTATTTCAGGCCGATACAGATAAGAAATGGAAGAGGAGCATTGACAACAAGCAGAGGACCTCAGACAGGGCAGAAGCCTTGTATTCATTAGGAGAGAATATCTCATTTCTGTTGATTTCTGTAATGCGCTGTGTTGAAGGGATTTAAGTGCCTTGCAGAGGTTTTCATACCCCTTGAATTATTTCACATGTTCTACATAATCAAATAAGGAAAACTAACTACTGAAGCTGAACAGTAACTCAGAACCCCACTGTTCAAATTAGGGGGAGGCAGCATCATGCTGTGTGGAGTGTTTTTTACAGCAGGGATAGGGAAGCTGATTCGAAAGAAAACCTGTTAGAGGTTACAAATTATATACTATGGTAGTTGGGGCAGAAGCCGTAAATATACAGCCAGAACTACACTGCAATGGTTTTGATGACAGCACAGGATCTGTGGCAAGACTTGAAAGTTGTTATTTATTAATAATCATGTAATGTAAATAAGTTTGAGCAATTTTGCAAAAGAAGATGACCAATAATCATCCAGTCTTTCAATGTGCAAAGGTAATGGAGGCATACACCAAAATTAAAATAAAATGTGATTGCAGCAAAAGTTGGCTCTACAAAATATTGACTCAAGAAGCCCAACTACAGGCTTTCACTTCATCACTTCACAATTACTAATTACTTTATTTTGGTCTAATCCAATTAAAATACACTGATGTTTCTGGCTGTATTGTGACAAAATGTTAAAGTGCTTCTGCGAAGCTTTGTATTGGTAAATTGATCAGAATACAGATTAAGATACAAACAGGTCTCACCATACTTATGTTCTCTGCTGGGAGGATGGCCTTCATCACTGGGGACTTGTGGGCTCACAATTATCTGCGGATGAAGGTGAATTGGTGACGGGTACATGAGGGGCAGAGGTAGCATAAGCGGTGACACCATAACCCCTGGACTTTGGATGACCATAGGTGCGTAAGGCATCGTGTGAGTGGGTGGTGGGAGGGCGTGGGTGGGCGAGGAGTGGAACTGAGAATGCGGGGAGCAGGGAGACGCGCGGCTTGCCGAGCTGTAGGTTGAGGACGGAGAGCTGGGAGGGGAGGCCGGGGAGGATGCTGGAGACGTGGAGGAGGTGGAGGAGGAGCGTTTGCTGACGGACAGGTCCACCGGCTCCTGCTGGGTCTGTGTGGGGTTGCATGGGGTGAAGGCCGGCATGGGCATTCGGTAGAAGGCACTGGGATGGGAAAAGATCACTCCGTATGACTCTGGGGTTGACACCGAGGAAGGGTAGAATGACTGCGAGGAGAGGAAGAGAGGATGCAGGAGGAGGAAGTGGTGAAGGGAAACAAAAGAACAGAGAGGTAAACATTTCCGTTTTGACTTGAATAGCATGGAAAACATATTTCTGCTGAACAAACAACCACAGCCAGCTGAAGAAATTGCTCAGCAGCAGATAACTGTTATAAGTACAGTGTGTGTCTGTTCATTAGCCTGGCAGTGTGTGCAGCCATTGTATGCAAATGTGTACTGTTAGCAGCTTGTTTGTCCGGGAAGAGAAGGAATGTGGGAACCAGTTGGTCTAGACACGTATAGCAGGAGTGTATGTAGCTGTTTTTAATGTGTGTGTGTGTGGGGTGGGGGGGGGTGGGGGGGCGTGGGTTGGTGGTAGAGTTGGAAGGGGCATCATCGACATGTTTGGGCAAGATAGAAGCACAAAAAAGCACCTAGAAATGGTGTTTGCACAAACACACAAGCCTTACCGTCTCCATGTCTGTCGTTGGAGGGTAATCATACATCAGCATGGCTGCACAGGCCAGGCTCCTACAAAGTAAAACACAACATTTGTTTTTTTTTATTTTTACAAATGATATATTTCAACCAGATTTGTTTCAGAAAAATGATAGTGAAAAGAAATAAAAAACTACAGTTTTTGCTTTTTAGTTAATACTGTCACTCAATGTCAAAATTACCACCCAAAGAGACAAGCTATTGATTTTTGATTCAAACAGAAACCATTTTAAAAGATTTACTGAAAAAAATAAATATATAAAAACTGGACAAACAAAGACAAATACCGATGGCTACTTATTTACTTCCAGAGTCAATGACAACACCCTCAATTTAACACAGTTAAATTAAGGGTGTTGTGTCTGGTTGCAAGCAAAACCAGTAGGATTTGCGTACTGCAATGCTCAGTGACAAGCTAACTAGCTATTACAAACTAACAAGAATATAGGGTTAGGCCTTCTCCATATTTTATGTATTCAAACACTAAAGGCACATCTTCACTAATGGCAGGGGCGGTCCTAGCCTGTTTGGTTCCCAGGGGGAACACCCTCTCCGGCTTCCTTGGTGAAAAGTCATCAATAATGTCATCATATGAAATCTGGTCAGCAATTGCATTATTGATGCTGATGATGGCAAGGCCACTGAGGTGTTCCTGAGACATAGTGGACCTCAGATATGTCTTTAACTAAGGTGTATACGCGTTTTTTTGCGAATTCAGTCGGACTAAGGAAATAATTAGATTTTCTCTAACTGCATGTAAACATACTAACTGACATCCACACTCTTTGGTGTGGATGCTGTTACTAAGAGAGAAAATTCACTTTTTTCAGTAACAGTGAGGTGATAAAAATGGAAGGTCGGGAAACAATTAAAAAATTGATTTGCAATGATGTATCAAGATATGTCTGCGGCTCATTCAGGCTGCAAGACATTGAGAGAGAGCAAAACTTTTAAGAGCAAGGTTCAAAAGAGAATATCAAAGCTGCACCATCATGGAAAATGCTGGAGTTGGGAATATTGGCAGTTTTCTGTAAAGAAATACATCTGGAGACTGATGTTAGATAGGCATCTAAAGAAATATAACTCTTCAACATTTCAAGCGCAGACACATACACACACCTTTTATTTTAGATATTCCCCCTTGCATATTTGCAAACCTTACTTGGCAATTGGTACATACATGTTAGCTCACATGACACCTAAATGTTGTGACATATAATGGGATATATTACTTTTAGAAAACGTAGCACATCTAAAAAAAGGTTTTATAGGACCATGGAAGACATTTTCCCAGGTTTGATGTGCCTGGAAGCTTCCCGGGATCAGAGGGTAAAACCTGAGACATTTGATCACACAATAACACTCCCCACCTACCGAGAACTGCACGGTATTTGGGTAAAAGTGTGAGGTTTTCAATGTGGTTTAAGTTACCTTGGCTTTAAATGGCCAGGTGCAGTTGAGTTGATTGTGTGTGCCTAAATGAGTTCGTTTTTAAGTGTGGTTGTGTGCAAGTGTGTGTGTGTGTTTGTTCACTAGAGCATTAAAGCAACAGAAACTGTCAAAGAATGTACCCCGAGGGACTCTTGGTGTGTCTGTGTATGACCTGATTAAAGTCCACAGTCTGGAGACAGGTTAGCCTTTAATTATTAACAAATGGGTAAAAACACCAGCCATCACACCCAGACAGAAACACACAGGAAGGTAGAGGCACACACATAGAGGTTCCAGATGGGGAGCAGACCAATGAGAGACGCAGATGCTTGCTAACTGGGTCAGGAAGGGTGTGAACATGACGAGTGAAGCCTCGCCCTTTACCCGGCTTCAGGGAAACAAAAAGCCTGGCAATCAGGTGTGTGTGCGTGTGTGTCTGAGTACTTTGAGAGTGTGTTTTATAATCCAGGTTGGAATTGTATGGTAGTTCAACCAAAGGTCAAGCAATTTTCCTTTTGTGATTGTGAATCCCACGCAGCGCTGACAATACAGGCAAATTATAAAGCACATACAGATCATGGCAACAGGAAAAGGGCAAAGAAAAGAATTTTACTGGGACTTTTACAACAACAACCAGAAACGTTAAATGTCCTGAAGGCTGTTTTTGTTGTGACCAGAAAAAGAAACAAGCCTGGTCCATAAAACAAGGTGCTAAAAAAGAAAAAGAAAAGTTTTACTGTATACAAGAACACTACTGATTATCAGGTAAATTGCAAAAAGAAACGTCCATCATAATCTCAATAGAGATATGTTCGGCACATGTTTTATCCAAACTAACCAGGTGTTAAGCAGCCTCGGGTCTTTCTGCATGGAGTTTGCCTGTTCTCCCTGTGCATGTGTGGGTTTTCTCCGGGTACTCCAGCTTCCTCCCACAGTCCAAAAACATGACAGTTAGGTGAATTGGTCTTTCTAAATTTCCCCATTGGTATGAGTGTGTGCATGTATGGTTGTTTGTCCTGTTTGTCTCTGTCTTTCCCTGCGATGAACTGGCAACCTGTCCAGGGTGTACCCCGCCTCTCGCCCCTAGGATGCTGGAGATAGGCACCAACCCCCCGCAACCCTGTAGGGTGGACAGGTACAGATAATGGATGGATATATCCATTATATATATATATATATATATATATATATATATATATATATATATATATATATATATAATGGATAATGAGACACCTTCTTTGATTCTTTGTGAACACATTTTAGTCACTGCTAATGTTATTCAGCCTGTTGAGGAATATTCTAGCTACTTATTTATCTTCAAAAGGAAATAAATAGGACAGAACAGAAGATAGAATACGTTCAAATAGTCTTAATGAACATTTCAAAATAAAAGGTACATATATTGTCCACATCAATACGTTATATATATATATATATATATATATATATATATATATATATATATATATATATATATATATATATATATATATATATATATATATATATATATATATATATATATATATATATATAAATATAATAAAATGCTTAAAGGTGACCTTGAATGTTGACTTTTTAAAAGCAATCCGCAGATTTAAAAAATGATTCACTTTGTACTTCATAATGCTGGGATTAACAGACTTTTGTATGTGTTGCTTGAAATAAATGTAACATTTACTTATTTAATTTTTTTGTGTTTTCGCTGATTTGTGTTTATTCCTTAATTTTAACAATTATTTGTGTATAAACATTCTTATCTGAATTTCATATGCCTTTTGTAATTTTTGTGTCTATCTTGATCCTTCAAATCAATATTACCTTGGCCAACTACACATTTTGTTACATTTTAGTGCTTCCCTCCCATGTTTAGCAATTTCTAACTCATTGGATTTTTTTGTTGCCTCCTGTATTTAGCTTTTGTAAATCACTTTGTGTTTCCATTGCTGTGGATTAAGCCCTCTTTTTATATCAAGAAGATGATTTAAATTACTTTTTAGTATCAGTTGCTCTTCATTCAATTTTAAACCTAACAAGAAATATGTGTTTGCCTTTTTTTGCTGCTTAATCTTACTACTGACTGTTAACTTCTATATATTTAGGTAAATACTTACAAGTACATCTTTGGTATTTAATAATCTGCCATTTAAACCAGATTAATTGCAATTTGGGCTTCTAAATACAGACCTGCTCATATGCTCTACCTACAGGCAAGAAAGGACATTGCTTCTTGAAGTTCGAAAAATAGGTGTGTGAAAGAGTAGAGGTTGTCCTATTTTTTATGCTATGTGTACAAGCATGTCAATATTTCCCAACTATTGAGAATAACTCAGGCAAAGTTACCAATTTTTATCGAAGGTAAAAATTACATACAGACAACCGTCATACATGTCACACCGAGTCTTTGGGAACTTCAGAGTACATACTGTAAATGCCAATTATCTCTTAACACCTGAGCAAGAACAGCCCTGGAGGCATTAGTACCTTCAATGTACACCCTAAAGCCTTCACAAATATGTTTGCGTGCTGAAAAAATGATTTTATTTTTAAACCCATGAATTATCTTCATCTTTCACAAAAACTAGAACAAATGCCTGAGGTTTAATTCCTTGAAAGTCTGCCTGCAGTTGCATGAACATATCATTGTCTTTAGAGTTCACCTGTGAAGTGAACACATTTTCCCTGAGTAGAACGTTTACAAAAATCTAAGAACAATGCGTAGGACTTTCAAAAAGTTGAATAATGTGTGGACAATTTGAAAAGGAAGTCAGATAAAGTGACCCATTCAAGCAGGTCGACGACTTTAAGCTCCTTCTTTTAGAGGACAGAAACGAAGGAGAGACCAAATATAATTTAAAGGTAAAGGAACTAATTTAGGAGTCATAAACATGGTACATAAGAAGCCATGTCATGTTGTGAGGGAACATTTTTTCCTGTTGTGGACAAGTGAGTGTGTGTTTCAGCATGTCTGCAAATATTGTCTTTCCAGGTCAGTAAAGCTACTGTGTACTCAACCCCAACCCACTCAGCAAACACTTCCTGCATCTCCTCTCCACACTTGGACTCCAGCTCTTCTTCTACACCTCCTCTCCATTCGCTCTCCAAGCAATCGCTCACGTCACTACCATATTTATCTAAACCAGCCCCACCGCCCCCCATCTCCTTGCTCTTCTTCTTCTTCTCTCTCCCTCTGTGAATGATATAAAACAAACATGACTGAAGGGGAAAATATTGCGGCTTAGAGGCCTTGGTTACCAACTCAACCACACACACACACGCACGCTTTTCTACATGATCACAACGGCACACAAGACTTTCTGCTAGCTCAACAAAATACACACACTAAATCACTAAAGGGCTAAATTATTACAGACACACACACATGCTCTAATGGCAGCAGGCTGGAGATGATGAGATCACCAGAGAGACCAGAAACCTCCAGACAACGGCTTTGTCCAAGAACACACTGAGGCGCGCACACACACACAAACACATACACACACTAAAAGGCATGATTTCCCTGCTCCTCACTCTGACTTTTCCTTTACTTTAAAGCCTTTTTTTCCCTTTCCCTGTCAGTCTTACCTCATGTCAGTGCTCTGCTGTTTAATCTCATGACTGCCACTTTGACGGCAGATTGCAAAACATCTATTCTGCAGCTTACATCAATATTGCTTCAACTCCTGCAGACCAGGAACTTCAAGTACACACTGAACCCTTAAACTTTGCTATTGACATTAAAATTAGTCCTTAATCAGGATCCTAATTGCCTCACTCATCCAAGTGGTGAGGTAATATTCCAACGGTTGACCTTTTGTTAGTTTCTAAGTGCACACTTCCTGCCTCTTGGCCTTTGTTGCTTCAGAATTGTTCTGTGAAGCTCTCTCAACACCATGTTTAACCCCATTAGGCTTCGGGCCAGAAGGAGATTCTCACAGCATAATAAAATATGAAAAAACCACAGATTTATGGTAGCTCTTTATGCCAAGATGATCTTGAGACATATTCAGAAGTCTTTTTTTTCCACAAGACATAAAGACCTATAAATAGCAGGCCCTCTCTGAGCAACCTCTGGAAGTTCAAAGATGCTCAGTCCGGGCGGAAGTATCTCATTTGAGCTTTTAGAAATAAAGCTACCTGAATATTGTGGAACCAAAGGTGGCATGGAGTGAAACTTTGCAGAGTGGACAGAGCGTGTTACCCTATAATAGGGGTGCCAAATATCTCCAATTCTAAACACCATACAGCTGCAGACTCTCAAAGTCACTCAGCACCACTCCAAGACCTGAGACGATGCTTCATGCATAATTTTGTTTCTAGCTGCCACATGTGGGAAGAAAACTTGTCCAATTCTCTTGCCATTCATGACTTTGCATAGGACAATAAACTTGATATAATTTGTGATTACTGTTAGGGGACAAGGTCAAGGTTGATGCCCAGGAACAGATTGGTTTTAGGTGTTGGGGGCATGAAAGCAAAGAATTTATATACCAGAAGTTCTCAGGCCCAAAGAGTGTTGCCAGCATTCCCTTTATAAGAGTGATGGCTGGTGCTCCATCAGTTTGTACACTGCACAATATGTTGAATCGTAATTGTCACTGCAAATTCAATATCAACCAAAATCCAAATGCAAAGGACTGATTGGATGAAATATGTAGTTGTAAATCATATTTCAAGAGTCATGTATTCACTTTTAACATCCAAAGATCCCAATAATAAATTTTGACATTTCGATGGTGACTAAGTGCCTCTGAAACACACCATATATTCTTAGTGCCACAGATGCCAAATCTTACAGAAAACTTTAGGGATGTATGAGATTTAGCCTTTTTACATCCAGCCAACCAGCAGTTGAAACAATTACTTTCTAAGACCTCAGTATACCCAGATAGTGGTAACTAGTCTATGCCAAACCATCATTCTTCCTAATTTCAACCAGTAATCTCACTTCTGGATCCTTGACTTCCTAAATAACATAAGCTCTTCTGACTCCTCTCAGTTTGAGGCCCCTCTATCATCTTCTTTTGGCTTCCCATTCCCACATTTGGACTGCCTAGCCCCTACTCCCCGAAAACGCACACACATGCATGAACACACATGTACAGGTCCTCTCTGCTCCTCTCCAGCAGACTGAGAGGCTACAGGCCTGCAGACCTCAGGGGGGGAAGCCAGAGGGGGCCATCAGCAGGGGAGAGGAAACAGGATCCATCGTCTTGCACGCACATCCACACACAAAAACGCGCGAAAAAAAACGCGAATGGGCGCAGATTTCAAGAAACAACTGGAGCTGTCAACCAACCAACAAAGGCAAACATGCGTGTGCACACCTCAAGTTGAGCTGGTCAAAAAGAGTGCCTTTTCTGAGGCTTTCCAGACAACCGAGGACAGAGGGAAGGGAGAGGAGGAAGAGGGAGAGAAGCGGAAGCCCTCAGAGTTCAGGCCGACTGTTATTATTTCCACACTCCGTGATGGGTCGGGGGGTGTGAAGGAGAGCAAGAGGAGGAGGAGGAAGAACAGGAGAGAGAAGCCAAATGGGGGGGGGGGGGGGGGCTGCTGCAGGGGGCCTGCGGTTTCCTGTCTGACCCCCTCCCCTCCACCACATATTGCACCTCCTTGCCCCAAGAATGAGAGGGAAACAGGGGGGAACACAGAAAAAAAAACAGCCGCTGTAACCAAACTATGTCTAAATGGAAATGGAAACAACAAGACTGACACAGAAAATGGGAAGAAAATGAGGTGGGTTTCAACCAAAATATGACAAAACTTCAGCAAACCTCAGACATGGGGAGAGGGGCCGGCGATGAGATAGTCGCATTGGCTCAATCCAGCGGCTGAAACGCACCAACATATGTGTTTATGTGTGTGTGTGCTTCACTGTGACCTAAACATGTGTGTGCATGTGTGCTGGCACGCATAGGGTTGTGTAACTACTTACAGCTTTTTGAGTTTATGGCTGTCTGAGGAGCACAGGGTCCTTTTCCCGTAAGTTCCCACTGAGAACCACCAACCCTTCAGCATCCAGGAGTTTAATGTTTAGCCTTAATGTTCCCTAGGACATGGCCTTTGAGCCGCCGTGTGTGTGTGTGTGTGTGTGTGTGTACGTATACACACAGTGTTGTGCATTCTGTTTTACCAGATAACATCAGCATGTTGATTCAGGAAAGGAGGCGTTTAGGATGGGTGGAGTATTTAGGGCGTCGGTGTCTGTGCTGGCTCCATTTTCAACAAATAAATTAGAAATCAATAAAAACAGACAGAAAAGATGTCTCTTTATGTTTCCTGATCAATATAAAAATGGACAAAAAAGAGAAAAAGGAGCAGAGAAAAGAGGAGAGATGTTGCCCTTGTTACACCCGTTCTACCCCCAACATCCTTCTCTCCTCCCTTCTTGCTCCCTCCCTTCTTTCTGTCTTTCTCCGGGCTCTAAACAGGATAAGGGCTTCATATGCCAAGTGGAATGTGTGACGCAAGCCCAGGCCTTGAAACAAAGCACAGGAAACAGAAAGAGACAGAGAAAAGGGAACACACACACAAACACGCACGCACACACACAGGGGAGGAGATGCAAACTGTAACAGATCTAATTAAACCTAAAGGGCGGAAGAAAGTTCAGGTGTCGAAGAGTTACACACTGTCTTGTTAGTATTCTCACAGCTCATCCTAATTATCGTCACTCATTCAGTTTTCTTTAATTCATGATAATTAGCAGACAAATACATATAGCTCCCTCTATATATAGCATATAAAATAACAGCTCAATTAAGCAAAAGTGTCAAATGTCAAAACACACCAAAAGCAAACTTCACACTTTACTGTCTGTCTTTTTAACTGTTTACCTTCATGTCATTATTTGATGTTGGATAAAATCATACACCCTTCTAACTGGACATCTAAAATGAGTTTTCATTATTTTCAGTCAATTAAGATAAAAAATATTGTCAAAGATTACAAAAACCATCTAATTTCTAAAACTAGTAGCTATAAAGCATATGATGAAGTTAAAATATGCATTTTTTAAATCCATCCAACCATCCATCCATTTTCTATACCCGATCCAGTAAATTGCTGATACTTTCATGTTTAAAAAAAGAAGAAAACGCCTATTCTGCATTGATTGGCAACAACATCCTTTTTATTGGAATGTTTTATATTAGTTTTCCTAGAGTTTAATTCCATTCATCATAAAAAGCATTAAGATCCCAAATTTGGTGAAGGATTAATTACAACATCAGCAAAATTTGTCATGTCCCGATGTATTTTTTATTGGACTGTTTAATTGGACTGCACTATATATATATATATATATATATATATATATATATATATATATATATATTTCCTTAATAGTTTTTAGTCATATAGGGTAGCCGCTCAAATATAAAGTATTATGATGATTTATCATATATTATAGACTGATTTGCGCAAATAGTTCTGATTTGTTTAGCAACAAGATCCTTTTATAGTTTTTTTGATCTCTTAAAGTTATTTTTCACGTAACAAAAGCATATCGATCCTAATCTTTAGTAAAAAAAAAAAGAAAGATTGTATACCCCAAATCAAGACAAAAATAAGATATATACCATTTTTAATTACAACATTTAGTGTCATTAGTCAATAACCATAAAATTACACCTAAGCCGGTTGACCACGCTGAAATAAAGCGACGGCTGTAGATTTATATCATATTTTCCGTCATTTTAATCAGTTTGTTACTACAGCCACATGTTAATGTGCCTTTTAAACATCCCATAGGAAACACTAACAGAGCCTCTGCAGGGACATTGGACTTACTTCTCCGCTAAACCTCACGGTCTGTTCCTGCAGGACAGACGGTAGTTTCACAGCTGCCTTGCTGAACGGCAAAACGCTGACCTCTCAGTGGAAGAACTCAATTAGGCAACTCCGGAGAAAAAGTGACACTCGGCTCCCCGCGGTGTCACTGACATCAGGCTCGGAGAAAAAAACACAACAACTGATCGATGGCTCCACAGACCTGGCCCAAGTTACGAACGTCCTCTTTCCGTGCGCGTATCTGTGACAACTGCGCCGCTGCGTGAGTGAGCCGCTCCGGTTTAGCTGCCGTCATCTGATCCTGGGGTCGGGCGTTTGGGCGGGACCTCGGCGGGGTGGCCCGGTCCAGGGCGGGCGTGTTTCACACTGCTATGGCTGTGTTACCGTGCACTCATCCTGCATGCCGCGTTTTTATGAAGATACCAAAAAAAAAAAACACACAAAAAAACTGGCTCTCGATCTGTTTTAGACTTATATGCAACAGAAGCTGAAGACACGTCGAGAGGTGAGCGCTATAAAGAAGTTAAAATCAGCAAAGTTCCACTTGAAGATGAATAAAATGTTATAAAAGGGGTTTTGAATTGTGTGGATACTATAGAATTACCATATTAACACAATCTTAACATTCATTATCTGTTGTACTGCTATAGTACAAATTATAATTATTTTGAAAAAAAAACCTCATTCACTTGCAATTTAAAATATTTTAATTTGTGTTTTTCATCATATATTGCACTTTAGTTTTGCTAATAATATAGAAATAAAATGATTAGTTAAAAAAGTTGTAAAACCTGCTATTTCCTTCCAACCATCTTCTTAATAATAATGGCTTGCATTTATATACAGGTCCTTCTCAAAAAATTAGCATATTGTGATAAAGTTCATTCTTTTCCATAATGTAATGATAAAAATTAAACTTTCATATATTTTAGATTCGTTGCACACCAACTAAAATATTTCACGTCTTTTATTGTTTTAAAACTGATGATTTTGGCATACAGCTCATGAAAACCCCAAATTCCCATCTCAAAAAATTACCATATTTCATCCAACCAATAAAAGAAAAGGGTTTTTAATACAAAAAAAGTCAACCTTCAAATAATTATGTTCAGTTATGCACTCAATACTTGGTCGGGAATCCTTTTGCAGAAATGACTGCTTCAATGCGGCGTGGCATGGAGGCAATCAGCCTGTGGCACTGCTGAGGTGTTATGGAGGCCCAGGATGCTTCGATAGCGGCCTGAAGCTCATCCAGAGTGTTGGGTCTTGCGTCTCTCAACTTCCTCTTCACAATATCCCACAGATTCTCTATGGGGTTCAGGTCAGGAGAGTTGGCAGGCCAATTGAGCACAGTAATACCATGGTCAGTAAACCATTTACCAGTGGTTTTGGCACTGTGAGCAGGTGCCAGGTTGTGCTGAAAAATGAAATCTTCATCTCCATAAAGCTTTTCAGCAGATGGAAGCATGAAGTGCTCCAAAATCTCCTGATGGCTAGCTGCATTGACCCTGCCCTTGATAAAACACAGTGGACCAACACCAGCAGCTGACATGGCACCCCAGACCATCACTGACTGTGGGTACTTGACACTGGACTTCAGGCATTTTGGCATTTCCTTCTCCCCAGTCTTCCTCCAGACTCTGGCACCTTGATTTCCGAATGACATGCAAAATTTGCTTTCATCCGAAAAAAGTACTTTGGACCACTGAGCAACAGTCCAGTGCTGCTTCTCTGTAGCCCAGGTCAGGCGCTTCTGCCGCTGTTTCTGGTTCAAAAGTGGCTTGACCTGGGGAATGCGGCACCTGTAGCCCATTTCCTGCACACGCCTGTGCACGGTGGCTCTGGATGTTTCTACTCCAGACTCAGTCCACTGCTTCCGCAGGTCCCCCAAGGTCTGGAATCGGTCCTTCTCCACAATCTTCCTCAGGGTCCGGTCACCTCTTCTCGTTGTGCAGCGTTTTCTGCCACACTTTTTCCTTCCCACAGACTTCCCACTGAGGTGCCTTGATACAGCACTCTGGGAACAGCCTATTCATTCAGAAATTTCTGTCTGTGTCTCACCCTCTTGCTTGAGGGTGTCAATGATGGCCTTCTGGGCAGCAGTCAGGTCGGCAGTCTTACCCATGATTGAGGTTTTGAGTAATGAACCAGGCTGGGAGTTTTTAAAAGCCTCAGGGATCTTTTGCAGGTGTTTAGAGTTAATTAGTTGATTCAGATGATTAGGTTAATAGCTCATTTAGAGAACCTTTTCATGATATGCTAATTTTTCGAGATAGGAATTTTGGGTTTTCATGAGCTGTATGCCAAAATCATCAGTTTTAAAACAATAAAATACCTGAAATATTTCAGTTGGTGTGCAATGAATCTAAAATATGTGAAAGTTTAATTTTTATCATTACATTATGGAAAAGAATGAACTTTATCACAATATACTAATTTTTTAAGAAGGACCTGTAGAGCTTTTCGAGATCCTCAGAGCGCTTTACAACTCCATTATTCATTCACATTGCCCTGGGGCAGACTGACAGAAGCAAGGCTGAAATATTGCACAATCAGCCTCTCTGGCCAACACCAGTAGGCAGGTAGGTGAAGTGTCTTGCCCAAGGACAAATAGCAAGCGGAAGCAGGAATCGAACCCACGATTTCTGGGTCGCAGGCCAACAACTGTACCACTGAACTACAACTACTATAATTCTCACGCTCAGGGCGGCTGTAGTTGAGTGGCAGAGTTGGTCTTCCAAATGGACAACTTCTACAGCAGCACGTGTCCTGACGAAGACCAAGAACACATTACACCTGTCTTAAATTCATTGCTTTGGCTCCCCGTACGTTTTAGGATCAATGTTAAGGCTCTTTTAATGGGAATGTGATTTAGTTGGGTCATTTTAATCTGTAAAGCACTTTGAGTTGCAATCTTAGTATGAAAAGCGCTTTATAAAAAAACTTTGATTGATTGATTGGTTGATTGATTGATTGATCAGCTAAAGGCTATAGAACATGCAAATAATTATCTTAATCAGTTACAAAGGTTGGGCAATAACTAAACATCAGGCTACATGTTTGTTTAAATAATGTTTTTACCTGGACAGCTAAAAATGATGACATGTAAAGTGAAAGTATTTATGTTTCTAGTGAACTAGCTGAACCCATAGTGTTGGCACGGATTTGTGGGATCTTAATGCTTCTGCTTCATCACATATCTGACAAGTTCGCACTAATTCAGGTAGTTTTTACAACCTGAAAACTATAAGCAATGTTATCACAGAAATCCTTCAGGGGAATATTATGCAATGCAGGCAGAATTTCTCTCTTTTGCTAGCAATTAAACAAGCTATAGAAAGACTTCTAAAAAATTAAAGTATGACGTTAGTTTAAATGAAATGTCTTTGTTATAATATTTGAGGCTATTGACAAATGAACTTATATTGTGAGAGTGTGTATTTTAGTTTTTTCTTAGGTATTAGTTGAAAGTTGAGGTAAAAAGAGATTTCAAGTTCACAAGGAACATATCCTTTTAGTGTTGCCCCAGTGTCTTTAATCAGTGTTCAGATGAAGCCCTAAAAGCAGCTTTATTACCATAACTTACTATGAAAGCTACAAAGATCTAAGGGTATCACTGTCTTGCTTTAAAAATATTTAAAAAATAGATTTTAATATGCTGGAATCTGTGATGTTTCTTTTTACTTATATTATCTGTAAAGGTATTTATTATATTTGCAAACACATATCTAAAGTTTTCTTTAATTGCAGATGACAGATATATTTTGTTGTGGAAAGCTACATTTTCTGCAGGTAATGGAAATAGCAAACAAAGGGTATGATTGATGTTATTCAATTTACTAATCTATAAATGTATATTTTGTTACATTTTGTTCCTTTTTAAACTAACTCAACAGCTAAACTTTTAAAAATTGATGCTGAAACTGTCCAAAAAATTTTTTTTTAAAGTTTAGACAACAAATCATGATAGAAGTCACATACAAATTATATTTAAACAAATAACTTACCCAAAATGTCAAACTCATTGTAATTACCAAATACATCAAATATGTTTTAACTCAAGCAACATTATACAGCTGGGCCCAAAATTATTCCCACGCCTTACAGATTTAGATTTACAATTATTTTTCTTTCTAAGAAGAAGTTTGTAAAAACAATGTAAAAGTAAGATGTAGGCTATACAATTTTTAAAAATTTTGGAAAAAAACTTCAATTTTAATTACATTTTATAAAAACTAGTCTGGTGAAACTTATTTTTACCGTTCTAATAATCAATTAAAACAACATTAGCAATAGAGCAGAAATCAAATTATTCTGGAGCCTCTGAAGACCTTTAGCTTTAGCTCCTTTCACAGATTTTCTATCAGAATCAAGTCAGGACTCTGGCTGGGCCACACCAAAACATTAACATTTATATGTAACTGTTTTGATTATATATATATATATATATATATATATATATATATATATATATATATATATATACGTATTGATGTGAACAATATATGTACCTTTTATTTAGAAATGTTCATTAAGACTGTTTGAACGTATTGTATCTTCTGTTCTGTCCTATTTATTTCCTTTTGAAGATAAATAAGTAGCTGGAAAATTCTTCAACAGGCTGGATAACATTAGCAGTGACTAAAATGTGTTCACAAAGAATCAAAGAAGGTGTAGCCAGCATGAATAGATAAACGGTTTCTTTCATCACAAAACCAGAAAAATGTTTCCAGTAAATTTTTGTTTTGTTTTTGGCAAAGAGCCACTGTAAACTTTAACTGAAAGAAACGCTCTCTTTTGTTGGAAAGTAGGCAAAGAAACTGAATTCTTACCTAATGTTGATTTGATTAAACTGTTTTTAACTTTAAAAACTCAGAGAGGGATCATTCCAGTTGATTGAAAATCTATACTTTTCCCCCTGGTTTTATGGAAGTGGTCAGACAGAATCTCGAGCAAAGAACTGGATTAGGAGGTCTCCAAGTTGCCAAGTTGGGGGCATACCATAAGCTCTGTGACATGCTTCATCACATGCTGCTCCTTCATGCTCACCTGGCCTGAGCATCGAGGCATGGCAGGAAGGGTATCTGCTGCTGTTTACGCAAAACTCAATGTTGAAACAGGCTGCTGTTATTTCTGGATGAGTTCTTCTGTGGCAGACGTATAACTTTTAAGAAGACACATCCACATCACCTTAACTAACCTCTGTGTCTTAAGTATGGAGGATAGGGCGTGGTGTTGTCTTTCATTGTGTTTGTCTTCACGATGAACCCAAAGACGGCGTAATGTACAAGCTTCTCGTCTGAGAGAAAAACGTAAAACAAAAAGTTCATTTCTTCTTCAGTTTTGTTATTAAGCTTTTCCTAAAATTTCATTGTGATCATGAAAACATTGCAGTTACTCCGAAACATTTCCTTATTTGAAACAGATGGCAGACAATACAAAATTTGACAGCAATCACCTTTTCAGTCAGGAGGGACAAAAGCTTGATTTCAAATCCCACCTTCCTTCTAGATTTCTGTGCTAGTGACCAAATATCAAGAAAACAAACATAGGAATTAGATTCCGTGTATATTGCATATAAATCCTTACCTTTTTCACATTTTGTCACGTTACAGCAACCAGCTTTAATATGTTTAATTGGATTTTTTTGTGACAGACCAGCACAAAGTGTTGTGCAAGTGGGAGAAAAATAATACATTGCTTTGATTTTTTTTAACGAATTAAAATCTGAAAAGTATGTGGATTTATATTTACCCCCCTTACTCTGATACCCCCCAGTGAAATCAAATCCAACCTTTTGCCCTCAGAAGTCACAAAACCAGTAAATAGATTCTACCTGTCAATTAACTTGTAATTAAATCTCAGTATAAATCCAGCTGTTCTCTGAAGGTCTGAGATGTTAAAGAACCTCAGAGAACAAACAGCAAGAACAATTCAAGGAGATAGCTGTGGAGAAGTTTAAAGCACGATTAGGTCATAAAACAATATCCTAAGCTTTGAAAAAACTCACAGAGCACTGCTCAATCCATCATCTTAACATAAAAAGACTTTGGCACAATTGCAAACTCACTAAGACATGGCTGTTCACCTTACACGACAGATAAGGCAAAAAGAGAAGCGACTAATCGTGCAACCAAGGAGTCTATGGTAAACTTGGCAGAACTCACAGCTCAGGCGGGAGAATCTGTTGATATGTCACAAATTTGCTACTATGGAAGAGTAGCAAGAAGAAATATGTTCTTATAAGAAAACCAGAAGAGGTCCAGTTGGGACCTTGCTTGGGACAATTTTTGGGCCAAAATTGAATCTTTTGCCAGAACGTTTCTAGCCTGCATGAAAAATGCTATGTGCGATAGCCAAATATGATGGTGACAGCATCTATCGAGGGGATGTTTTTCAGCCTGAAAAAGGAAGCTGCTCAATGACAAGAAAGAGTGAAATACAGGGCAATCCTGGAAGAAAACCTGTTACAATCTGCAAAAGACTTGAGACTGGGTTGAGGTAAACTTTTCAGCAAGACAACAACACACATACACCCAGAGCTACAGTGGAAGGGTTTAAATCAGAACATGTTCATGTATTAGAATAGACCAAAGTCCAGGCCTAAATCTGATTAAGAAGCTGTGTCAAAGGACCCTTTACATATTATCACACAAAAAAAAGCTATGTTTAAAAGTAAATAAAATCGAGGTAAAACCCTATGTTGGTTTGAGTTATAACGTGACAATGAGAATACTTTTGCCGGACACTCTATTGTATTGCTATGTTAGAAAGCAATGAAGCAATGCCTACAATTTCTTTTGCTCACTCTTTTTAACGTTATGTAAAACAACACTGATATGGCTGGTTTTTATGTGGGCTGTCTTTGTCATATCATGCCAATCAGCATTCCTGCAGGATGATGGGGGAGTGCTCATTTTTTTCAAGCCAATTTCGTTTTTGTCTGACTCCATGGCCTCCGCATCGGTGCTGGGGATACAAAAGCATAAGGTCCACAGAGATGAGTGTGCACATAACATTAACCTGTTATTCAGGTTCAAAGTTTTTCCTGAATGACACCATGTATTATCTTTTGTTTTTAGTTGATGTTTGGAAACATCTACATTGCAAGTATAATTATAAAATTTCACCTACATTTAATAACAGTAATAAAATAAAAAGTAAAAAAGGAAAGGTGGCACGAGGTCTAAATCTTTTCCTGTAATGTTTCCTTTGAGTTTCCAATTTATTCACCTCCCTCTGTGGATACATCCAGCGAACTTGACCTCAGTGTAAAGGACAAGTGAAACAGTTTAAACACCCAAGAGGAATATCTGAAAAATAAAATCTGTTTCTACAACCGCCACATCAGCAGCAACCAAAAAAAGCAGCGATGATCAACTAAAACTATATTACCTCTGAATAATATTATACAATAAAATAAATGTGACAAATATGAAATTGCCTCCCCCTGTAACTCTAGAATAAACATTAAGTGACACTTCACATAATTCTCTCAGTTTATCTGTTCACGCAAACTGTTAATCTGTAAAAGACACTTATGTGACTTGAAACCCACACACTAAAAACTGCTGGGTTAAAAATAACCCAATTTGGGCTGTTTTATAACTCAACCGCTGGGTCAATATTGCACCAACCCAGCAGTAGTTAATTTGACCCAGCAAGATGGGTTACTCCATTCTAACCCAACAGATGGGTTAAATATCCCACCCAAATGCTGGGTCAAAAATAACCACAAATCTGGGTAAATTCAACCACAATTTTGGGTCATTTGTTCTACCCAAATGCTGGATTATTTATTCTACCCAAATGCTGGGTAATTTATTCTACCCAAATGCTGGGTTATTTATTCTACCCAAATGCTGGGTCAAATTAACTACAATTCTGGGATGTTTCAACTAAATATGTGTCATTTACTCTACCCAAATGCTGGGCCAAATGAATTAAAATTCTGGGTTGTTTCAACAACTACATATATTGTTCAGTAATCAATCCAAATGCTTGGTCAGATTAACCAATATGCCCAAATAATTCTAACACATTACAGTACAACCTATAAGACAGAAAATACCATTCATATCTATAAAACTGTCACAAAATACATGCTAGATTTGGTCATGTAAAGCATATACTATGCAATAAACACTTAAACAATACTGAAATCTTTACAAGGCGCTGCCTTGAAATTTTATTTATATAAATGTAAACAATATAAAATGTTTCAGATCAATTCATTCAGGTCAAGAACTGGAACAAATAAAATCAATGTAATTAAAACATTTAGTGCAAAACAACTAACAACAGTTAAAAGGTCTAGTGTCCATTTTTCCAATGCCTATTTGCAAGCAAGTATACTAGTTTGAAGAAACTTAACCAGTTTAGACTCCACTCCTGGCATTTCATAGATGGCACTTTGTAGGAATTTGCACACATGGCCACACTGCTTCGAGTATTCAATGCCTAAAATAAAAAATGCCTTGAAGCACGCATCGATGGCCTGAAGCAGTGCGTCGTATTCTAAAGCATGAGCAGCAATGATGACGAAGGCCTGATATACATGCTGATCATCATTTCCCAATGTCAGGACGTAGGGGTATGGTCTTGATGCCTTGGCCTCATGAAGGTATTCCACCATGTTTGTTTCAGGCAAAAAAAAAAAGAAAGAAAGAATGAAAAAGAGCAAGTGAGAGAGTAGTGAGTAAGGAACAAATGTCTACCAACTAGTATAGTAGAATTAAAAAAATAAAATAAAAGACATTTTGAGGACCATTTTCTTAAAATATTGTTTTAAGATAAAGTCTAGTTAGGTTTACAATTTGGAAAAGATTCAGTGCATCTTTAATTTTGTCTGGATGGTTATGGCATATAGCTCACATTATGGAAAACAATTTAAAAAAGCATTCAGACTTGAACTGACCTAAGAAGCCATAAATCAATCACATTCTTTGTGGATTTAGAAGACTTTAACCTCCTACAGCAAGGTCTGAATGGATTAAAACACAAAAGCGTTAACCTTCTTATAAATATGTTAATTTCTGCATCAGTGCGGTGTGGTAACGAGGCGATCAGTCACTGGCACTGCAGACATGTTTTAAAAGCCTAGAATGCTTTGATGGTCACCAACACGTAAACTTGTAGATAGCTTGACAATAGTCGGAAACCCTAATTATAGAATAACAAACCTGGATAAGCTTGTGTGTGTTTGAGCACATTCGTGAGCCCAGGACTAACAGGTATATATTAATGAAAAGAAAAAAGTTCCCCTTTAGATGCACTGGAATACTTACAAGCTTATGTTCGATGAAGGCCAAGTTGCATTCTTCAATGGTGTGGCGAACCATTTTTGAACTGCGGCCAAGGCCAAGTTTGTAAGTGGTTGGAGGAAGCAGGGCTGGCAGCTGCCTCAGGGCGAGTTCGCCAATGCCATCTGTAGAAGATATAGGTGTGAATACGCTGTGGATGATCCGTGACATAGCAGGTGACGGCCGCACCTTGCGTCTCTCTCCTTCTAGAGGAGTGAGCTGCTTTAAAACCTCAGCACTTTGTTCATGCGTCGCCTTTCTCTGAGTGATATGATGCTCGCTGTATCGGAGAAGTGTGCCGAAAATATCAGTACTTACATCGCCATGACAGTGTGAAGAAATTTGCTCATTTCCCCAACCTTGAGTTGTAGCTGCTCCGTCATCCCCCCCAAACAAGCACAACAACCCAGGTGCTGGGTCAACCAATGAATGTTGGGTTGATTGATTTTAACCCAGCTCATGGGTTGCATAAGAATAACCCAAATCCCATCTAAATAACCCATAATGGGTCAAACATTTCATAACCCAGCGGTTGGGTAGATGAAATAACTCAGCAGTTGTAAGTGAGCATGTCATGTCTCTCAGCTTAATTTACTCAAGTAAAACATGTTTTTCTTCCAGGAGAAGTCATCTGATACAAAGGAGATTTTACAGCAAAATGTGGCTCTGGCAGTCTAGTAAATACTTTCCTGGTGTTGCAAACTGTCAATGCAATGCATATTTCTTTTAATTGCATTTATTAGACAAGAAGGTAATGTAAAAAACAACCCAACACACCAGGTTGAAATATTTCTGAAAGCAACCTTAGTTGCATGAATCCACCACGTATGACTGTAACAAAAAATTTGGGGGATTTGTCTGGTGCTCAAGAAATCATGCACCGTCTCTTGCAGAGATTAGTTTGTGTCACTCTTGCTTGAGGAAGAAAAAGTCCCAGATGAGTTCCACAGAATGTGATCCTCCATCGTCAGCTTGTTTGTTGGTGTCAAATACCTTGTTGTAAATGAGGAGGATTCATTCCTCAGATTTTTTTAGCTATACTTTATGCATAAAAGT
The DNA here is from genome assembly GCA_963556495.2 of Valencia hispanica. Lineage (NCBI taxonomy): Eukaryota > Metazoa > Chordata > Actinopteri > Cyprinodontiformes > Valenciidae > Valencia > Valencia hispanica. The sequence goes on from OY747703.1 coordinate 39,602,717, forward strand.
GAGGAATCACATGACTATGCTGGATGTGTTTGTCCTTACACTTGATACGTGCCGATTATTTTCAGTCAAACGTGTCATGTCGCTTTGTTGTCTGTTCCTGGTTGCTTTCTGCATAACTAGAAAAGGAGCACTCAGCTCCTTTAGGTGATGCGGGATTCTGCAGAACTGCATTTGTTAGGTGACACCTTAACATCAAGAAAATCAAGAAAATAAAAAAAGAATAAAAAAGCACATACAGGTCCATGTATTAATAGTTCAATATCAAAAGTGCGATGTGTTCAATTTTTATAATTTAGAGGTTATAAGACAAGTAAGAATAAAACAATTTAAAATGCAAAAGATAAATATTTAAAGATAATACTGTAAGCAGTTTTATTTTTGTTTAAGGTTCATTCTAAAGTTATTAATATGAGCAGTAAAAAACAAGGAAAATGCTGCAAGACAGCATGATCTGAAATTAAAAATACAAAATATTAAGGACGGTTTCTCAAATAATTTATTTGGGATATATTAGTTAAACTGCAATGGACTGGCAACCTGTCCAGGGTGTACCCCGCCTCTCGCCCCATGACAACTGGAGATAGCCCCCCCCCCCCTGAAAATGAATGACGGGTACAGAAAATGGTAGGATGGATATTAGTTAATATTAATGGTAATAAATGTACAACTTGAAGCAAAGGTAACACTAGCAATAAAATATGAAAGCTGAGTTGCTCAGTGCTTGAAGGAAATTTAAACTCTTACATTCTCATTGTGGGTCTCTGTGCTGTGGGTGAACCACAGCACAGAGACGACTCTTTTAAAGATTTTAAATGATTTTAGATTAAATTATGATGCTCAGAAGGTGACAGTGTTGGTTCTACTGGATCTAAGCGCTGCCTTTGATACAGTAGACCACACTATTCTTTTAACTCGTTTAAAACAGATTGGCCTCTCTGGTGCTGTTCATAAATGGTTCACATCCTATCTCACACACAGGACTTTAATGGTAAGTTTAGATACCTGCTCCTCTAAGGTCCACAAGATCACATGCGGTGTCCCCCAGGGTTCAATTTTAGGCCCAGTGCTTTTTAACCTTTATATGCTCCCTCTTGGCAGCGTCATCAGAAGACATGGAGTTAACTTTCACAGTTATGCTGATGATACACAGTTATACATCTCCATGTCTCCTGATGACACACGGCCAATGGACGCACTTTTTAACTGCATTTTAGACATCAAATCCTGGATGGCAGAAAACTTTCTCCTGATCGACCAGGACAAAACTGAAGTTTTAGTCATTGGTCCTGAGGCTCAGAGAGAGAAACTTTTACCAAAACTACAATCACTGTCTTTTAATCCTTCTCCACAAGTGAAGAACTTGGGCGTGATTTTTGTACTCTGAGCTGACTTTTATCCCTCACATTAAAAATATTACTAAAATAGGTTTTTATCACTTAAAGAACATCGCCAGAGTCCGCCCCATTCTCTCTCTGGCCAATACGGAGACGCTGATGCTTTCATCACCAGTAGGATTGATTACTATAATGCCCTGCTTTCTGGTCTTCCCAAAAAGAGTACCTCAAGTTTACAGCTTTTACAGAATTCAGCAGCACGCGTCCTGACGAAGACCAGGAGGCGGGAACACATTACACCTGTCTTAGAATCACTGCATTGGCTCCCCGTATGTTTAAGGATCGATTTTAAGATTCTTTTAATAATTTTTAAGTGTCTTAATGATCTTGGGCCTTCTTATCTTTCGGAATTTCTTCTACCATATGAACCTTCGCGGTCTCTGCGCTCCTCTGGCAGCCGTCTCCTTTTCATCCCTAAATTAAGGACACACACTCATGGTGAGGCGTCTTTTTGTTATTATGGCCCTCACCTCTGGAACAGGCTGCCAGAGGACCTCAGGGCCGCAGAAAACGTTCATGTTTTTAAGAGCAGGCTCAAGACTCACATTTTTAATATAGCTTTTAACTGATTATTATTTATTGAATCTGTTTAATTGCTCTGCATGTTTTATTTGATTGAATTCTTTTTAGTTTAGCTTTTAGCTGGCTATCAATTATTGTTTATCTACTTTGCATTTCTATTTGATCATATCTTATAATTGTTTTAATTTTAATATTTTAACTTATTTTAGTCTTCCTTCCAGTGTTTCCGTTAGGGGGGGGGGGGAGGTTTTAGCTGTGGTGATGTTTTTTACTTTTGGGTTTTGGGAAAGGAGGGGGGGTTGTGGGTCATTTTTAATTTGTAAAGCACTTTGAGAGGCTTTGTTATGGTTTGAAAAGCGCGTTATAAATAAAGTTTGATTTGATTTGATACATTCTCATTGCTAATCTCCACCCATTCTCCACCCACATTTACCATCAAATCTGAACTATGTATCAATTTAACTCTTAAAACTAAACAGTTTATTGTTCCTTTATTACAGAGTATCTCCTTGTTAAATTTCCCCACCTCAGGGCTATCAGCTAGACACTTGTTAGCAACAATACGGTTCAAGTGGGATCATTCAACAGATACTTGAGGCCTTTTAATAAATGCCACAAGAGCATTTTTGAAATTCAGTGTTACCTAATGTACCTAGGTTACTGGCCACGCCTCCTTGTTCCACAGAATCCGAAAAGAAAGAGAAAGAAGATCAGTTTTAACCTTTGTGATATCATATTACATTTACTAGATAAACAGAGCCTGAAATTCGACCGAAAACAGCCCCACTGTAGGGGTCTGTCTCTGTTTGCTCAAATGTGATGTAAATAAGGTAAGATTGGATCATGGAGAAAAACGATGCATGGCAGTAAAGATTAAAACACAGTATCATTGCTTAAAAACCTTAATGTCAGTACATATTTTTTGGCATAATGGTAGATTTAAGATTTTAGTCAGACGGCCTTAGTACGGGTAAGTGTTCAGTATTGCAAAGTAGTCTGTGTAGTACTGTTTATCTCATTAAAGCTCTTATATTATGCAAAAAGGAAACAATTCTAAAGAAAATATAAAACATGTGAACCTACAAAACCGTAACCTTATTTGCTGTATTTATTAGTTAGTATGAAGATTTTTTATTTGAGTCAATATTTTTAAAAAGTGTTCTTTGTTAATTCTTTCTCGCACATGAATTATTATGTGTCTCAATTCATTAAACCTGCAGTCTGTTTATTATCAATTCAGATATAGGACAAAAGAGGGGGGTGGGGGGTGGATTTGTTTAAAAAATGTTGGGAGCAGTCCGACAGAATAATTTAAAGTTTTCTCCTGCTTGTATCCAACGCTAGATATGCGCAACATGGGGTGTGTCCAACAGAGAGAGCAGTCTGCAACTAAATCCAACTCAAAGCAGAAATGTGTTACAAAGACTCCAACAAACAGTCTCTGGCTCTTACATACAGTTAAACTCTGTCTGAGGTACAATCAAACTTTACATCTGCTTTGGTGCCCCTTCTTGAATTGGGAGAATAGAGACAGCTTGAATTTAAAAAATAACGAGCTCACAAATGCACCAAATTAAGACAAGCCTTCATAAATTAAAATTAGTGCATTGCTATTAGATCTATTAGTAATAGCCTTTTTTTTCTTTGTTTGATTGCGAACAAAACTTTGCCCTAGTCTTCTCTTAGCGATTATTAGGCCCCAAAATGAAATTTTGCACAGGCCCCTATACAATCTGGGACTGGCCATGCATAAAGAAAACAAGCATCACTATAGCCAAGCTCTCATTATCATTTGTTTCTACAGATTTATCATGAAGACAAACTGTCAAATCAAACTCAAAAAAAGAAAGAAAAAAAAGAACATCTGCTATTTTTGTCCTACAGAGTCACACCACACCCTGCATACAGTGCTTCTGTTCATGCTCATTAAAAGCCCAGCCTGCAGCCAGTAAAGGCTTGAACTCAAACTTCCTGTGAACAATAAGATATATCACCACACAAAAGGAAGACAGATATGTCACAATAATTTTTACAATAGATACAATAGCACTTCTTCCTCATGCCACTGTTTTGAGTTAAATGTAAACTAATCAAATGTCAGACATTCTACAGAGAGGCATGCTTAAATATAGTATAACAAAGAATTATTACTATGATCCAGTCACTTCTGCTCAGGGTCTCTCGATGCTGCTTTCAGTCAAAGTTGCCTTACGTATTTTTACCTTACAACTCAAACACATTGCTTTCTTTAGTGACATGACAGAAAAATCTACAAAAATCAGCCAATATCTCAAGAAAAGGATTGTTGACCTGTATAAGTCTGGTTCAGCCTTGGAGACAATTTCCATAATATCAGAAGGTGCCATGGTTGTCTGTTCAATATGCAAGTAGAAACAGCATAGAAATGTTCAGCCATCAGGTTCAGGAAGGAGACGGGTTCGGTGTCCCATACATCAATATGTGCAAAATATACAAATAGAACAAAAGGAAAAAACTCCATGAAGATGCTGACTGCAGCTGGCTAAAAGACCACTCCAAGAATAAGCAGCCATTACTCCAAAACAACATTTAAAAACAAATTAGTTTGCAAATTCAGTCAGGAACAAAGATACATTTTTGGAGGACATTTTCTGTGGTTTAATGGAGTTAAAATTGAAGTCTTTGATCATGTTAGGAGAAATCTTGCAAGCCTGAGAACACCATGCCACATGTGAGGTGGTGGAAACATCTTGCTGTGGGGGTGTTTTGCTGCAGATAAGACAGATGCGCTGTCATACTATACAGTATATTGAATCATCATGACAAAGAAACATTATGTGGAAATGTGGAAGTATTATATCAAAATGTTAGTCACGAAGTTGAAGCTTGGGTACAAAGGAGTCTTTCAAATGTGTTATCGCCATGAGCATTCTGTCAAATTAGTCAAGGATTTATTGTGGATGTCACAAAACCCTGTTCCCAATCCTACAGAGAATGTGTGGGCATATCTGAAAAGGTGTGTACAAACCTAACTTAATTACACCAATTCTTTCTAGAAGAATAGGCCAGAATGCCAGCAAACTCTTGTGAAAAGTTTGTGGAAGAACGCCCTATAGGTTCGACCCAAGCCAACAAAATACTGTAAATATATTTTAGTGTTTACTTTTGAGAAAATAAAAAAAATGAGAAAAAGTTATTTCTCATTATTTTCCTTTTGCTATTATCAGCCTTATGTACTTAAAACAGCAAACATTTTGTATGTTTAATGTAAGACGGTGAGAGAGAAAAAAGTAGTGTTAAAAAAAAGAGCAATGTATGTAAACATTCGGACTTTGAAATAACACCAAACGTGTGTCTCATTTGAAGGACATGCTCTCTTGTCTTTCCCATTTTGAGGAGTGGGCCTTTCTCATGTCACATTTAAACCCAGTGAACCCCAGTTATGAGTGATCAACTTTAAAAGTTAACAACTAAATTCAAAATATGCTTGATTCGCATTTATTTCAAAGGAATGGTGTAATGGTAATAGAGTAAAAAAGTACCACAAGGTGCTGCACAAGGTGTTAGTGTTAGTTCTTTTGGCAAGAGCTAAAATATTGTGAGGTGGAAACTGATGGTATTTTATAGGTTCAACTTGACTTGAAAGGTTTCAAAAAAAGTTGGCTCACATGTGAAACACTAAGTTCCTAAACGTACAACTGACATGGCAGGCATACCAACACTGGGCTGGGTCAAAGAAAGCTGCAGTCCCCAAGGTAAATCACACCCTATGTTGAAAAGAAAGCCTCACATACCCTCTTCAAATTGGCTCTAAAGGTGTATCCTGTTGCACACAGATTGTTTTTCAAAAGAAAAGCATCTGAATACACTGTTCCTGAATTGAATTAGATAACCCCCTTCTTTCTATTTTTTTCTTTTTTTGCATCTGGCAGCATTCACTTGGATTTTAATGTTGACTGCAGAAATGATCAGACAAATGAATCACATCAGATGTCTAGATGATCCACCACAATGACAACAAATTGGACCAGCAGAAATACTCCTAAAGAAACCAAAATGTTGAGATGAAATTTAACTCATTTGTTCAATTAAAAAAATCCTAAGTTTATGATTATGTTATTCATCAGGTACAGTTTCTCAACTAAACATCTCAGGTATGAGGATGGTGGCGGGAGGGGAGAAAAAAAAGGAAGGGAGGAAATTCAGTTCTCTGGAAGTGATAACATCATGATAACTTGATTCCAAAACAGCACACAACGTGAGCGCTAGATCCAGCTGCAAAAACAAATCAGCAAATTATGCGTTTAACTGGATGACTGTTTATCATTTTTAATCAGGGGGTATTTGTTTCTGTTGTTTTTATATTAACTCTTCATGTTCTGATCTTGATTAAAATTTTTACAGATTTCCACAAAAATCTACTTGTCTCATTTTAATTTTAGGATTTCTTCCTTTGTTATTTAAGCCAACAGTAACTGTATGCTGATGTTTTACATTATTTGGAAATGTACCAGATCTGAATGGATCTACTTATTCCTGGTGATTGTTGCTCTCTGCACACTGGTTAAGATTGCCTTACTTGCTTTGGCATTGGCCTTCTCTACTACTGTCTTTAAGTGGTGAGAAACAAAAAGCTTTCCTCTTATTTCTCTCAGACTGCACTGACGCTACCAGGTGCAACAAATAGACATATTACAGTTTGTTAGAAGGTTAGTCCAAGTTTTTATCACTTTTATATTCAGCGCAGTTCAGTAAAGATGGAAGAGCATCTGCTGAACTGAACAGGATGAAGCAAGAACTTTTAAAAGATCTTCAAAATACCGCTGGAGTAATCACGCCATGGTTGTGTGTGATCATACATCATTTTAAATAGAGCTGGTTATTTTTGAGAGATTTAAATGAATCCAGCTGCTAATAGTGCCTGTAACTCTGAATTTTTGGTGGAATATCTGACTATCATTATCTCAGGGGTGGTGCCATTTATTGGATTTGACACTAAGCGGATGTGTCAGGCTGTTTTTGTGACTGAAAGATAAATCATAACTGGTCTTTACATTAAGACTGGTCTCTAGTTTTTAGCTGAAAGGAACTCAAGATCTCATTTGTTTCTGCTGCTGTGACTACATGAAAATTCAACAATTTGGCATTGTAATAAGGGCTGCACAGTGGTGCAATTGGTAGCACTGTTGCCTTGCAGCAAAAGGTTCTGGGTTTGAATTTCAGCCTGGGGAGTTTCTGCATGGAGTTTCCATGTTCTCCGTGTGCATGCGTGGGTTCCACCTGGGTACTCCCGCTTCTTCCCACAGTCCGATAACATGACTGGACTGCTAGGTTAATGGAAACAGAAATGGTCTATAAATTTCATGCTTATTTTTTCTGTGTGTTCCCATGTTGCTCTGCAATGAACTGGCAACCTGTCCCCACAATCCTACAAGGATAGGCAGTATAGGTAATGGATGGGTGGCTAATCGTGCTTTAATGCAACACATGTGGATGTACCATTTTTATCATATGTGATTTATCATATTTTGTATGCAGATTCACAGTACAGACACAAATCTGTATGTATTTGGTGGGATTTTATGTGATGTCACAAAAAGCAGAACATTATTTTGAATTAAAATTCAAATAGTTTCAATTTATTTGCATTGCGCCAATTCACAACAAATACTGTCTCATTGTTTCTGGCAAAAGTCCTCTGAAAGTTAACTACATTTGGCAGACAACGTTTCTAAAGGTAAGTACACAGGGCTTCGTTAAATATCCTTAAAACAGCTGCTTATAGAGCTAATTTTAAACTGTCACATTAAATATTAAATTTTCCATCACATGTACAGTGTCTTGTAGTGTTCTTGCATCTTGAACTTTTATGTTGAGGGTTTGTAAAAGACCCAGGTGCAGAGCTGTTCTTGAGAAGTTAATTAATTTCAATAACGAAATAAACACCAAAGATGAAGGAACTTACAGAATATCAAGGGAAACCGAGCATGGGCAGAGATATAAGTACACAAGGGTAGGCAACAGTGAAATGCAGCGGGGAAGGACTGAGAATAGGAGCCTTAAATACTGGGGAGTTTATTGCCGACAAGATGCAGGTGGGTGATTACAAACTGATGAACAAGGAAATCTGAGGAGGATATGAACAATAACCAAAAGGATGAATGCTTGAAATAATCTAAGGAAATACACAAATGGAGTACAAGAAAAACTAAACATCAAGAATTAACTAAAGAAGCTGAATCTAAGCAGAACATAAAATAAACAAAGAAATAGTCAGAATACAAACACAGAATAAACCCAAAACAACCAATGATAATGACAATTACATTCCAAATTGATCCTACTTAAGTTAAGTTTATTAATCAAATTAGTAAAAATGTTTTCAATCTAAGGAAACCCAGCAGACTGTATTGAGTTGGTGTCATGCAGCAGAAGGAGTCAATATGTTGCAGAACCACCTTTCACTGTAGTTACAACTGCAAAATGTTTGGGAGATGTCTCCTCCAGTTTTGCACATGTATAAAAAAGATGTTCATTCTTCTTTGCACGATGGCTTAAGCTCAGTCAGATTGGATGGAAAGTGCCTGTTTACGTGACATTTTGAGTCTTGCAACCAACTCTCAGTCAGGGAAACATTAGTACTTTGACTGGGTCATTCGATTTGATCTGATCTGCCATTGTAGCTTCATGCCACTTCTTATTAATGCTGACCAGCTTCCCTGTCTGTGCTGATAAAGAGCTTCCCCCCTGTATGATGAGGACGCCACCATGTTTCACTAGGGGGATTTTGTGTTCAGGATGATGTGGACTACAAAAAATAGCTTTCTGCATGTAGGTTAAAGAGTTTCCTTTTGGTTTCATCTGAGCAGGGCACTTTCTCCCACATTTGTGCTGTGTCCTTACATGGGAATACTTTTCTTTCAGTCCGATTTAAAGGCCAGAATTGTGATGTGCTGGACTAATAGTTTTCATCAGATTCTTACACCTGAGCTGTGAATTTCTTCAGATGAAGATCCAATAAAATGAAACGAAGTTTGTGATTGTATTGTGTCTGGCAAAATGTGAAAAATTCAGGGGATATGAAGAAATTTTCTAAGTACTGTACTGTGTCAAACCTTAAATAATTCATTTTAGAGAGAGAACAGGATTCCAGAAACTATTTTAGCTTTGTGTTTTATTTGGACTATGCCATGCCATGGTTAATCATGTCAATGTGGCCCATATATCATTTAAAACGAGTCAGATAATTTATTTTATTTGGCCTTATGCTTTTTGTTGACATATAGGTGAATCCCTGTAGTATCACTATGAAGAGATTTAAGTTCTGTCAGTCAGTTTAATTAAGTGACTGCATAAAATCTGCATATGGGCATTGTCTGCAGAGAGGACAGGTGTGTTCGGTAGGAAGCCAAAAAAGGAAAGATAAGCCTCAGTTATCACGTCATTGTGACCTGAACTCACAGGCTGGGATGCAGACACACAGCCCTGCCTTCATAGTGTCATGTATGACAGGGCTCCTTTTGTAGGGACTAAAATGTATCCACTAAGTCCAAATAAATGTCTTTGTTCTTCACCTCTGATTAAAGTGAATCCACCCTTATAGCAACAAGTGGAAGTCTCACTGAGGCCAGTTGTGTTAAATCTCCCATCTCAGAATAACAACATAAATTGTGACACACAGACTACAGACAGCCCTCTCTTTTTTAACTTATGTTTGATCTCAGTCTGATAATGATGACTGAGATGAGTTATAGAACCAAGTCTGTATTGATGGAACCTGTTTCCCAGCAACCAACACATGAGGAAAAAAGCCCTGGAGCACAGGCAAAACAGATCGCATGAGATACCTGTAAATGCTGGTATAGACGCCATTGAACAGCCTGCAGTGACAGGAGAACACAATGCCTTCTTCTCAGACAGATGACGTGCAGATGTGTGAAACCTCTGCTACCACTGAGACGCATGTGAAATCATGATCCGTTTCAGTTATATTCTCTGTCTTCCAAGATCACATTACATAAATATTGTGCATGTGTTTAATGACATGGCAGCACCTGACTGCAAGCCAGGCCTCTGTTTCTATATTCGGTGCAGGACCCAACATTTCTCTAGCATCTAGGGAGTTGTCTTTCCAGCGGCGGAGCAGGGCGCGTCTGTGCCTTTGTTTCTTACTTGCTGCTGAGCTTGCCTCGAGGCGATAATCAAATTCACACTAGTGCAAAGATGAAGTAAGCTCAAAGGAAAGTAATTGAGTCCAGATTGTGTGAAGCAGCTCTGTGTTTAATTAAAATCACTCACGCAGGTGTCTGTTTATACCTGATCTGTTTTGCCAGATAACTTGACAGAAAAAGTGTGATCAATGTTGAGAGCAGGGTCAGGACAGATCTACTGTTTCTAGAAAAAATGTTCTGAAAGTTGACTACATTTGGCAGACAAAGTTTGCTGCGGGTAAGGATACAGGGCTTAGTTAAATCTCCTTAAAACAGTTGCGTATAGAGCTAAGTTTAGACTTGTACATAAAATATTAGTGTACAGTGTCTTGTAGAAGTATTCTTACATCTCAAACTTTTCTTTGAAACGTTACAACAACAAACTTCAGAGTGTTTTATTGAGATTGACTGACTGACACAAAGCTGTGCAAAATAGTAAAGTGGGAGGAAAACTATACATGGCTCAAAACGTGGTACAAAGAAACCTTCAGAAGTATCCTAAATGGTAAAGAGTAACCACCTGTGCCTAATATAATCTTTATAAGATGTGAAGCTGTTCTCTGAAGGTCTGAGATGGCTGTTTTAGAACATTAGTCAAACTACATCAGGAAAAACCAGGGAACACAACTGAAAGGTCAGGAAGAATGTTGTGAAGTTAACGAGTTCGGGTATTTAAAAAAAATAAAACCCAAACTTTTTGGGACACATCATACAAGTGGGGGACGGTTCTCTGCCCTTGTCACTCCACATGTCACATCCAAAATGTGGAGAAAAACACTGGACATAACTTTGAACACACCTTCCTGATTGTGAAGTGTGCAGGTGGCAGCATCATGCCATGACACTGCCTTTCTGAAACTGGGAAGCTGGTCTGGGAAGAAGGGAAAATGGTTGGAGCTAAATGCAAATGCAGATATTTATTTGTGAAAAAAATAAAAACAACATCCCCTTTTAAAAAAATGTATAACTATCAAGCACTTCTTGGTGTTGGTGTTTTGCAGAGAATCTTGTAAAATGGAAATTTGAGGTTATAACATGACAAAATGTGAAAAGGTTCAAGCAGAATTAATGTTTTATGAGGGATATTTCCTGTCTATCCAAAAACAGCCTATTTTCATGTACTTTTTCATGTGAAAAAACATTCAGTTGATTAAGAATGGGTCTTCATAAATGTTCTTGAAATACTGTACATCTTTTATTTTACCGTAATCACATTTTTTAATTTTTTTATTTCTACTTTCGTGCTTCAGCGGTTTTGGTGAGTTCAGTGTATGATAATTGTTTAAAACTTTGTTTAAGCAATCTACGTATCCAAAGAAAAACTGAAAGCAGGTCAGCAAAAAGGAACACAATTTGTGTTTAGATTGTTTCCAAAGGTTTTTTTTACATGGTGACCTCAGCAACATCAGCCTTTACAACTGTGTTTTCCTATAGTATGTATAATGAGCACAACATTGCAGCGCTCACTTATTATTGGCTGGACATGCAAATAAACCGAAACTGACTATTTGTTTTGAGTGCAACATGTATTCTGTCAGCCCACTATGAGTAAGTCCAGAGGAAAAACTTATCACTTTCTCTGCCCACTCTTTAAACTGTCAGAACAGTGTGACAGAAGGTTTTAGGCGGGGGTGAAACAGCAATTGTTGGTGAGAGCCCATAGTTCCAGACACAGCATCAGAATGAGATGAAGCGCTTCTGACAAAGAGAAAAATTATAATTAAAGGAATGGTAACATTTTAATTATTCCAGTAAACACGTGTTGATATATAAACTTTATCTAATATGTCTCTTTTTGTGCCCTCCCTGGGCTGCCACCTTATCGTGGTGGAGGGGTTTGAGTGTCCCAATGATCCTAGGAGCTATGTTGTCGGGGGCTTTTGCTCCTGGTAGGGTCACCCATGGCAATTTGGTTCTAGGTGAGGGATCAGACAAAGTGCAGCCCAAAAGACCCCTATGATGAACAAGGCAGATGGACTCAGTGTTCCCTCGCCCGGACGCGGGTCACCGGGGCCCCCCTCTGGAGCCAGGCCTGGAGGTGGGGCACGTTGGCGAGCGCCTGGTGGCCCGGCCTTCACCCATGGGGCCCGGTCGGGCTTAGCCCAAAGAGGTAACATGGGCCCCCCTTCCCATGAGCTCACCACCTGTGGGAGGGGCCATAGGGGTCGGGTGCTGTGCAGGATGGGCGGCGGCCAAAGGCGGGGACCTTGGCGGTCCGATCCTCGGCTGCAGAAGCTGGCTCTCGGGACGTGGAACGTCACCTCTCTGGTGGGGAAGGAGCCGGAACTGGTGTGCGAGGTTGAGAGGTTCCGACTGGACATCGTCGGACTCACCTCGGCGCACGGCTCTGGCTCTGGAACCCGTCTCCTCGAGAGGGGTTGGACTTTCTTCCACTCTGGAGTTGCCCCTGCTGAGAGGTGCCGAGCTGGGGTGGGCATACTTGTTGCCCCCCATCTCAGCGCCTGTACGTTGGGGTTTATCCCGGTGAACGAGAGGGTAGCCTCCCTCCGCCTTCGGGTGGGGGGACGGGTCCTGACTGTTGTTTGTGCTTACGCGCCAAACAGCAGATTAGATTACCCACCCTTCTTGGAGTCTTTGGAGGGGGTGCTGGAGAGTGCTCCTCCTGGGGACTCCCTTGTTCTGCTGGGGGACTTCAACGCTCACGTGGGCAATGACAGTAAGACCTGGAGGGGTGTGGTTGGGCGGAATGGCCCCCCCGATCTGAACCCGAGTGGTGTCTTGTTATTGGACTTCTGTGCTCGTCATGGATTGTCCATAGCAAACACCATGTTCAGGCATAAAGGTGTCCATATGTGCACTTGGCACCAGGACACCTTAGGCCGCAGCTCAATGATCGACTTGGTTGTCGTCTCATCTGATCTGCGGCCGCATGTTTTGGACACTCGGGTGAAGAGAGGGGCTGAACTGTCCACTGACCACTACCTGGTGGTGAGTCGGCTCCGATGGTGGGGGAGGACGCCTGACAGACCTGGAAGGCCCAAACGTGTTGTGAGGGTCTGCTGGGAACGTCTGGCAGAGTCTCCTGTCAGAAGGAGCTTTAACTCACACCTCCGGCAGAACTTTGAACACGTCCCGGGGGAGGCGGGGGACATTGAGTCTGAGTGGACCATGTTCCGTGCCTCCATTGCCGAGGCGGCTGACCGAAGCTGTGGGCGCAAGGTGGTCGGTGCCTGTCGCGGCGGCAACCCCCGAACCCGCTGGTGGACACCGGCGGTAAGGGATGCTGTCAGGCTGAAGAAGGAGTCCTACAGGGTGTTTTTGGCTTGTGGGACCCCTTAAGCAGCTGATAGGTACCGACAGGCCAAGCGGGATGCGGCTTGGATGGTTGCTGAGGCAAAAACTCGGGTGTGGGAGGAGTTTGGAGAGGCCATGGAAAACGACTTCCGTACGGCTTCAAAGCGATTCTGGTCCACCATCCGGCGTCTCAGGGGGGGAAAGCGGTCTGCCACCAACACTGTTTACAGTGGGGATGGTGTGCTACGACCTCGACGTGGGACGTTTTGGGTCAGTGGATGGAATACTTCAAAGACCTCCTCAATCCCACCAGCATGCCTTCCAATCTGGAAGCAGGGTTTGGGGACTTGGGGTCGGTCTCTCCAATCTCTGGTGCTGAGGTGACCGAGGTCGTTAAAAAGCTCCTCGGTGGCAGGGCTCCGGGGGTGGATGAGATTCGACCGGAGTTCCTCAAGGCTCTGGATGTTGTGGGGCTGTGTTGGTTAACGCGGCTCTGCAATATTGCGTGGACATCGGGGGCAGTTCCCTTGGATTGGCAGACCGGGGTGGTGGTTCCCCTGTTTAAAAAGGGGGACCACAGGGTGTGTTCCAACTACAGGGGGATCACACTTCTGAGCCTGCCTCGTAAGGTCTATTCAGGGGTTCTGGAGAGGAGGGTCTGACGGATAGTCGAACCTCGGATCCAGGAGGAACAATGCGGTTTTCGTCCTGGCCGTGGAACACTGGACCAGCTCTACACCCTCAGCAGGGTCCTGGAGGGTGGGTGGGAGTTCGCCCAACCGGTCTACATGTGTTTTGTGGATTTGGAGAAGGCGTTCGACCGTGTCCCTCGGGGGGCCCTGTGGGGGGTGCTCCGGGAGTATGGGGTACCGGGCCCCTTGATACGGGCTGTTAGGTCCCTGTATGACCGGTGCCAGAGTTTGGTTCGCATTGCCGGCAGTAAGTCGGGCTTGTTTCCAGTGAGAGTTGGATTCCGCCAAGGTTGCCCTTTGTCACCGATCCTGTTCCTAACTTTTATGGACAGGATTTCTAGGCGCAGCCAAGGCGTTGAGGGGATCTGTTTTGGTGGCCTCAGGATCGGGTCTCTGCTTTTTGCAGATGATGTGGTCCTGTTGGCTTCATCGGAACGTGATCTACAGCTTTCGCTGGAGCGGTTCGCAGCCGAGTGTGAAGCGGCTGGGATGAGAATCAGCACCTCCAAATCCGAGGCCATGGTCTTGAGCCGGAAAAGGGTGGGGTGCCTTCTCCGGGTCGGGGATGGGGTCCTTCCCCAATTGGAGGAGTTTAAGTATCTGGGGGTCTTGTTCACGAATGAGGGAAAAATGGAGCGGGAGACCGATAGACGGATTGGTAGGGCATCTGCAGTTATGCGGGCGCTCTACCGGTCTGTCGTGGTGAAGAGAGAGCTGAGCCAAAAGGCGAAGCTCTCGATTTACCAGTCGATCTACGTTCCTACCCTCATCTATGGTCACGAACTCTGGATGGTGACCGAAAGAACGAGATCACGGATACCAGCGGCTGAAATGAGTTTCCTCCGCAGAGTGTCTGGGCTCTCCCTTAGAGACAGGGTGAGAAGCTCAGTCATCCGGAGGGGGCTCAGAGTAGAGCCGCTGCTTCTCCACATCGAGAGTCAGTTGAGGTCAGGATGCCTCCTGGACGCCTCCCTGGTGAGGTGTTTCAGGCACGTCCCACCGGGAGAAGGCCCAGGGGAAGGCCCAGGACACGCTGGAGGGACTATGTTTCTCGGCTGGCCTGGGAGCGCCTTGGGATTCCTCCCGAGGAGCTGGAACAAGTGACTGGGGAGAGGGAAGTCTGGGTCTCTTTGCTTAGGCTGCTGCCCCCGCGACCCGACCCCGGATAAGCGGAAGAAAATGGATGGATGGATGGATGTCTCTTTTTAAGTTTAGATTGACTTGAAAAGGCCTGTAAAGTGTTTTTGTTACCTTAAGGAATTTCATTTCAGACCATATGTGTTGCACACTGTTGCAATTTGGATTCAGATTATTTTGGATCAATGAGATGTTTAAATTAAAATCAGAGAGGCAGGGTCTGTACAGCTGCTCTGCATTAACATTTCTTTGCTCTGTTGTTTATCCCATTCAGTGACCAAAGAGATTACTTGACATTTGTTTTGGACCAAAATCTGATCCGGGTCCTGAATAAAAGCATAAATAGACCTGACTTCTGTTATATAAAATTACACATTTTTAATGTGGATTTAGTCACTAGAGCACATAAAAGACAACATAGATTTCAACAGTTGAACAGAACATGTGGCACTGAGGAAATAATCTATTTTTACTCTAAAAATATTCCTTGGCAAACGTAGCAGAGCAGGAATCCAGCCAGGTGGCGTGTGCCCTAAAACCACTCCCAGCGCTCCAATTTCTATTGTTCAAACAGCATGCTTGTTCGATTGTATAACCTTCGATCTTACTGTTGTTGCCACAAAATAAAACTCCCTTTTCTCTCACACACACACGAACACACCTGCTCTCACTTCGACACCAGCTCCACCTCTTCTGCTTTGCATATAAGAAACGGCATAAGGTTCACTGTGCGTGCACTGGGCCTCAGCCGCAAATATGTCTGAATAGGCTAGATAAGGTGAAGTAATGCACAGGCAGGTCGCAAACAGAAAAACGCTGGTTCAGACAAGCCTAATAAGTGTGGGCAACTTCAAACATTCTATAACTTTAAAATGAGAAAGTGACATCCTAAATGTGTTGTTCATTCTATCAAACTCTTTGCACTTTTTTGCAATAAAATGTATCTGTTTTATGCTTGATCTACAAATATATAAATCTAGTAAAATAAAAGCATCTTGAGCATCATAAAAGACTCCTAAAGGGTTTATTAGTGTTTTGAAGCACTTATGTGTGAATCATTTGTGAATTACTCACCCACGAGCTGCTGGTCTGTGAATTTCCATCGAATTTCCATGAAATTCTGCTGCAGCTTTCAGCAGATCTTCAACTTGCCTTCCACACACTGTCATTTTAAAAGAATGTTTTATTAATTGTTACTTTTGCGACACAGATCGTGAAACAATCCATTTTGCAAAACAATTTTGTATGTCGACTGTTTTGAATGAACCATGCCGCAACACGTCGAATGGAAAACAAAAAAAGATGTACTTTGACAATCCTAGCTTTTTCTTCCAATTATAAAATATCTACTCTGCGGCATGCCCAGTTCTGACATTTTTGACATAATTTGTCCTAACTTTTTCAAACCATCAGCTTTGTCTAAACTGGGTGATGGGAATGTTAACCTAATATGGGTTGTAAAAGTCCTCAAATTTAAACTCAAATTTATTGACTATTGTCTATTCCGGTCAATTTTCAAATCTGACTGTCTGGGCAGAAACTGACAAATCAGATCTTAATCTGTGAAATATAAATATTAAAAGCTATCAACTCATAGTGACAACTTTCTTCAGCTTGTAGTTTTTTGCCATTTTTAATGTCAGTGAGCTGTTTAACAATAACATCAGCGGAAGCATGGGAGACATTTAGAAGGAATCTGTATTTTGTACTTTGTGTCAAGAAATGTTCTTTCAGGCTTTGAGAGAGCGGGACTTGAAGCAGATAACAGGAAGGCTGAATTGAAGTTTGCTCTGTATTAACTATTTTAGCTCTTAGCCTTTGTCATGGAACATGCTGGATTTGGAAATGTTGACAGTCTTCTGGAAATCTCACTGTTGAGGTAGAGATCTGCATTCTTTAGAGAATTACACATGGAGACTGCTGTTGTAGCTATAATAATTGCTAATGTCGGCTGTCGGAAGACAGTTCACATGTGAATTCTGTACTGTTGTTGTCAACTGCTGCTGTTTCGCACATGTGGCATGACATCGCCTCTGCCTGTTAATTTGGCTCTAGCTGTCTTTATGCTGCAGAGAAAAGTGAAAGACATGTAACAAATGTTCCATTGTCCAACATTTCTATACGGACCTGTTTACTCTGATACATCAATGAATTATGGCCTCTATATGAGGCCCTGCTCAATCACTGCCACACCTGCCGTCCCATATTATAGGTCTTAAACAAAAATCAGGAAAGGCTAAGCTCAGTACCGACAGGTCAAAGCTTTCCTAAACTGCCGCAACAGTTGGACTTAAAAGTCTAATACCTACATTGTGCGTCAAAAGCTGAAGATCTGGAACCATTGGCCTCCTACATTTGAGTTTTCGCCTACTTACTCAATTTTATGAGAATGAGCGGGCGACTGTAGCGCAGGAGTCCTTGGGCAAGACACTTCACCCTTCTGCCTACTGGTGGTGGTCAGAGGGCCCGGTGGCGCCAGTGTTCGGCAGCCTCTCTTCTGTCAGTGTGCCCCAGGGCAGCTGTGGCTACAATGTAGCTTGCCATCACCAGTGTGTGAATGACTGAATGTAGTGTGAAGCGCTTTGGGGTCCTATTAAAAAACTTCCAAGGGTGAGTATATATATTTTTAACAAACTACCAAAACCCAGTAATGACTCCTCCATTAGTGCTTGTTTTGCTTCTACTTGCTGCTGCTTAAATGCTTTAAGTCCTACTTAAAGTCAATTTGGTGAAAATTTGTAAAAAGCGGTGTTGTGTGTGTTAAACCTTCATAAGAGAAGCGCGCTCTCTGTATATGAATCACCCTTCAATAACACTTTAGGTGAAGTTACTGTGAAGATGCATCCATGATAGTGCTTATATTAGACATACAAACAAATTCTGCACAGCCTGAAGGTTCATCTTTAAAAAGCACTTCAGATGTTGAGTGCAGCACATACATCAACCATTTGGGAGCTTTCCAAAATGGTTGAAACAGTCTGTTGCAAACCAACAGTGGCGTATCAGGTTGCCATCTTTTCTGAAGTTAGAGACCTCTGGAATGGCCTGTATCCTCACGCAATAGGCTACTGTAGGAAGTGACTCTTAAATTGATCTTTTTGACACGAAATGCCAGTTTGTCAGGTTTTTTAGATGCTTTAGACATGCAGTACCCTTCCCATTTATTGACACTTCTGATAAAGATGTGCAAAATGCTTTAAAATTAATTATTCTTTAATATGGTAAGGTTATCTCTCACTGAAAAATTTAGACTACTTGTAGTTAGTTACAGGTTACAAAAATTCCACATTAAAAAAAATAAATGGTCTTCTCTTTTGTTTCGTACTATTTCCTACTGCTATTGTCATAAGTCATAAAATTGCTACAAGCAAACAGCTACTCTTCTAAACTCACCAATAACCACAGTCAGAGCCAAGAGAGTCAGACTAAGGGGGTGTAAAGGGTACTGCTGCTTACCCAGCACCAACAGAAAGGAGGACCCCTAAAAAAGCCTGAAAAAGAAATCCTTGCCTTTTAAATAATTTCTACTTAATTATTTTTATGATGAAATTTAACCTGGCTGGATGAAACAGTTGAGAAATTGAATTGTGCATTAACGATGATGAGGAATGTTCCCCAAATGTTTTAGACCACACCTCCCCCTATGATTCAACTGGGTGAAATGAAAAGATCCCATCAATGCCAACAGAGAAGCAAAAACAGGAAAAAAAAAATTATTTAGAGGGGATATAATTCTCATTTCTTTGAGCAGAGAGGTGAGCAGCACAACACACTCGCTTTAACTTCATATCAGCTGTAGATGTCTATATCTAGCACTTTATTTAGACAACATATAGATTAATTAAATAGTTAAACTGTTTTCGACAGCATGGCCCGTGACAACAAATGACAGGAGGTAGTAATTAATCTTTACTCTTTTTTCTTTAATCAGATACTTTAGCGCCTTCTTAATCCTGAATTGCATGCTATTGGATCTGACCCTATGATGAGACTTTGTTTAAATAAATTCATTCTTACCTTATTTGCAGCTGTTTATCTTGTAAAATACCTTTAGATTACATTTAGTCTTCCAGTTTAGGTCAGTTAAGATTGCCATCACTATTGCTAATTGCTAAATATCAGAATAAAGAGAGAAAACTCCAACCATTGTCTTTACTACCTATCCTTGCAGGATCGCAGAGTAGCTGGTGCCTTTCTTCAGCCGTCATCAGGTGAGAAGTGAAATACTCCCTGGGCACAATTTAGAGAGACCAATTAACAGTTTTTGGACTGTGGGAAGAAGCCGGAGCACCCAGAGGGAACCCACGCATGTACGGGGAGAACATGTAAACAGTTCATGCAGAAAGACCCTAGGCAGGGATTCGAACACAGGTCCTTACTGCTGCAAGGCAAGAAGGTCTCACTACCAACTGTGCCACTATGGAGCCCTGAGAGAAAAATTTTTAGAAGTATTTTATTGCTTTTTTGAAAGTCAGAAATTTACAAAAACAAAGAGAATTTTGCCTTTCAACGCTTTGGGAAAGCACAGACATTGATATCTTAGCTTTGTAAGCTTCTATTAGATTAATTTACATCATTCGAGTTAAACCGAGCCTCAGCTGTGGAGGTTTTTAAAGCAA
Source organism: Valencia hispanica (assembly GCA_963556495.2). NCBI lineage: Eukaryota > Metazoa > Chordata > Actinopteri > Cyprinodontiformes > Valenciidae > Valencia > Valencia hispanica. The sequence goes on from OY747703.1 coordinate 39,622,525, forward strand.
CACCTAAAACACACTGCTTCCTTTGTCTGACATCTGACATGGGATCTCAGAGATGTACATGTTTTGGGGTAAAGAAAGCATTTTAACATCAGAACAAAGCCATAGAGCTTGGAAAGATGCTGACTGAAGCTGGTAAAAGACTGCCACAGAGTAACCACAGTAAAACGAGTCCTTGTCAGAGCAACATGGGCTAAAAGACCACTCAGACAGGTAGAAGCCATTACTTAAAATCTAACATGAAAAGCTCTCTTGAACAGAGATCTTGTTTCTTTTTTGGAGACGTGTGCTGTTGTCTGATAAAACTAAGTTCATGACCTTGAAGAAAGGCTATACAATATCAGTTAAAGGTTTTGTCTCTCTTTATTCTGACATTTAGCAAATGGAAAAAGCTTTATTTATCCTAACTGCCCTACATGGAAAGAGTTTAGTCTGATTTAATTTTGAACAAAAAGGCTGTATTTTCATGCCGTGTATGCAAATATCTGGTCTCAGCTGTATTCATGTCCCCACACAGCTGGTCTACATTTAGTGTGCCTGGAACCAGATGATCCTGGCCAAACTATTCATCTCCCCAGCCAGTGAATACTCCCTAGTTCAGTCAGAACCTAGACAGATCTTCTTGTTGTTCACCTGTTCCCATGTTATTTCTGGTCTCCTGCTCCTCTTGTGTTGCTCACTGGTTTTGATAACTCCTTTGTGCTTTCCTGTGCTTGTAAATTCTCTCCATTTTGTTCGTAAATCACCTTTAAATCAGACTCTGTGTACTTGCTTTGAGCGCAGCTCCACAACTGCAAGGAAAGATGGCCATGTGATTATGTATTTAATAACCTTACTGACTCATAGGGCCATCGGCTACTTAGAAAATATTTTTGAACACCTCATCTTTAAAAACATTGTTCCTGGATTATTCTCTATGTGTGTTTGTGTGCACATTAATGAACATGAATGCGTGTGTTTGTGTGTATTTAGGGTGGGGGCCGCATGAATCGTCTCCCCACCCTGAAGGGAGTAGTGCTTCCTCTCCACAGTTCAAAAATAACCAACAGCTTTATTGTTCAAGAAGACCTGCCTGCCGCTTGGCCTCACTTTCTCTCTTTCCTCTCTCACTTGTGCGCGCACACACACTCTGCCCTCGTCTCCTGATTTGTGAAACTGACAAATAGAGTCCTGGTTACACCCTTGCTCTGAGGAAAGGAGGAAGAAAGAGAGAGAGAGGCATAGAGAGCAGGGGGTAAAGGGTGGGGTTATGTGGACACTTGATGTGCTGACAGGACAGTGGTGGTCACACCCAAACTTTGGCGCCTGACCTTCTACAACAAACAGAAACACCCTTCCACACACGCATACACACACAGAGAGACACACACGAATGGTGTAACATCATCCTTCCCAAGCTTTCCAGAGAGGATCCGTTTTCTTTGCTCATCCTGCTGGACCATGGAAGCAGTTTGTGACTCAGCAGGATGACTAAAATCAGCCTCATTCAGAATCCGGCCCTGTTTTACGCTCTGATGTCACATGTTCAGACTGTGAGACACTCTTTATATAACAAACTATTGTTTAACATACTGTTTCCATTCTCAATGGCGCCAGCGGGGTGCAGGGGTGGATATTGTAAACTCTATACAGTGCCTTGAAAGATTTTCACATCCCTTGAATTTTTTCACATTTGATCAGATTAGCTTTTAGCTGATGTTTCTATCAGCATTGCCTGTTTAGAAGCTAAAATCTTTAGGGTCTTTTTCGCAAATTAGCTCTATAGGCTATATCTGACTGGATGGAAAGTGTCTGTGAAAAACAAACTTTTTTCCCCGGAGATTCTCAGTTGATTCTCAATTGATTTGGACTTTGAATAGGTCATTGTAACACATGAAGATGCTTTGATCTAAACCTCTCCATTGTAGCTCTGGCTGTTTGGGGTCGTTGCCTCGCTGGAAGGTGAACCTCAACCTCAGTATCAAGTCTTTTTCAGCCTCTAACAAATTGTCTTCCAGTGTTGCACTGTATTTGAATCAACCAATTTCCCCACAATCTAAGACCAGCTATACTACTGAAGAAAATGATCACAGCATGACGCTGCCACCACCATGTTTCTTGGTGGGGATAGTGTTTTCGGGGGGATATCATCAATAAACGCCAGATTTCTGAATTGCACAGCTGATACTGCTTGTCCTCCCCTCAGATTCCCCTACCTGAGCTGTGGATCTCTGCCGCTCCTCTAGAGTTACCATAGGCCCCTTTTGCTGCTTCTCTGATTAGTGTCCTTATGAACCGCTCTGTCAGCTTAGGTGGACAGCCATGTGTTGCTGGGTAGGTATGTTCTAATGTTCTCTAACAAACCTCAGAGCCCTTCACAGAACAGCTGAATTTATACTCAGAATAAATCACACAAAGTGGATTTTATCCAATGATATCAGAGTGAAGGAGCTGAGAACTCAGACTGCAGCTTTTAGACAGATTTTAGTGGAAAAAAAAATATGTCATGCACTTCACAGTTCTGCACTTCTTTGTCTATCATACAAAATCACAACAAAAATATATTGAAGTTTGAGGTTGTACCATGACAAAATGGGAATTTAATGAGTTGCAACACACTTTTTTTATTATTGCTTGGGTAATTTATTTGTACTTAGCCCTGACCCACCCACCCATGACAAAACAGCTTAATTAAGAAACATTGTAAATGTTGTTTCTGCAACTATCAGTATCTCTCCCCTGTCGCTTCTCTCTGAATGTATCCATGCTTATTCCTTAACAATGTTACAATTTATTCTCCAGCTATTTTATGGTGCTTTGTAGATTCAGTTTTAACACCTCCTCTATTCAAATAAAACTTCCCTATTGAGTAAAATAAGACTTCTATAAACACAACAGATGCAGAAATTTTGATCATAGAGGATTCTTTGTGTATGTAAGTGATATTTCCCCTGAGGTAAATACAGGAAAGACTGGTCTGAGGATTGAAAGGTTAACCCACATTTGTGGCATATGGTAGAGGCAGCTAAAGCTTTTAGAAATTAAATATCAAGCATATAATTTTTAAAAAAGACTTAAAAGTGAAAGACAAAACAATTGGTGCTCAAATGCCTCATGTAATGACCGATTGGATCAATCAGCTGTGTATTGCAAAATAAACAGGACGGAGGCCTGAAAATCATGACAATGATTTTGTTCTGTGGCTGCAGGATATTGGATTTTAAGGATCTGGTTTGTTTGCATCCTAGATCAAACCGAGAATTGGGTTTGGAGAATTCAGTTAATTGACAAATAGGCTTTGTTGTCAGATCATGCTGCTTTCAGGACTGTGGCAACTTTTAAATAAACACATTAGCAAATGTTCATAATTAGAATTTTGAAATTATGGTTTAAAAAAAATAAGTATGTAAAGTGGGTGCTGTTAATTAAGTGACATCCTTTGCTGTAAAGTGTGCACAGTTCACAAACTCTCCTTTTACTAAAACAGGAACAGAAATCATTCGGCCTACTTGTTGGCAGCTCAACAAAGGATCAGGTTAAATCTCAAATTCATCAGCTCATCAGCAACAGATCTCTTTGAAACACCAGCTGTTGGCTGTGATTTGAGGAGCAAAAGCTTCAAATTTTGAAGAAATATACATAGTAATAAATTATTGTAGAATATGAAAATGTGAAAAAAGTATTCACTTTGTTACACATTTCATTGTATTTTCCTGTGTTGGTCACACTTAAATGTTTCAGTTCATCAACACATTTTTACAAAAAGAGAAAGATAACCTGAGTAAACTGTGATTAACCCCATTTTTGGAAAAAAATAATGAATCCAGTTTCACTGACCTCACCTTAGTCTGATGTCTGCAGGACCTGTAGAATCAAGTAAGCACTGAAATATACCGACCTAAAGAAATTTGGGTGGGAACAGTGGTGTAGTTCTAAAGTAAAATCTACTGCTGAATAAAAAGGATACCAAGATCTGGATTATATTTGGGGGAAAAAACAACATCTTGATGATCCCCAAAACCTTTTGGAAATAGTCAGTGGACTACCGGGACAAAGGTGGAACTATATGCAGGGAGTATATGTCCTGTTACACCTGGTGTAAAACTAACATAACGATACCCAAATAACATCATAACAACAGTCAAACATAGCAGTGGTAGCATAATGATGTGGGGCTGCATCGCTGCCTCAGGACCTGGACAACTTATTGTACCTGGTGAAACCATGAATCATGCTCTCTATCAGGAAATCCTGAAGCAGAATGTACGACCATCTGTTCACGACCCTAAGCTCAAGCTCATTTGGTTTGTGCAGCTAGACAATGATCAGAAGCACACCAGCAAGTCCTGCCCTAAATGGCAAAAAAAAGAAGGAATGAATGGAGTGGCCTAGTCAAAGTCTTGGTTCAAGCCTGGTTGAGATGAAAACACTTCATATCAGTTGTTGCTGCCAAAGGTGGCGCAACTACTTATTAGGGTGAGAGAGCAATTTGTAAAATTGCACATTTATTTTCTTGTCTGGTTTCATTTTTAAAGCCTTTATACACATTTCTTAATGACAGCTTACAGTAGATTTAAGAGTGTCAGATTCAACAAACAAGAACCATGAAAAAAATATGGAAGAAATATTGTCTCATTACAATCTGACTTTTTTCAGACATTGAATTCATACATTTTTATCCTATGTAATTCACCTGCAATCGTTTGACACCAACTGTGAAAAGAGAAAGACTTACCTTTGGTCAAGCCCGACACATTGGTATCACGTGATTATAGGAGCGTAATTTGATTGGCCAAAAGCTGCTTGATTCATACTGCTGATTGTATTGGCTTGGGTCACCAGAAGGTCATTATATTTGTAGGAAAATTTTTTGCAGGCAAATTTTTGCAGGGGAAATTTTTGCTGCTGAATTGAAAGTAAAAAAAAAAAATCATACACATAATTGCACAGGAGAAAAATTAAATGTTATAAATTTAAAGTCCAATATTTCTTCCATAGTAAAACAACAGAACAGTTTTTGCAGATGATTTACATAAAAGCAAAAACAGAAGCTAAAGTTTCAAGCAAACGGTTGCTTACTTTCCCCTGTCAGGGCATCAGTATGTGGCTTAATGGCCAAACACACAGTAAGTTAAAATGTGTTGGATTACAACTGAATTTACTGAGTAAAGCGTTGTTCAGCAGTTAACCAGCAGCTGAGACACGTGGAGCCAGAGGGTGGGGTATTATACAACAAACACATACACAGTAATGTTGAAATTCATTACGTGGGATTCTATGCGCAACATCCTCACCCTCACTTTGACACTTTGCACAAACAACGTATTATTTTCCTTTTCTCAAAAGGTGTTGGTTGGTTACTCTTGAAAACCGTAACACAGGTTACTAGAAAATGAAAGTGAAACTGGTTAACTCATTTATGTCAAACCATAGCAACTGATTACAATAGTAGTGTTAAAGATTGATGATTAAAAGTGATCAAAAGGAAAGTTTTTCAAGTTGAATTAGTGCACAGTCATTATTAGTAGTCAGTATATTCTCTGTAGTAGACGGCACTGAAAGGGATCTCAGTTTTGAAAAAATCACAGCTGAATTTTTACATAAGACAACATCTAAAATAACTCAGAATTAGGCCATTTTGTATGAGGTATTCTTTACTCATTGGCACTTGTTATGGGAAAGGGTGAACTATTTTATCAGCTCTCGATACGTAGCTGATGAAAGCACCCTGCTCTGAATCAGCTTTAACCTGCAGACCTAAAATTAAATCAAGACCATGTCCTGCAGAAAGATAAAATGATATCTATCTGCCCTTGATATCTTTTTATAGAAGTGTCAAAAAAAGAGACGGACAACAACAGATTTGAATTACCAGTGGTTGGATATTTAGGAGATACAGAGTGAAGAACTGTAGAGAAACTGTAGATGGAACTGAAAATAGCAAAAATAAACAATTCTCCTGCAGACTTGAAAGGGATGTAATGATTCTACTTCTGTGACTTTGCCTCTGTCAGTGGCGCTGTGTTTTTCTTCTTTTCAGAGCTGCTTGTTGCACCTGTGTTTTTCTTGGCACAATTACGCACCATCGCTGTGTGCTGCAAGAAAATGAAAAGCTGTCAAAGATCTGCTCCCCTGCAGTCTGTTTAAATCAGTAGCTGATTTTTATAGCCACCATCAGCCAGACCTGCCCAGGTGCTAAAGGTAAACTAGAGGTTTACCAGGATTTAGTGCTGCATCAGCACTTTATTGGCTTTTGGTAAATCTGCTTGAGCTTTTGCATCTCTGTTCGTTGTATTGACCTCCACTGATGATTATAAATCAGAATACACTGATTATCGATAGGACCAAATCTTACTAGGAAGCGGTTAGATAAGTTAATCAGGAAGGCCAGGTCTGTCTTAGGGTGCCCCCCCTGGACCCAGTGCAGGTGGTGGGAGACAGAAGAACTCTGGCTAAAATAACATCACTGTTGGACAATGTCCCCACCCCATGCATGAAGCTGTTGCTGAACCTGTGACAGACTGCAGCATCCTAGCTGCACAGTGGAGAGTTGTCACAGATCCTTCCTCACAGCACCTGTAGGCTTCCTTATCCATCATCGCTCCCACAAACTTAATAAGTGCTTACATCCCTGCTGTTTGTTGTACAGTTTTTATTTCACTTCTTATAGTCTGTTGTTGTTGTTTCCATGCACCAATACAAATGAACATTTTGTGCATTTTTTAAATGATCCTACACAGCTCCACGTTTCTTTGAAATAAAAAATAATACTATTTTTAATAACTGCACAATATTTCTTCTTATGCTGTAAATTTGCCCTATCTATACAGACTTCTAATCTTACTGTCTGTTTGGATATTTTTATGTTCGTGTGATTCTGTATGTTTCGACTTGCCTGTTCGCTTGCTGCTGTTACACCTGAATTTCCACACAGAGGGACAAAAAAAGTTATTTTTGTGATGCAAAAAAGGAAACTGAGACTAAGATTTACAACAAAAATAAATCTAATGTGCATGAAAAATACAACTCACTTCAACGCTGAATCAGTGGGAACCCAGTGGGGGTTTCTCTGTAAACGAGATGGTCGCGTTTGGCCCGCTTTAAAGACTTCATTAGGCGCGCTCCCACTATTGGAACTTCAGGTTAATTTTACCGGACCTTTGCGGTATGCTCATCTCAACTTCACCAGGCTGGCCCAACAGGGGCCTTTTACGGGTCATTTCAAGAACAAAACGAGTACCAGCCTTGAGGTACATAATCGAAAATGTTTCGGTAGAGTCACTGAGCGGGAGCAGTGGTTAACTCATGTTGATTGGTTGTAACTCAGAGGGAAATGAGCAGACGTCGCCAAACAACCGACTTTGTAAAATTGGTGGAGTTACTTGCAAAGCCGTGTATAAAAACATAGCAAACAGGAATGTGTCAAAACAGAAACGTGGTAACCATCCCTGCTTCTTTCATTGTTGATCTTTTGTTATTCTCTGCTGCTGTTGGCGCCCTTTGGCGCTGATCAGTGACGCCACTCACTGCCGAAACAGGGATATAATGACGTCTTAGTAAATTCCTTAAAGTGCGGAATCTGTACAGAGACAAGACAGCTGAGAGGACTGGAGCAACAGATTTATCCCGTCAGCTTTGCTCTCCCAGAAATGTCTCAGAATTCGTCAAGTGGAAACGCACCTATTGCCTCTTTAGAAGCTGGGGGCGCCACATTATATGGAGCCCCCACTCTGTCTCTTCACTAGACCTTCATTTTTTGAAGAAACTTTTCCCATACCTTTTATTTTAAATCATTTTGCTTCCTTGTGATTTTTTTTTTTTTTAGCGGTGACGTTTCACGAGACCGAACCAACTGTCGGATAGCTGGTCGGTAGCTGGATGTAACAGAGATAATCCGGCCATTTATGAAACATCATTCAGACTCAGATAATAAATAAAACTAAATAAATACTAATATTTATTCTTTCTGTGCAGGCCATGGTCCGGGACCGGTCTGTGGACAAGTACCCGATTGAGGTCTTCCTTATAGACAGTAATGGGATTTTTAGGACAATCAGATACTAAAACAATCACTTCGGTTTCTGTTGCATTTATTTTAAGAACAGTTTCATCATTTTATTGAACAACTTCATTAACATCATGTTGGAGCACCCCAGGGTTGTTTTAGATGGAAATATTTCAAACTAAAATGTAATTTCATAATGTGCAAACTACTTTGTAAACAGTGGTTGTGTTTAAAATGAACAACCAAACTCAAACTCATGGTAATTATGCCATCATTTATAGCTTCCTTGTGTTAACACTAAACAAAGTTCCGCTGTTCCTTCAGGCTCTTCCTCACATTTCCTTTGTCGCACTTTACAGCAAAAGCAGTCGTCTGCAGAGATGCACCAGAGGGATCTGACTGGCTGAAGCAGGTATCACCAAAGCAACAGCACGATAACAGTAAAGCACGGTAGTGGCAGCATAATCATTTTAGAACCTAAAATATTTCATTTGTTTTGTAAAGTATTTAAGAGTTCTTCAGGTTAAAGGTAACTGTAAAGATGACTATATTTAATCACAAAAACATGCATTTTAGCCGGTGTGGGCAGATGGATGCATTCACATGCTGTAGCACAAGATGCTACTTGTTATTAGCTTTCATAAACGTTTTACCCACACACTCTCAATTGGACTTATGCCTGTACTTTGACTGGACCATTATAACACACAAATATGCTTTCATTTGAACTATTCTACTTTAGCTTTGGCTGAATGCTTAGAGTAATTATCTTGCTAGGAGGTCAATATCCATCTTAATATTAAATCTTTTGGAGCTTCTGATGGGATTGTTCTCCAGGATTGTCCTGTATTTGGCTCCACCAATCCCTCCATCAACTTTGACTGGCTTCTCTGTCCCTGCTGAAGAAGAGCTTCCCCACAGCATGATCCTTCCTCCACTATGTTTCACTGTGGTGCTCCAATTATGTTGAGCGGTTTTAGTTCTGCACCACACATTTGCATGCTTTACATGTTGGTCTACTCTGGCCAGAGCCACATGGTTGCTGCGTAGCTTCTGCCGAGTTGAAAACTGGACCTCTCATTGCTTTCTTCCAAGGCCAAAAAGCAAAAATAAAATAAAAATCCACTGGTTTGCTGACATGCGGGTGAAATACAGTGAAGTTAGATGTGACATTACTGCCCTGTCTGAGTTCAGATAATCCTAGGTCAATGCAATGCAGCTCGGGTTCCTGCTTAAACTTCTAACTGGGAACTGGGAAATTCACACTTCTGAGGACAAATGGAAAACAACATGAAAGACACATCAAAAACAGGATCTCTGATATTAAACACAAACAATGCAAAATAAAGGCCTTATTCACTGTGTAATTTAAAAGAAATAGTGCAATCATTCACCTCCGAGAATTGGTTTCTGGTAGAATGCAGTCATTTGGTGGAGCTGAGCGCAGCAGAGGAATGGGCTGAGGTAGTGTGGAGAGGTATACTGAAGCCAAATAAAATACAGCTGAACTTGGAGCACCAGCTCAGGTCCTGGCAATGTGCTCAGCGGGGCAGAGAGACACTCATAAACCTATACACACACTGTACAGAGCCAGATCAGTGTTTACACACAGCTGAGGCAGCACTCTGGACAGCAGGCCATCCTGATCCCTCCTAACTTACTCAACCAGAGAATTAAGAGCATCTGCCCACAGATGCTCAGTTTCAACCACAAAAAACAACAATCCTCCTGTGGCCTTTTCAACTTTTAACAGCAGAGGCTGTGATACAGCGAATGTGCAGAAACACACACACCCACTCTGTTTGCTGTTAGAACACTAAGCAAATCGAAGCTTAACTCAGGGATCCTTGCAGATTAGCTGCATCGTGCATGATCGAGGCTGCCTCTGGTGGGCTGAAGGGTGGGGCCACAAACGGAGCAGTCATGCTAATCAGACACACCCACGGAGGAAGGTGTTCCTGGCTTCTGGATGTTATGTCAAGAACTCGACACTTCTTGTTGCAGCTTCATGGAAAACTCCTCTCAGCTCCAGTGTTTGGTTTGGATCAAGACATGAGCTGCTTGAAAAATCCCTGCTTGGGTTCACTGGCAGTATCAGTTGCACCATCATACCGATAATGTGAGGTTTCTATCAGGTCTAACATAACAGGCCAAAGGTTGTGATCAGTTAGGTCTAACTGGGTCCCAAACCACATTTTCATGTTGCCACACAAGTATTTTGCACATTAGCAGGAAATCAGGAAATATCTGATAGTAACAGAAGAAGAAATTGAGAACTGCAAGCCTATATAGGTACATCTAGAGAAATTTGAATGTTATGTAAAGGTTTTGTCACAAATTTCAGAAAGTGAAGCATTTTATAGATTTATTACACATAGTGAAATATTTCAAGTTGATATTTTTTGTAATTTTTAAGATTATGGTTTACAGATAATGGAAAACCCAAAATTCAATACCTCAGAAAATTTGAATATTATATAAGATCAAGAACAAAAAAAGGTATTTAAAAAAATGTCAGGCTTCTGAAAAGTTTGTTTATTCTGTGCTTCTAATGCTTAGTTGGACCTCCATTTTGGATGAATTACAGCATCAATGCGGCGTGACATGGAGGTGATCAGCTTGGGGTTCTGCTGAGGTGGTTCTGCATTGATGACCTGAAGGCCGCTATCAAGGAAACCTGGGCTTATCTCATGCAATGTGTCTCATCTTCATTGGGACAAAACCTTATACACTCACTGGCCACTTTATTAGGCACACCTGTCCATCTGCTCGTTAACACAAATTTCTAATCAGCCAATCAAATGGGAGCAACTGAATGGATTTAGGCATGTAGACATGGTGAAGACGATCTGGTTCAGTTCAAACCGAGCATCAGAATGGGGAAGAAACTTGATTTAATTGACTCTGAACGTGGCATGGTTGTTGGTGCCAGACGGGCTGGTCTGAGTATTTCAGAAACTGCTGATCTACTGGGATTTTCAAACACAACCATCTCTAGGGTTTACAGAGAATGGTCAGAAAAAGGGAAAATATCCAGTGAGTGGCAGTTCTCTGGGCGAAAATGCCTTGTTGATGCCAGAGGTCAGAGGAGAATAGCCACACTGGTTCAAGCTGATAGAAAGGCAACAGTAACTCAAATAATCACTCGTTACAACCAAGGTATGTAGAAGAGCATCTCTGAACGCACAACACATCGAACCTTGAAGCAGATGGGCTACAGCAGCAGAAGACCACACCAGGTGCCACTCCTGTCAGCTAAGAACAGGAAACTGAGGCTACAATTCGCACAGGCTCACCAAAATTGGACAATAGAAGATTGGAAAAATGTTGCCTGGTCTGATGAGTCTCGATTTCTGCTGCGACATTCAGATGGTAGGGTCAGAATTTGGCGTCAACAACATGAAAGCATGGATCCATCCTGCCTTGTATCAACGGTTCAGGCTGCTGGTGGTGGTGCCCACCTGAGTATTGTTGTTGGCCATGTCCATCCCTTTATGACCACAGTGTACCCATCTTCTGATGGCTACTTCCAGCAAGATAATGCGCCATGTCATAAAGCTCTAATCATCTCAGACAGGTGTCTTGAACATGACAATGAATTCACTGTACTCAAATGGCTTCCACAGTCACCAGATCTCAATCCAATAGAGCACCTATGGGATGTGGTGGAACGGGAGATTCGCATCATGGATGTGCAGCCGACAAATCTGCAGCAACTGTGTGATGCTATCATGTAAATATGGACCAAAATCTCTGATGAATGTTTCCAGTAGCTTGTTGAATCTATGCCATGAAGAATTAAGGCAATTCTGAAGGCAAAAGGGGGTCCAACCCGGTACAAGGTGTACCTAATAAAGTGGGCAGTGAGTGTAGATTCTCTATGGGGTTCAGGTCAGCCCAGTTTGTTCGCAAATTAAGCACAGTACCACCATGGTCATTGAACCAGCTTTTGGTACCTATAGCAGTGTGAGCAGGCCAGGTCCTGCTGGAAAATTAAAACAGTATCTCCATAAAGCTTGATAGCACAAAGGAAATATGAAGTGTTCTAAAATGTACTTGTTAATGGCTGCAATGACTGTGGACTTTAGTAAAACATTGAGCAAGTAAATGCATCGGGCAAATCAATGGATGGATGTGGCATAACTTTCTCCAGCTGAACAGAAACAAAACAGAAGTAATTATTTTTGGACCTAAAGAGGAACGATCAACAGTCAGCACACAGCTTCAGTTAATACAGCTAGAAACTACTGATCAGGCCAGAAATCTAGGTGTAGTAATGGACTCAGACCTGAACCTCCAGGGTCACATAAAGGCAATAACAATGTCAGCGTTCTATCACCTGAAGAACATCTCTAGGATTAAAGGACTGATGTCGTAACAGGACCTCGAAAAATTCATCCATGCGTTTATCTTTAGTCGCATTGATTACTGCAACAGCGTCTTCACAGGTCTGCCTAAAAAGTCAATCAGACAGCTGCACCTGATCCAGAAAGCTGCTGCTCGTATCCTCACTAGAACCAGGAAAGTAGAGCACATCACCCCAGTTCTAAAGTCTTACACTGGCTCCCTGTAGCTCAGATAATAGACTTCAAAATACTTATACTAGTTTATAAATCACTGAATGGTTTAGCACTAGAATTAGAACCAAATATGGAGAAGCAGCTTTCAGTTTCTATGCTTCTCTAATCTGGAACAAACTTCCAGACAACTTCAAAGCTGCTGAAACACTGAGTTCTTTTAAATCACAACTAAAAACGTATCTGTTTAGAGCTGCCTTTGAGTAATGCTTTGATGCATCATGTTTTATGTATGCTTCTTGCTTTATTGCTGTTTTTACTTTAAATGCTTTGTCTGTGTTTCACTGCTATTTTTATTTTACCCCTTAATCATGTAAAACACCTTGAATTACATTGTTGTTGAAAGTGTGCTATACAAATAAAATTGTCTTGCCTTGTGTAGGAACACTAGCAGATGACATTCCACCAGAAATCATCACTGACTGGGGAAATTTCACACTGGAATCAATGTGGATTCTGTGCCTCTTTACTCTTCTTCTACACCCTGATTTCCAAATTAAATGCAAACATTACTTTCATTTAAAGAGGACTTTGGACCACTGAGCAAAACTCCACGACTCTCATTTATAAAGCTTGTTTATGCACAGAACGGTCTGAAAACTGTGTAAGTCACATTACGGTAAGTTCGGGATTTACAGAAAGAAAACATGGCGGGAAAATGTTCACAACTTAAACACACTAAGGATCTTGCTTACGCACATTTTAGACACGGAGGACACTGGCAGCGGAGCCGGTGAGATGGCAAAATCGTGAATTTAAGCAACATTTTAATAGATTTGTATAGCTTGGCACACACACGGTATCATCACAATATTTTCAATTCATTTCAATTCAGTTTATTTATATAGCACCGATTAACAACAGATGTCATCTCAAGGCACTTTACAAGAAAAGTAATTTCAGTGCAATCATACAAACGTTTCAATCCAGTTTTAGTTAGTTTCCTATTCAATGAATCCCAGCAGATTTCATTGAGTTGCTCATATCAATCCCTCATACTGAGCAAGCATGTAGTGAAAGTGGAGAGGAAAAACTCCCCTTTAACAGGTAGAAACCTCCAGCAGAACCAGGCTCAGTACGGGCGGCCATCTGCCAAAACTGTCTGGGGGTTAAAGAAGACAGAGCAGAGACACAGAAAGAACAAAAATTACTGATATAAGAGAACTTTCTATATTAAAGAAAGTAAAAAGTTGATAGCAGGACACAGGGGATGCTCAGTTACTGGGCTCATCATCCCATTCGATGCCCCTCGTCCAACAGGGCATCACAGCTAAGCAAGATACCACACCAAGTGTACAGAGAGAAAAACACTGAAAAATCAAAGTTAACAGTTGAAATAACAACAAATAATGCAACAGGAGAGTAGTAGAAAAGAAAAACAGTAGAGTGAAGAAAAGTGGTCAGTCTATTCTCCAGCAGTCTAAGCCTATAGCAGCATAACTACAGAGATAGCTCAGGATGACCTTAGCCACTCTAACTATAAATTTTATCAAAAAGGAAAGTTTTAAGCGTGGCCTTCAAAGTAAACAGTGTCTGCCTCACGGACTAAAGCTGGGAGCTGGTTCCACAGGAGAGGAGCCTGATAACTAAAAGATCTGCCTCCCATTCTACTTTTAGAGATCCTAGGAACTACAAGTAAACCTGCAGTCTGAGAGCGAAGGGCTCTGTTAGGAACATATGAAACAATCAGATCTCTGATGTATGATGGAGCTTGATTATTATTAAGGGCTTTGTATGGAAGAAGGAGGATCTTAAATTCTATTCTGGATTTAACAGGGAGCCAATGAAGGGAAGCTAAAGCCGGAGAAATGTGATCTCTCTTTTTGATATTCATCAGAACTCTTGCTGCTCCATTTTGGATCAACTACCTAACTGACTGGATTCATCAGGATTTATGGATGAACATTGTGTATCATCGGCATAGCTGTGGAAATGTATCCCATGCCGTCTAATGATTTTACCAATTGGAAGCATATATATAGTGAAACGAATTGGTCCAAACACAGAACCCTGTGGTACACCACAGGTAACCCTTGAGTGTGAAGAAGATTTATAATTTATCTGTCGGACAAATATGATTTAAACCACTCGAGTGCCGTTCCTTTGATCCCTGCAACATGTTCAAGCCTTTTATAAGATAATATTGTGATCGTATGTGTCAAAAGCTGCACTGAGATCTAACAACACCAGAACAGACACCAGTCCATTATCTGAGGCCATGAGAATATCAGTTCAAACAGTTCATTACTGTTTGGGTGCTCACATCCTTTATTAGGAACTATTTTCTCAAGGATTTTGGTTAAGAAATGAAATTACATATAGGTCTGTAATTAACTAAACCATATTTTCATATGTATGTCTTCAGATTATTCAGCAGATGCACTAATTGGTGCATCAATTATGAGTACAAATATAAATACTGCAGTGCCACTCCTGCATAATGCTGCACAATGGATGCGCTGATTGAAGATCAGCCACTGGCAGCATTTGGATGGGGGAAACGATGTAGATTCCCTAAAGCAGTCCTATTAGATCTATGTGCTGAACTGGGCCCGGTGTTAGATCTACTAATTGTAAGTCTATTTGTTATTCCCCCAAATAATATTTTGCACGTATGATACTTTCTCAAAGTAGACTTAAAATGTCCTTTTTCTATCAGGCTTTATATATCTAGGAGTGCTGAAACTTATGTTCTGCTGTACTTAAGTCTTTATTTGCTTTTATTCCAGTCTTATTTTTGCTACAAGAAGTAATCAAATTCAAACTTTATAATTGTTACTGGTTTTGCCGCTTGTACTGCTGCTTAAATTTTTTTTATTTAAATCTTTTTACTCAGGTCTTGTTACACATTTTCTTATTGCCAACTATATTTTTGTCTTTTAATGTGAAGCACTTTGGTCATCTTTCGGAAGGGTACAGCTATAGATAAACCTTGATCACTAGGCACTTTGCATTGACTGTTTATGGTAGAAAGTGGGTGTGTAGGAGTCAGCATATGATCCAAAAACACCTGAGCACATTTCTAGGGAGAGTGTGATTTATAAAGCGGAAACTCCATGCAGCTGTGGACTTAAAGTTTGATAGATCTAAAACTTACTTGGCATAAGTAAAACTTTTGTTTTGTTTTGCTGAGCTTAAGCATGGTTTTAGTGAGGATTCTACACAAAATGTTATAAATGAGACCCCCGTTCTTTTTCTCCTTACCCAAAGTAAGACGCTTCTGATGTCTCTGGTTTAGGAGTGGCTTGACACAAGCAATGCGTCTTTAGCCTATTGTATTAATTAATTAATTAAGCATTAATGGTCAAATTTAAATTTTGGCTGCATCGTGAGAAAATATTTAGCTGGAAACAATTGTTTTGACTGGACTTTGTGGACATCATATCACACCTGCAATCAGAAGCAGCGTTCCGCCCCACTGAACAGCATATTCTCAGCCTAGATGACAAACTCAGAGGCTTGTTTTAACTGATCCAGGGTTTTGCAGATTACACTTAAAGCACATGCAAACTAAAAGAAACCCAACTTGCCCAAGCAAGCTCTCTTTTACGCCTCTGCAAGAAAAAACAAACGATGTATGTGTGCGTGACGTGTTTCCATACGTTGAAAGCTTCAATCAAAGCCACAGCATTTAAAGTGACTGACGTGTTTAGACAGGAGATTATGAAAATTTACATGTCGCATTTGATCCAGGATTTTTTTCTACTGTAAGCAGACGACCTCAGACAAAAAAGAATGCAGACTCCATGTGTGCTGAAATAATGAGTTGTATTTTAAAGTACAGACTGACAATAAATCAATAAAACAGAAAATATGTGCAAAAGAGTAAAAGCAAAACATCTTCAAAGTGATAAACAGCTTTTCTTTTTGGATCAGTGAAGTGCACAAGAAACAGTAACATTCAGACGTTCACGTACAAACGCACCAAGCTGCAGCTCGGGTCCAAGGAGTTCAGTGTGTCTGGCAATACAGTAAAACATTTACACCCTGTGATTGTCTGAGCGGCGCAGTCTCACACTCCAACGTCGTTTTGGCAATAACTTAGAGGAGCCCATAAAGGCTTCCCCCGTCCTGGACAGGGAGAGCTACCAATTCAAAATTCCCCATCCTCCCAGACGATTCAAAGCGTATTCAGAGGTGAAAAACAGGATGTGAAATGGACTGGATATATTGCATCAGCCTTCCTGTAAGCTGCTGTCACTAAATGAAGTTAAAATGCACACGGTCAGGGAGCTAGGAACTAGAAGTGCAGAGGAAGAATCAAAAATGGCTAAACCTAGCTCACCTCCCCTGACCTCAACATATTTTAGCATCACCCAGCATCATTTAGATAATGTCATACTCAGCCTTTGTAATAGATAAGCTGAAAACAGCTCTATATGCGACTGAATACCAGTAGCACGTTTTATTTGGGTTTTTTCTTTGGGACCAACTTTGTGTAACAGTGATCATGTCTCAGAAAACTGCAGAATCTTTGTTCTTCCAACTAAAGCATGAAGATGTTCTTTGGCCAGTTTAGCCTAATCAGATTCCAACACAGACTAATAAGCCCATGTGGAAAAACGTGTGGCCGTTCTTTATGACACAAACGAGCACAGACTGGTGAGAATCCATCTGATCCATTTCCATTTGAACAGTAAAGGCTCAGTGCTAACTTTGGGGATTTGTTGCCATCTGTTAGAGTAAGGGAAAACCCTCTCATCATGCATTTCTCCCCTTTTTTTCTCATTTGATTAACATTTTGGAGGTGTGAGAGATCAAGGTGGGGGTTGTTTTAATAAATTCTTCCTTTAGGGCTTTTACAGCTCGCTCTTCCTGCAGATAACGTCATTCTGACTGTGTTTACATACAGCTATTAACATTTAAATCAGACAGAGTCCGAGCCGTAAAGCTGCAGTCACAGTCCCGTCTTTCAGGGCTTAGGGGAGCGTCTGTCCATCATGGTCGGCATTTATGCCCAGGCCACTGAGGAGCTTCTGGAGGTGAGCGATGGTGCTAGCCAGCTGCTTCTTTTCTTCCTCAAGGGCAGAAACCTGCTCCTTCAGCTGTCCCTCCGACTGGGCCAGGGCCTCCACCCGACTCTCCAGGTTGCAGACTCGCGCATGGGACACCTGTGTTAAAACGACAGAACAGTAGTTTAAATGAGCAATGCACAGGAGAACAAACAGTGTCCTGCAGAACTGTGCGTACCGCTTGGACATTTCACATTAGTTCATGTTACGACTCCAGTAGATTAGCACAAAGTAGTACACAGGTGTGGAGTAGAAGAAAAGTAATACATGGTTTAACTTTTTTTTCTCCCACATGAAAATCTGAAAAGTGCGGTGTGGCCCCCTAAGCCTTTTTTGCAACCAGAGCCGCAAGTTTAAGTGTATTACGGACCTCGTCTCTGATAGTTGCTCTCCTTACCCACTCTGTTGGTTTGGGTCCTAAATCTGCAACCTGTGGCTCTTAGAAAACCAAATAAATGCTTTTAACTGTAAAGGCTATAAGACAGGGTGGTTTTCTTATGTATTTTTCACACCAACAACAGAAGCGAAGCCAGGATGAAAGGCTTTTAAAAGTAACTTCATATTTCTTTAGCTTCAAACTATGTGCTTTACATTTTTATCTTCTTCATTTTCCATATTTATGGAAAAGACTCATTCAGACAACCTTATTCTACAACAATATTTATTTTACACTTTGTAGAGGTTAGATGATTAATTTTTTGGTAAAACCTAAAAATAGAAATAAATACTATTTTATTTCCCTTAGCTTTTGAAATAAAACTTATCATTCAGTATATATTTATATTTTCTTGCTTACAGATTTTATTGTGTAGCAGCAGGACACACAAGTGGCTGCTGATCGCTGGTTTAGGTGGACGACCAAATGACCAAATTTACAGATGAGCAATACTTTAACTTTTCAGATGATGGACTGAACCTTGTTGTGTGAGATAACCAAACCTTTGCTTTAGACATTGTTTCATAACATAGATCTGCCTTAAACATCTACACAACGTTCTCCCTGACCTGTCTGATGTTGTTCTTGGTCTCCATGAGGCTGTTTGTTCACTAATGTTCTCTAACAAACCTCAGAGGCCTTCATAAGACAGCTGGATTTACACTGAGCTTAAATCATACACTACGCTTGCTAATTAGGTGACTTCTGAAGACAACTCTTGCACTAGATTTTATTTAAACATATCAGAGTAACAAGTCTGAATAAACATTGTGCTTCTTCACATAATGCAGCCGTAGTAACGTTTTCAATATTTCTGTATGTTTGGGTACCTGCAGCTCCTCTAACAGGTCCAGGTTCTGCTGTCGGAGGCTCTGATTGGTCCGTTCCAGCTGTGCAGCTCTTTGCTGCTGGTTGAGGGTCGGGGGCGTGTCCAGCAGCTCATCCTGCAGCACATGGTACTCAACCTCATAGGCCTGCAGCTGCTTGGATACATCCATGTCACAAACCTGATGAAACGACAAATCTGTTTTATAACTTTGTCTTCCCAAAAATATGCTTAAAAAGTACAACCAAAATATATGAAGTTTTGACAGGTTAATTAAACGTGATAAGTTTATTTAGAAACCTTTAAAAGCCAATGCTGCAGTTTTTTGGTGTTCATTTTTCTAGTAACATTCTTATGATTAAAAATTTTTAACAATTAAAATGACAGCAAAGAAGCCATCAGACTGAAAATAGGTCAACACTGGTGAAAAGAGAAAAGCGAACTAAGGCAGCTGTCAACAGTGTACCCGTGTCGCTCACACGTAATTAAAGGCTTTTCTTTTTATTATACTCAGGATTAAGGAGCTATTTCGATTATTAAAAGTGAGGCGTAGATATATATTCCAGTTCCTTTCTCTCTTTGTTAGTCAACAGGGTTATTAAAAAGCCGAGCAGGTAGTTATGTTGATGCTGATGATTGAGTCTTCTGTCTAAGTGTTTAGCCATATTTTGAATGCTATCCAGGGCTGCTCAACACTTAGACAGAAGACTCCATACAGCATCAACATAACTACCAAGGAAAACACATTCTATGAACCCGATCATACCTGGTATGAAAATCAGACCTTGGTTACTTTATATATAAAAATGTTGCCATGTGAACATTAGCTTCTGTCAATAGATTGGTTGATGTCTCTGACTGATAGTAATACTAACAACTCCTGACTTTGACGTGATAAGGAATCTGTGGAGAAAGCTACAGATTAAGATGGTGGTAAGGAGACCGTTCAACCTCATTTGTGTTAATGACAGGGCAAAAAAAAAAAAAAAAAAAAAGTTATAATAATGCGTCTGTTTGTTGCACACAAAGCAATAGTGGGCTGGCTACAAAGGAAGCTGTTGTGTCTTGGCTTCTCAATAGACATTTAAATAAATACAGGCACGGTACACCCTGAATTGGTTACCGGAGTCCATTACAGGGATAAACAGAGACACACGACGGACAACCATTCACACACACAGTCTCACCTAGACTAACCCATAAGCCAATTAATCAGCCATGTTTTGGGCTGTTGGAGGTAACCGGAGCACCCAGAGAGAACCCACCCATGCACATGGAGAACACACATACTCCATGCAGAAAAACCCCAGGATGGGATTCAAACCCAGGACCTTGTTGCTGCAAGGAAATAGTGCTACCAACTGTCCCAAAACCATCTGTTTTTCCTATAAAAACATGTTTACATGTGGATGAGAAGGGGACAGACAGGTGAAAAGATCCTCTTATATTATGTTCATACTAGAATGGGCAAAGCTATAAAAGTAAGGATGTTTTCTTCAGATTTTGGAGGGCAGCTGAGGCTTTTTTTTGGCAACAGGTTGTGAAGAATAAAAGAAAAGAAAAAAATAACTTAAATTTTCTAGACATTTTCTGTTGATCAAAGCAGCACGTTCACATAAAAATTGCCAAAAACCAGCCTTCCACAGAGATGCATATCTGAACCTCTGAACCCTTCATATTATTTTAGTTCTCCTGTCCTGATTTTACAAGATTTCCATCACCGTAATTGAAATGCAAATATGTGGAGGCAAATGAGTGCCAACTCTAAGTCAGTTTTCTGTACAGAAACAAATATTGTTTCTTATTATCGATTTAATCAAACCAATTTGGACCACTGAATTGATATTTGCCATTTTTCCATTTCAACTTCATAACATTTCACAACTAAAAGTTGCTTAAATTATAGTTCTTGTCAGTTCAGTTAGTTCTTGTGCTGATATAAATTTAGTTGCAATGTGAAATGAAGAACTGACTGCAAGGGAATTTCCAGTGAGAGACCAGTTTGCTTCAGGATGCAAATTTAAAGATAAAACTGATGCCAAGTTAAGTTTGCCCTACCTAAAAGCTTTTGCATGCCCTGTTTGTCAAGACATCGGGCTGACGCTGCTGCTTGACAAATCAAAGATTAATATTCTAAAATAACTCTTAAGGAGGGCTGTTTGTTACTGAAATCCTTTAGCAGATTCACCTCATCTGATTGACATGGTAGTTTTCCAAGTAACTGTGTCATGACGTTGTCAGTAAATGACTCTACATACACCCAGCAGCTGCACTCAGCGCGGCTGGAAAGGCAGGGTGTGGCTCACAACTAGGTGAGTCTCCGTCACTCAGAACCGAGGTGAACAGGAGAAGTTTAAAAGGTTAAATGTATTAAATGACACAAAAACAAACAAACTCTGCAGGTATTTTCACAGTCAGATAACGTAAGACAAGATCCATCCAGTGTCTGCGAGTACATGTAATCCCTTCAAAACTGACAAAGGTGGCAATCAACGGTGATTTTGAGTTAACACCGAATGTCAGGTAATATTTACTGTCCAATTGTTAAATACTTGGTTTAAGACTTGCAAAGGGCAACAAGCTGACAGGCATTTATCCCTAGATTTCACTATAAGTAACTTTCACCTTGTTTCCATTTCCCAACTACCCATCATTTTTCACTCACCTAGCACTTTTAATTTATGCCAAATAATTCCTACGGTTTCTTCCTTAAAGTTCCCTTGTCTTTTAAATTTGTATTTAATATTAAAAAAAGAGACAAATATGAACTAAGACCAAGTAGAAGGTTACACTAACAGAGATACATTTGTTTCCAAACCTGCGAAAGTTGAGCATTAAAAAATATATATATATATTTTACACAAGATTGCTACAAGTTTTTATGTCAACGTTTTATACTCCACTAGTTCTTGGTCTCTCTTGATCAAATTTTTAAATTAAAAAAAGCAAAACTTTACCGAGACTTAGTAGTGGAAATGTTCTGCCTTTAAATATTGATGATCGATGGATCTTTAATACAAGTTTTTTTCATACAGCATTTATCTTTTCCAATATGTGAACAATGCATACATCAAATTCCACAGCCTTCTAGACCATTTAGGAAACTTATTTATTTAATCTTGCATCGAAATGCTTAAACGAGTATATTTATTCAATGTAAAAATACAGTTAGGAAATAATTGTTTTTCACAAACCCTCCAGTAGAACATTTATTGTACTTGAGCTCCAGCAGGTAATACTTTGTACAAATGTATTTTGCCAACAGGGCACCAGTTAGTCTTTTCTTATATCTGTTCACAATGTTGGAGTGTACAGAGAAAGCAATCCCTCCATTGACAGCTGAATTTGTATCTGAATAAATTTTCTGTGCTGATCTAATTTTGTGTTTTGATGTCCAATTTTCAGTCTAAAGTCCACATTTTGTTTAAAATCTCCTGGTAATAATAATAAAAAAATCTATTTATTCTGACAAGGTCCAGAGTCTCTGAAGGTTAGCTGGCCCACAGCATGACAGATCCTCTGCTATACCTGGGCATGTAGTGTCTAACGGTTGTTATGGAGACCCCAGGATGCCACTATCTGCTGCAGTTCTCTGAACTTTGGAGATTTTTTAACTCCATTAACTCGTCACTCACTGTGTGACGTGGAAAGATAAATATTTCCTCGTTTAGTCTAACGGCTAAAAGAAACAAGCACCTGTGTCACATCATATTTATACCCCAGGGAAACAAAAACTGATTACTAATTAAAGGGTCCTTAAATTTACATTTATTTAATGCCTGTTAGAGGTAACAATAATGTAACTGTTGATCTTGTTAAAATAATAAATACCAAAACAGCTTTAGCAGTATTTAAAGTAACATAAAAAATCTGAACATTGTAAAAAAATTCTATATTTTTTGTTACTTATTTCAGAAAGTGAGACTATTATATACTGTCGATTCATCACACACAGAGAGAAAGCCTTTGTTTCTTGTAATTTTAATGATTATTGCTTTCAGGTGAGGAAAACCCAAAATTCACCTTCAGAAAATTGGAATACTGTGAAAAAGCTAAATATTTGAAACCCATGGTGTCATACCCTAATCAGCTAATTAACTTAAAACACCATGGTTTCCTGAGCCATTAAATGGTCTCTCAGTCTGGGTCAGTAGGACAAAATTACGCAGAGGACTGCTGACTGGCCAGACAGTCATTACTGCCACGGCTGCAGGAATGAAGGGAAGAAAACAAGAGTCGCCACCCACAGCTACACATGATTCATCTGAGGTCTGCCCGAAAAAGATGGCATGGTTGCATGATCATGCGTGGTACTACATTCGTTTTGCTCCAGTCACACCCAGCTTTCATTTTATGCCCCTGTTGTTAAATTAATATGTTTTAAGATAAGTGGCTTCAAAATCACTTGGTTCAACTGTAGTCGTTTCATAAATGCTCTCTAAACAAAATCTTAACTTGACAGGTCTGTTGCAGTCTCCGTCCCCGCCTGTCCCAGTCCAACTCTGTTGTGATCGCTTCTACCTGGTCAAAGCAAACATTCGACATTTGTCTGCTGCATTTTTACCTCGCTGAGGTGTGATTAGTTGCATTTCTGCAGGAAATGTGTGGGCTAAAACCTCCACATATGGACATGAACATGCAGACATTAACTTGCCCTGACTTGTTGCTTGTTTGTCTTTCCAAGGGAGTTGGAAGTAGTATACTATGTATTCTTTAGTACTAGACTACTAAGGTGTGCCTGTATCAATTTGTATGGCAAGAATCAAAACAATTTAGGGCAAAAAACTCAAACTTTAAACTTTTAATGTTGAATGTATTCATGGATGACTGAGCCGCAGTTGTGTTTCAAACGGAGGCAATTTTTCCCACCTGGTTGATTGTTTTCTCCATCTGTACCAGACCTAGGTTGGGCAGCGTGGTCTTTATGAAGTCCACTATGGACTCCAGGCTGTCATGCTGCAGGATCAGAGGCTTGTGGCTGCCCAGGAGGCTCAAGGCAACTTTAAATATAACCTCTGAGCCCTGGAGGAACAACATATCTGATAAAGAGAAGAAAACAAATTGTCAAAAGCTGCTAAGAAAGAAGAAGAAATAAAGATGTACGAAATCGGGGAAAGCCACGGCTCTGACGTGAAAACTTTTTAGAATCCATTTGTATAAAAACAAATGACAGGTGGTGACAGTGAAGCTTACCCTATTTATATGTGACTTAAAGGCTTATATTGAAAAAAAGAATAATGATCTGACGTCAATAGAATAAATGCAAAAGCAAACATAAATATATGTTAGCATTAATCCAGAGAGTTAAGAGTGGGTGTGCTTTTGTTTTTTTTGTCTTTCTTTGAATACATCTGGGTGTGGTTTCGGGTTAGGCAGCAGTGTATGAGATCATAGATGAGAATAAGGAACAGGAGAAGAGGTGTGGAGCCCAACACGTGATGCCCTCATACTCGAACACACACAAACACACACTGATCGTTTCGCTCAGATGAGCCCAAGGAGACAGCAAGTCTGGTTCAGTCGCAGAGCCCGATATTATAAATTAGGCATGACAACAATACTAAAAGGTGGAATAAAGGAGAAAAGATAAGCCTTTAAAGAGCAAGATAGAAACTAAGTAGGTGTTAAAATATTGAAGGATAGAAGGTCACCTCAAAGAGGAACAACAGTCAAAAACCGACACCGACAAACTTCAAATGCATCTCCATAACTCTCTGATTTGAAAATCTAAAAAAAAAAAAAAAAAAGTTAGATTTGGACTTTTAAAGAGCCAATTGCTGAGAGTATCCTAAAATATGTTTGTGTACCATTTCCTCAAGTATTCATCATTTAGGTCTATTTTCTTGGGGTGTAACAAAATCTTCTCAAGGTCTTGTGATATTAATCCCACGCATTCATTATCAAAGTAAAGTCTGTCTGGTGAAGAGCTCTCAAGTCCCTGTTAGCATGAGACAGCAAGTCTGATGCAAGTTTAACTAAAAGGTTCTGTTAATTAGTCTGGAATTTGTTTAATCAAAATCTAATGCCACAGTAAACGGAGATACTTTTCAACAAACTCACTTGTTTCTAAACTCTTATATCTTTCTTTGAAAATCACAAAACATGAGCATGTCCAGTGGTTCTTTGTCATTAGGACCAACTCAGATTTACCCATCCATCCATTTCCTATAGCAACTCAACCCTGGCTGGGTCACTGGCAGGCCTGTTTCTACCTTTCAGCAAACACGATCAGGTTAGCTGAGAGAGTCGGTGACTTTTCCCAGTCAGAGCAAGACGACGAGTTAAAGTGGACCTGTAAGTGGGTACGCATAAAGCTCTCAGGTCTCACCGAAGACACGGGCCACGAAGCCGAGGGGGAAGTGTGACGCGAACAGAGTGAGGAACCAGGGGGTGGCGTATAAGCTGGGGCCGATCTCCTGTTGTTCCAGGTGGCCGTGCAGATCCCTGTGGTAGTCATGAAGCAGCCGGGACAGCTGGTACATCTGGATCTGATGGAAGAAAAGACGGTGGAGGTGGAGCGGCTTTAAACTGTTAGACGTGGATTACATCTTTAAATTTAAAGTGAATGAATTACAACCCATTAATGTTGTAAACATGAAATGTAGAAAGAAATCAGTCAGACATGTACAAGACTCGCGTTTAAACTACAAATGTGCAACTTGCTAAGAGAGCACAGTTGGTTTTCAGGCTTTGTGTCACAAAAGTTTGATATCATCAGTATACGGCCCATCCCTGCTGGTTGACATCATTCTTATGCCCCTGCTATTCCAACTCTCCTGCTTCCACCACATGGTAAGAAGTTTATACAATAAAAAAGGTAACATGTGAGGTGATTTCTGGATCTAGATTTGTTTAAGAGAAAGATCAAATAAAATGCTAACCTTAAAATCTTACCTGTGCAGTCAGAGCATCATTAACTGATTAAGGCCTAACCTAGCCTAGTGTTTTAGAGCGTAGCTCTGGTTTTTACAAATGAGGAAATTCAAGTGACAAATAATCAATCCAAATACATTTCTACACAGAGGTCATGCTACATTTGTCATTTTGACCGACGGGATAAACCCCCCCCCCCAAAAAACCCGGTCATAATAAATTTTTACCTGTCAATTTTTAAATAACATATTCGGTAGTTTATTTTCATTTATTTTAGGTAATATTCAATCCGAACAAACTGACCAGAGTCTCCACATCGTCCCCTCACACATCAAGCATATTAACAAGCCACTACATGTATTATGAAGGGTGTGAGAGGTGTGAATACTAATCTGTCAAAATGAAGGAAGGCCTTCAGATTTATCCGTCACAAAAAAAAAAAAAAACCCAGTCGAAGATGCAAAATCCTGTTTCTACCGAAGCCATCCATCAGAAATCATATAGCTAATTTCTTAATTTCTTTTGAGCATGAAAAAAGTCGGTCATTCCAGTCAAAAGTAGCAAGATCTGTAACTTGACTTATGATTTGATGTAAAAACAGAAAGGCATGCAGGAACCGATTATGCAAAGAGTAACTATATGCATCTTACCTGCAGGATAATCATATCGGGCCTGTATTGCTTACGAAGGCCGACATCAAACATCAGAAATTTGAGCATGTTGAATGCGTCCTCCTCCCCCATGTGTAAAAGCAGCACTCCAGCAATGAAGGACAGGCCCTGACAGTAGCCCACCTACAGCAAGAAAACACATGGTAAGCACAATGCTTTTATACTTAAATTAAAGCCGACATTCACTTTTATTCCACTGAGGAAAATTGACGGCAGAAGTGAAAAACCATACCTCGGGGTCAAGCAGAGAGTAAGCTTTCAGTATATTGAACAGTGAGAGCTGCCCTGCTCCCAGCTGAGCTTGGAAATACGGATGAGTGGGAAAAGTGCGACCTGGAGAAGAAAGAATCCTTAAGATCTTATTTACCACAATTAGAACCAGTAAGAGCATTTTACCTAGAGTTAAAATGAATCACAAAAATATTATCAAGACTAGACCAGGGTACACAGACTCAAAAAAAGCTACTGATTTGAAGTCACCAACGTTTTCTTGCAAACCGTTTTACAGTTTAAAGTCCTTAAAACAAGAGGCCAGAGAAAGTACTGGAGGGACCAGAACTTTTTCAAGGAGTATTGAGCATAAAGCAATGCAACGCGACTACTCCCCTGCATTTTGCTGAGCACCGTCGGTCAGCAGGCTGAAAGAAGGCCACTACACTTTTCCCTCCTCTACAAGACAAATATATATAAAATGTTTGTTTCAAGATACAGAAAACACGCTCGAAACTAAACAAGCAGGATCTTACACTATGACTGACGCAGCGCTGTTTAAAAACGCCAACTTGGAAACTATGAGTGACAACAGGCTCAGTAACAGAGCGGATACATGTAAAAAGTATTTGCTCCCTTTTCTTTTTTCCTGTCAAATCCGAATGTTTCAGATCCTCATTCCAGTTCTAATAGAAGACAAAGAGAACCTGAGTAAATCCAAAAAGACATCTTTCAAATTATGATTTCATTAATTAAGGAAACGATAAGCTACTTAACCCATCTTGGACCCGTTTAAAACATAACATGAAAATAAGAAGGTATGTCGGCTTTAAGACTGAAGATCTATACTTGTGATGTGTGAAGGAGACAATTAGGAACCTGTGAGTTCGTATGTGAGGAATGCGTTTAGAGGGCTTTAGTTTGTGAACATAACACCACGAATTCTCGGCCAGCCCAAAGAAAAGTGTGTGGGGGAGCGCTGAAATTCACACACTTGCATTGTTCCCAAGAGCTTTTGCTTTTTAAGCAAGTGCTTCAACTAATGTATATCTCCCTCTGCACCATTAACAACATGCTTCACATGCTTCACAACCCTTCTAAACAGGCCGTGTCAGCAACGCCTCTCGCTCGTTATCACTGTCCTATCTGACGCTCAGCCGGATGATTGACACGGGGTCAAAAACAAAAACGTAGGAGGCTGAGAGCAACGGGGATAAACGTGTGGGCGTTACATATACAAGTATGTGGGTGTTATATGGGTGGGGTTTAGGTACTACACATGAATGTGTGGGTTTTTGGGTGGTAGGTGTTAGATGTAGTTTTGCTGTTCGAGAAAAATACTGCCAACACTTTCTACACTGTACACATCATATCTTTTGATAAGCCCCAAACAGGAGGAAACACATACAGTGCCTTGCGACAGTGTTTACATGCCTTGAACCTTTCCTCATCTTCTGTTTATCGCTACAACCACCAACTTGTAATTCAATGTAATTCATGAGCTCGAAGAACACAAAGTGGTGAGTGATAGTTAAGTCGAAGGAAAGGGATACATGCATTTTAAAATGTTTACGGAGAACAAAAAGTTGTGTGGAAAAAGTTCAGGGAATTTTAATATTTTCTAAGGCACGTTATTTCTTCTAATTGGAACTCAATTTAAAAGATCCATGTATCCAACTAAACGGGCAAATATGAAATTCCATATTTTAAAAAATTTTTTACACAACTGCAGCAAATTATTTAAACCAGCATGCAAGTTTTTTTTTTTTTTTTTACATTAAGCTTTAAGTAAATTAACTTAACCAAGCAATTTACAGGATTATTTTATTTCAGTCCTGATATACAGGTTCAGCTGTATTTACATAAGTCTTTGTTGTTGTTTTTTGTGGTAGAAGGAAAAATGTGTTGTAGATATTTTTGTAATCAATTGAAATATATTCACCCAGGCTTGTGATGTATGCAAGGTCAAAAACCAAACAAACCTGCATGCAACAGAAATCCTACGGGCAGGGGGTAATGAAATATGAAGAATGTGTTTAAACATGGGAACGTCATGTTTTACTACTTTAAACCTCCTATGTAACCCTAAGATGAAGACAATGTCGGTTCATCTCGACTGTTTTATTATAAATAGAGCTTCATGATCACAAAGTTATTTTGTCATTTGTGCTTCTTAAGATTTATGGAGCAAAACTCTGAAAATGTAGTAAAAAAGAAAGATGCATTTTTGCCTATAGCAGTAAAACACCTCTTTTAAAAAGGATGTAATCGCAGGATTTAAGTGATATTTTAAGACCTGCAAACCTATAAAATGAAAACTAAATGTAGTTTTGGATATATGTGAGTTTGTAAAAATGTGCGTGTGTGGTCATGTTACCTAAGTCTATGAGGATGGCATGCTGCTGCGAGGTGAGTTGCTTCAGCAGCTCTTTGTATGGAGTGTGGTTGGAGGGGGGGCGAGAGGGAACCGTCTGCCTGAGCAGGTACTGTTCGGAGAGGAACTTCCAGATCTCACCTCGATGCTGCCTCGGGACACCTGTGTGAAGGAGGTAGACAGGTAATGTGTAGCTTAGGGACAAATGTGCCTCAGAAATGCAAAACAGACCAAGATGTGACATCGGACTATAAAATAGGCAGAATTTGCATAACTAGTATCAGATATTAAATTTTAATGAGTACAATTCTAAGGAAAATCAGGCATGAGCCTTTATGAGGCACATTTTATGGTGACATTTGCCCAAGTATTTCTTCCTCAGCTTCTCACTCTGCAACTGGTTTAATGTTTTCCATTGTTCTGATCAATTTAATTTAATTTAATATCAGGAGCACTGGAGATGATCTTCTTCCTAATGTCTAAAACAACCAGCACTGACTATCAAAGTCCCAATACGGGTCAAAATAAGGGAGATATGTAGGCTAGATATTTACTGTAAAACACACAGTGGCATGAAAATAAATACATGAACTGGGGGGGGGGGGTTGTTTCAGAAACAGCCCATTTTAGAGGAACTTTTTAATGTCCAATAAACGTGGTTCCTGTGTAAGGTAACTGACACACATTCCCTAAATAAAAACTTTCCAAAAGCACTTTGAGGTCCATTCAGCTCTCCACCCAAACCCTCCAAACACGCAACCAATTTTACAACCATTGACCCTTTTCACAAAGTATTTAACCATCCCATAAAAAGTATGATTAATACAACTCAATGAGTCATCGTGATACAGTAACAAACTGCTTTAATTCTTATGGGCTTTTCCAAAACTTGACATCTTATCTGGTCAGGACAACATCTTTACGGTGGCTTTCAATAGCTAAATTTTTCCCCACCAGAAGAGTTTCTGACAATAAAAGCTTAGCTTCTGCATAAACTATTTTGTAATGTTTTCCAATTAAAACCGTGACAGAAGAGACGTGTGTGTAAGAAAAAGCTCCCCATTTTAGATAAATCCCTTGGTGGCCGAATGATAACCGGTGCATTACTGCGTTTGTCATGTGGTAACGCTGATAGAAGTGGATTAGTATCATAGAGAACCAGGCAATTATAACTTTTTAACATAAATTACTTTTCTCATCGCTCAAAGCCAAAAAAAGCTGAATAAAACTGTGATAGAGAGCGACCAGTACACCGCCTCTCGCCCTATGACTGCTGTAGATAAGCACCAGCCCCCCGGTGATCCTGCAAGGCTTAGCGGGTATAGACAATGGATGGATAGATTCATCATTTATTGTTAAAAATCCCAGACTGAATTAAATATTTCATCATTGATAAAAAGGAGAACTCTAACAAATAGTGAAAACAGGAAGTCATTTTAAGACATAACTGTGGTAGACAGAAAATCTTTTCTGTATTTTATAATTTCTGTATTTTATATGTTGATTTGCTTGTACCATTTTTAACCTTTGTTCATTGTGTTTTAATGTTATTGGTGTACAGCAACCTTGAGAGTCTTGAAAGGCACTGACAAATAAAATATATTATTATTAAAAAGGATACACAATATCTATTTAATAAGGCATCTTCACCACAGCTGAGCACGTCCCTCCATCTCACCACCATCTTTTGCTGTTACACCAACCATCTCCATGTCCTGTTCAAACCATCCCTCTCTAACTTTATCTCTAAACTATCTAGCCTTAGCTGTTCTTCTGATCCTGTTCACCCTGGTTACTCCCAAAAAGAACCACAGCATCCTTCACTTCACCACCTCCAGCTCAGTCTCTTGACTTTTAGACAGTACCACTGTCTCCAGATCACCCGTATCATATAGAGTTTACCATTCGATGCTGCTGCTCTGCTGTTCTGTCACACATCACTTCCAATGTGCCCTTAAGCCTTGTTTATGCTTCTCTGTCTGTGGAGGTGCGGAGACACGCAGCACCATTATACTGCAAGTCGACGAACAGGCTGTCCATCACTCACCCAAGGACCCATGGAGTAGAGCCCAATTTTCACTATCCATCGAACGCAACAAAGAGCGCACGTCTGATATTGGTCAGCCTAATATCAGCCCCAGATAATTTCACCACGACGGTGCTCTATAGTCTATCTAATTAGTAGTGAATGCAGCTTTTGGCCACTAGATGCTTTATATTGCACGGCCAGTTTGTCTAATATGATCTTTTGGCGATTTTGAACACCAGGAGGTGTAGAGAACAACAAAACAGATCGCTGTGTTTGTTTGTTTGTTTACATGCATTTTTAGAGTATTCAATGAGCTGCACTTCTAGTAAAAACCTTCCCAGCTCAATCAGAACTTGCTTTCTGTCGGCCATTGTTCCTTGAGTGGATGTGCATTTACAACCTGAAGAAAATGAAAATGTTGTCGACCAGAGAAGTCACTGCAATGGTAGGCAGACCTGCCAGAAAAGGTCTGCACCCCCTGCTGTCCTGGTGGAGAACTGCTTTGCAACACAGACACCAACGGAGAAGTATAAAAGGAAAACGTCTCCGTCAATACGTGTGCATGTGGGTGCAAACTTGCTGACGGAGAAGCATAAACTAGGCTTCATTCTCTTCTTTTCTTCGTTATTTTCTGTTCTGGATGGCTGCTCCAGGTACTGGAACTCATCCACTTTTTCTACGTTTACCACTTCCAGTCTCACCTTTTCACCAATCTCACCCTCGTTTACACTTGTGTATTCTGGCTTGCTTCTGTTTACCATCTTTGCTCCATTTCCTAATGCAAACCTCCACCTCTCCAAGTTCTCCTCCACTTGCTCTCTACTCTCACCACAGATCACAATGCCATCAGGAAACACCATGGCCTACGGAGCTTCCTGACTGACCTTCATCCTTCAACCTGTACGCCCCAGCTGTAAACAAGAGGCTTGGAGCAGAACCCTACTTTAACCCCAGTCCTTCCTTAAACCCACCAGTGACTCAGACTGCACACCTCCCTATTGTCTCCCAGTCTTCATTCCTATCCTGTACACGCCACACATACTTTTCTGCTACTCCTGACATCTATATAGCAAGACATACAATACAAAGCATAAGATTTAAAACAATACTTTTATTTAGTTTCTGTGATTGTTTTGTTGATTAAGAAAATAAACTGTTACCACATTGATTGTTTAAAAATAGTTGCTAAAAAGCAGTCATATCAGTCTTTTCAGAGCCGAGGTTTGAAGGATGCACATAAAATACTTATCTGGAGCGCTGCGAAAACTGAACTGAAACTCTGAATCTTAGGTGACTCAGATGAGTTTCGAGGAGAAAAAAAACAAACAAAAAAACCGGAATCAGCACACCCCTTACATCACTTCTTGGTCAATATTTGCAAATACTTGCTGATTTTAGGTCTGAACAAACAGTCCCGTGAAGCACTGCTATATGCATCTATGTAAGAAGGCAAATGAGTACGGCACCTTGTGCAACTGCAGCATGTATGGTCTCTGTGTCAAACTTGACTTTTGTTCTGCCAGGTGTACTCAGGAGTTTCTCCCACACCACAGTGACCTCCTTCAGACATGGAGTGATTTCTTCATAATCCAGCTTCAGTCGCTTGTTCTGCAGGTCGCTCTCTGATGCTGTGGTGCAATCACAAACAATAAAACAAATTAGAAGACTAAAGCTTTATATTGGGCATAGCTGTCTGTTTCGTCACATGATTATTTGACTGGAAATATGTGCTACCCTTACATCACTGAAAAAGTTTTCATTTACCAGCTGGATTAGTGGTGCAAATATAATTTCCATCAGTGTTTTGAATATAATTTGGATCTGCTATGACAGATGTCACAGAGTTCATGATTCAATAATCAGAAATAAACTGGAGAAAAAAAAAAGAGAAAAAAAACATTCATGGGAGGGGATCGGAGGCCAAAATAACTGCTGACCTAAAAGAACACAAAGGCCTATCTCACATTTCCCAAAACCCATCTTGACGATGTCCAAGACGTTTCAGAAAATATTTGATGGACTGACATGTAAAGAATGGATTTTCTTTTTGCGAGGTGTGCATCCTGTTACATCTGGTGTAAATATAAACAGCCTTTCAGAATCATCATTTGAAAACTGCATTTACTCGGGTTATCTTTGTCTGATATGTCAGTATAACTTGTTTCTCTTTCCACCCCAGTCACACATTTATTAATTTGTCTTTGGCTTCACAACACTTACGATCCCTACAGGCAAAACAAGGTTTCAGAATTGGCCCACCATCTAAATAATCAAAATGACAGGTCTCGCCTGATTTAAATAAGAAGTTCTTTGAACGTTAACCAATGTGTTTGCCTCAAGAGATAACCTTCTTTCCCTCAGCTCACCATCAGTTAGTGTCATACATTGATGGACTGGTAAGGAGTAGAAAGACTGTTGCCCTGTTCTGTTCTGACACCATTTAAATTACCGATTGTATAACACAGAAACCAGTCTGGGTCCCAATGTTGGAGCTCATCATAAGTTCCACATTATTTGCAACAAAAACATGTTGCACCCTACACTTTGGGAACCACTGAAATAAATTGTGGATGACAATGTCACTATGTAATTTAATGGAAAGTTCTTGAGTGTGGCTGCAAAGTTGATACCAACTACATTCATTCACTACTTCATGCAGGAACGGTATTAAAAAGCCATTTGAATTCATTTTTCTGCAAACTATATCCAGTAATACTATACGTTGGACATTTGTACTCTTCAACAAGCCAAAAAAAGTACAACTTAGATGCTATATTATTATCGAGCATGGGTAAATAGCAAAAACCTCTCCCTGCCGAGTGAACTTCATATGGATGGTGTGACCAAGCCCTGAAGTGTCAGATTGACACAACAAAAAAAACACACACAAAACTGATTTCTGTTACCATTTTCACAACCCTGATCAAAGAAGGTGAGAAAACACCCAAAACACCCCTCCGCTGTTCCTCTTTTTTTCTGACCGCACCCTTCCTCTCTGCTACCCCAGTCTTTTCATCTACAATTTATCCGTTTCTTTCTGCTATGCCCTTATTACTCAAGTCAATTGCAGGTCTGTGTCGACCATGAGTCGGGCTCTCCCTCCTTTCTCCTTTCCAATCACGTGCGGTGTCTAGCAAGTGACCAGCTGCGACTCGGTCAGAGATCCGAAGGAGTGATATGGCCACCTTGGGACAGGACGGAGACGGTGGAGCGTGTTCCACTACAATCTGTGCTTATACTTTCCAGGAAATGGAAGGTATGACATTATCACTGCATCGCAAAACTGTAGCAAAAAGTGAAATTTACATTGCAGCCACTTTAGTAGGCTGCTTTCCACATAGAAAAAAAACACAAATAAAAAACATAAGAATAATAACGATGGATCTAGAACATTAGAAGGTTTAAAGAGCATATTGCAGGTTAAATATTTTCTAAACTTGATATAAAATTTTGTCCAAAAATTATCATTTGAAAAGTTTATTACAGGTATTTTAGATTTCACAATTCATAACAGCACAAATTTTAATAAAAAAAGTTTCATAATCTTGACCTTTGATATCAGAGGGGGGAGTCATACGCTATGCACTGCGTCAGCTCAGTAGGTAGTTATCAGGTCAAGCGTTCATGTCAGAGAGTCAGTATGTTGGATTGTCTAGTCCAGTCCAGTTCATTTTTCTTAAAAATGGTAAATTATTGTCTTTGCTGTACAAACACCAGCCTGTCAGGACATCAGGTCCACAGGTTTCCAAAGAAAAACTAAGAAAGAAAACAAAAACAGCACCATCTTCCATGCCTGGATGTTTTGTGCAGCTGAAACTGCACTTACAGTGGGGCAAAAAAGTATCTGGCAGCCACTGATTGTGCAAGTTGTCCCACTTAAAAAGATGAGAGAGGTCTGTAATTTTCATCATAGGTACACTTTAACTGTGAGAGACAGAATGTGGGAAAAATATCCAGCAAACCACATTGTATGATTTTTAAAGAATTTATTTGTATAATAGTGCAGAAAATAAGTATTTGGCCAATAACAAAAGTTCACCTCAATCCTGTAGGTCTTCACCAGGTTTGCATACTGTAGCTGGTATTTGGGCCCATTCTTCTATGCAGATCTTCTCTAGAGCCGTGATGTTTTGGGGCTGTCGCTGGGCAACACTGCATTCAACATTCTTCACAGATTGTGTATTAGATTGAGGTCCGGAAAGTGGGTTTGGTGTTCTTGGGATTAAACTCAGCATTCTTCCCCCTCCAAACACGGCTAGTGGTGCTTATACCAAAAAGTTTTAGTTTGGTCTCATCTGACCACATGACATTCTCCCAATTCTCCTCGGGATCATCCAGATGGTCTCTGGCAAACTTTAGACGGGCCTGGACATATGCTGGTTTAAGCAGGGGGACCTTTGGAGTGCTGCAGAATTTTAATCCATGACAATGTAGCGTGTTAATATTAGTAACATTTGTTACTGAGGTCCCAGCTCTCTTCAGGTCACTGACCAGTTCCCTCCGTGTAGTTCTTGGCTGTTTCCTCACCGTTCTCAAAATCATGTGTACCCCACGAGGTGAGATCTTGCATGGAGCCCCAGGTTGAGGGAGATTGCCAGTGATCTTGTGTTTATTCCATTTTCTAATATTTGCTTCAACAGTTGATCTCTTCTCAACAAGCTGCTTGCCTATTGTAGACTGGCTCATTACAGTCTTGTGCAGGTCTACAATCTTGTCCTTGGTGTCCTTAAACAGCTCTCTGGTCTTGGCCATGGCAGAGGTTGGAGTATGACTGTTTGAAGGAGTAGACAGGTATCTTTTATTCAGATAACTAGTGGAGGGTAGAGGAGCCTCTTAAAGGAGTAATAGGTCTGCATCATATGGTGTGGATATCAATTTTTTTTTCATAATCCATTTTCTTTTTCCAAGCTTATCCAGACCTTGAAATTTTTTTAACTCCAATCCCATACTTTTCAAAGCTGTAAAAGGAACTCTGATTATATATATATATATATAATCAGCAGTCAAAGAGAGATAAGTAATGGCAACGACCTGAAAACCAAAGTGGACAAAAAAACAAAACATTGCAATGAGGTGATGACACACCCAGATCAAGAATAGAGGCTGTCTTTCTTATCATCTGCCTGGAGCAAGCAGAATCAAGTCCATCAAGACTGGCTGTTTGGCAGCAGCCCAGCTGGCGTGCAGGGCCTCCACCTTCCCGTCTCTCCCACTCTCCGGTTCTCTCCCTTTCTCTGCTGCCAGAACACTCCGCCTTAGATAACACAAAACAGGACAGGATACCCCACCCAAAAGCTGACAAAGATCCACACATAATGACAAAGAAATGCACACACACACACACATGCGCTGTCAGGGCTGACCCAAGAACAAGGCATGGAGACAAACGGCCAGAAATAGGACTCAAAGTTGGAGCTCCAAAAACAAAACAAAAACGAGACTAGGACCCCTAGCCGGGGCCAGGAAGACTCAATATGGTAAAAATGCAAACGTAAGAGTGAATCAGAAAATTTGGGAGGCTTTCTTTTTAATAACCCACAAATATCTCCAACCGCACCCAACTCTGGGGGTGATCATCTCTATTTGTGTGATGGGTGTGTATCAATTAAGGGTTTACAAGTAAGACAGGTAGTTATGGCAGTGACAAACAGCTACTTGAAGTGTAGCTACATGCCAACTGGGTCATCAAAGAGGTGGAGCAACTGGCACACCCTAAAATTTTACCTCCCAGTAAACACATGCACCGTCACAAACAAAACATTATATACTCTATTAATTCTTGGTTATGTCAGTCTTTAGATGAGAAAAGGTGTGTCCTTAATTACAGAATCCCATTGAATGCACATCTGCACAGACTGTGTCAAATGTGGATAAAACAATAACTTGTTTTGCCAATTTGCTAGCAGTGTAACCAAGCTGCCGTAAAAAAAGTACTTTAACAGGGTTTACAAGGGACTGATGGTTGTTTATGAATGAGAAATTGACATGTCCATCAAGACTTTAATGCTGCAAAAATATTTGTTTTTGTTCAAAACAGATTTTGGTCTTGAAGATCAAT
Source organism: Valencia hispanica (assembly GCA_963556495.2). Lineage (NCBI taxonomy): Eukaryota > Metazoa > Chordata > Actinopteri > Cyprinodontiformes > Valenciidae > Valencia > Valencia hispanica. Next base: position 39,659,572 of record OY747703.1, read on the forward strand.
TTTTTATTCAAATTTTTGTAACTAATATAAGAAAATAAAAGAGCATTACTGAAGTTACCCCCACCGCCCCAAGCGTTCCTCCTGTGAAAAGTCATTATTTATATCAGGAGCTGTTTTATAGATTCCCACCAAGTGTTTTTGACAAGATCATCTAGCATTATTTGGAAATCTAGGAGTAAATATTAAATAAGTTTTGATTAATTCAGGCATATCCAGAATAAGCAGGTTATATTTAGATCCTCCACTCCTCCATCTCACCTTGCAGTTTCTGGTTCTCACTCTCCATTCGCTGCAGCAGGATCTGCTGCAGGATGGCCTTCCTCCACAGCTCCCTAAGCTCCTCTTTGCTTCTTTTTGCCCCCTCCTCTGGCACTGCTCTCATGGACGAGTCTCCACTTCCTACCACTGACCCCTGGCCCACACATATTAGACCCCCTTCTAGACAGGGATCCACCCACTCTGAAATGGAAAAACAAAATATTAAAAAACAAAATTATAGCTTTAATTTGAGAATCTAAAATCATGTGTGAATTTAATTTGTGATTAAACTGTTGCTACAATCCTCATGCAGCTTAAATGACCAAATACAGTGTAATAAGGCAAATATCCAAGAAGTCTGGGGACTTTTATGGGTTGAGACTGTTTGGATTGTGCTTATAAAGCTTTTATAATCTGTTTTCAGATGCTGTGCTGGCATTCAGCGGGATGCATGACTTGACTTTTGAGCTCTCTGATTAGAACTCTGCAGTGCTACAGAAATGAATTTTTGTAGGTTTCATATCTGGAAACTAAATTGAGAGAGGAATAGGGAGCTGGAGAGAATAAAATATAAAAAAACTGGGTAAACCAGAATTTTTAAGTTCCACCTTAAATTAAAATTTATATCCGTCCTCTGGAGTGTGGTGGGGTCGATTTTTCTGTGGTATTTGCCATTCAAAAATGTCTCTCTTTTGAGGAAACTGATTCTGGTGAGAACTTTTTAAAAATCAAAGCATGATCAAGAAAGAAAATTTTAAATAGATTGATTTACAATTGGCAGTAGTATAAAGCAAAATTAGGAGCACGAAAATAACTAGAAAAGCACTCAGAGAGCACAGACCTCCGCCATGGCAGCTCAGAAAGGAAGCAATCAGAAAAGCCCTCGTTCAAAGAGTCATTTCAATTGGAGAAATGTTCCCCGATACCAAAACCATAGCTGAAATGGAGCTTCAGCCTTCATTACGGCCAAGAGGAGCAGTTCAACTTCTTGTGGAGCATTTAGGCCACAGCAGGTGAAATGTTCATAATACATGAACCTTATTAACCTGCTCAATGTGTGATGGCATGATGTGGATTCTTTGATCAGTTTGTTTGGATTGAATATTAACTAAAATGTTATCATTTAAAAAAATTGGTAAAAAATTGATTATGACCGGATTTTTTTGACCCAGTCAGTCAAAATGACAGACAAAAAAAAAAAACTGTAGCGCAACCTCTGGTGTGATTCCACCTCGAAGTGCAGGATGGATCCCAACTCTCAAAATACCCTGTGTTGTTTAGAGGAGGGACGTACCAGCTACCTAGACAGCACTTGTTTTTCCTTCAGTTTTGAGGCAAATCTTAACAGCTTGATAAACTTGACATACACATGTACTGCTGTATCTCAGTGCCAGCCAGGTATGCAACTTTGATACGGATCTTTTTTAAAAGCTTTTCAGAGGAAATTTAGAGGAATGCAAGACAGCCAACCTGAATACGGCATCTACTGTCAAGGATTAAATAGACACACACGATCACAACTGTGTACTTTGCGCCAGGTTTACAATTTATGCACAATAATTTTTATGTCTGGGTCAGAGAGTTTCTCAGACGTGCTGAAACCAGCAGTCACTATAAAGAATTACACCTCTGCAGGTATAAGGAAAAGCGCAAGACTGACTCTTGGGTGACGCAGACGCACACAAATTTAGATAAAAGCTATTGCGATACCACGAGAGACACAGAGGTATGCATTTGTTAGACAAACACAGACAGATACACTGTTGCAATAGATCTTCTGTGAGAGATTTGAAAAAAAAAACAAAAAAACATTTATAGCTTGAGGCTCATCTACATTAAGAATTGGATTGTTTTTTTTCTCAAACTACTGAAGCAATGTGCATGCCTGAATTAAACACAAAAACCCTCACACCCATTAATTTCTGCAAAATGGCACACAGGCCATTTCCTGGGCAAACAACGTTGCCAAAACTCTGTTGAACACACAAAAAATATACAAAGTGGGTCAACAAGACTGGTGCTTTCCCCTGGCGCTGTCTGTGTGTGGACTGTCAACATGACCTTGAAGTGTCACCATCCCCTGCCAACACACACTCTCTAGACACACCCATGAGCTCACAAAAACACACCCAACTCAACCAAAACTCAGCCAGCACAAAGTCCTTTGCAGTGACCTGCTAAAAGCCCTATTTTTCCCAATTCTGGTTTGAAACTAATCGCTTGGTTCAGATCTTCCTATTTCTGCAGACAGATGTCTTCACTGCTCCTTACTGGTTTCGTTAGAAGAGGGTGGGGGGAGCGTAATGAACAAAAAGCAGGCGCGCCCTCCCTACTCCTTAATGAACTGCATGTTCAATGGGATGGTAGATAAAAAGGACAATAGTCCCACATTCCCCAATGCATTTATTAGATCATGTTAAAACCCCAGGACCAAATACTGCTTAAGTGTGTATGGTAGTGAAGACATGAAGGGGGAACATCTAAAGTTAAAGACTTAATGCACAGAAAACGCCAATATTCCTACTGTATTTAAAACTGAATTAGAGGAAGTAAGAATTTTACAATATTTTTACAGCTGTAATTTAATGTTAAAGTCATCATGTGTAGAAATTAAAACTGCTGATGTCCCTTAGTGGTAACATCAAGGTACTGCAGCAAACAGTGGGACTTTTTTCTTTTTAAGGTGACTCATGCGATCAAGAACTTTATTTCTACCAAATTAGAATTAATAGTGAAAATTTGAAATCATGTTTTATAGATATTTTTCTGAAGGTTTCAACAATTCATCTGGTTTGGATAATGTGAAGCAGCCTAAGCAGCATCACTATGAAGTGGCCCAGTAAGCAGGGTTGGCTGTAGGGAGGGGTGGAGATTTACAAAGGTACTCAAATGTGAAAGTATATGAATTCAAACAGGGGATATGAGTTTAAGAAGGATTTTCTTTATTGTTTATGTTTACTATCGCCTGGTTGTTATGTATTGCACAAAATATTAAATTCCACTGAAGTATGAATGTGATAAATTTATGTCAATATCACTATCATCCTCTCTTAGGTATGCTTACAGTTTCCGTGTTTCCATAATAATGACCCAGTCCATGCCATTGCTTTCTTTTTCAACAACTACTACACAGTCTGATCAGTGAGCGCACCATATGTAATGGCTACCGGATCAGCAAGACAGAAGTTTCTAGTAAGGGTGTCAAATTATCGGGTTAATTGCGATCAATTAATTACAGCCATATTTAGCTCACTATGTTTTTTAATCGCGTTAACCTAACTTTTGATCTTTAATTTTACCGTTTCTGCATGCGAGTTGCCTTTAAATAAAACCCGTTTTATGCACTGGGCTTCTTGTGCTTGAGTTGTTCGTGGTTAACCACACCCTGAAGTAGACATCGGTTGACTGTGAACACATCAGAAGGGGACTGGCTTCCATCTGGTGGGGAGGGCGAGGTGAGGAGAAACGGTGAGTTGCCGACAATGTTGCCAACTTTGCTATATTTGGCGAGTTTTTAGACCCCTCTAGCGATTCTTTCTCAAAAAAACAAAACAAAAAACAACTAGCAGCAAATCTAGCAAATTTTTAAGCGGTTATTGGAAATTTTTGGGTGAAGCATGCAACGCTGTTACTCTTCTCACCGAGCACCGGGGTGCTCTCCTGTCTCTGAGCTCACAGCAGGCAACCAGTCTGCACCGCACACTGCAGCTCCACCCGGCCGCCCAGGTCCATCGGTATGGCAAGCCATCGGTAGCAAAAATAATGCACATATTACGTGTTGTTTTAACCTGTAATACAGCTGGACTCAGAAAAGATATTTACCCCACTGCGTCCAGAAAGCTAATGAATCGCGCATGCCCAAAGCAGAAGGTTGCAGGCGCCACATGGGACTAGTCACAAAAATAGCAGAATGTAGATGGCTGGGACTGCATCTGTTTAAGTCTGTTAAATATAATTAATGACTTCATAAAGCCATTTTGTTATTACATGTATCAAACTTTTGTTCTACCACAATAATGTAATGAATTTAAAAGAAAATACCTTAAGATGAGGGCTTTTCTCAGCAATTATTAGGTGAGATTAAAAAAAGAGATTAATTAGATTAATTACAGATCATAATTAATTAATCAATCTCAAAGTTGTTTTAATCTTATGACAGCACTAATTTCTGGTGTAGAAGTAGTTCATGTGGGAAGAAAACAAAAATGTAGCTGTTTTCAGTTCTTTTACCAGGGCTAGAAAACTGCTTCCTACAACACGTTGAGAAACATCCAAAGTTTATTGGGGCTGCGAGAGAGTGAAAGAGAGCAAGAGTTGAAGCAGAAAATGGGACGGTTGAACATTTTACACCAAAGTTGCTGTTGTTGCAGTTTCATCCTGCTGGTATTTTTGTTTGTGGGGAAACATGTTGGATTGGAAATGTTGGCAGTAGGGCTGGACGATATCAGAAAAGCATTTAACTGCTTTACCACTGCTGAATATTGCAATCACGATAACAATTATAAACTCTTTCTTGGATCATCACAATGGTCCCACCACTGAGCTTTAGCATATCAGCTACTGATAGTCATCAAGGATAGCCAATGTCCATCCAGCTGATCAAATACATTACTGGCATGTGGTGTGTGAATGAATAAGATCTAAAATAAAATATCCAACCAAATATTGCATCCCAGCAGTCCTTTGCAACTGCCAGAGCGCACACAATAATAAAGCAGCATTTGCACATCTCAGACTTAAGCTACAGTCACAAAGGTTCTTACCAACGATGGGTTTATATGAACTTTGGAGTTTGTAGACATTCGTAGAGGGAGGTAGAGTTTCCTACAGCCTTTTTATAAAGTTGACACGGCTTCTGTTAAATTCGCAAAAGTAATTTGAGGCATTGGATAAATGAGGTATTTTTGTCTGTCGTACGCTGGCCGTAGACTTCTTATGTTCGTCGTAAGCGTGCCTTGGAACCTTCCTACTGTATACTTTCGGCCATAGTACCTTGTCGTAAGGTGGCCATATGGCACCACTATGAGCAATTCCCACCAATATCAAGTTGTTGGTAGGAAGATCTTATGGCTTTGGAACGTTTTTTCGGGATGACGACAGCAATTCCAATATCTCCAACATTCTATGTCACAACCATTGGAAAATGTGTGAAATAGTTTGTAATTTTCAAGATGGCAATAATGCAGAGAAGACTACAGCTGCAGGTGCAGTTAAAGGACGAAGAGGAAGATCTAGCAGTTGTAGATGCTGCTATCGTTTGGTAGTGGCAAGAAGACAGAGAGAGAAGAGTGCAAAGCTGGTTGGTGAAGCCATTGATACAAAGACGGCAACTCTGCAGCCAGTACAAGACTGTTCCATGAGCTGGACCGTGAGTTGGAAGATTTTATATGAGAGTTGATCAGTAATCTATTATCACTGAAACAATACAGACCTTTAAGAAAGCATTCACTAAATGAATACGTCTGATTGCATCTGTAGTTGTATAAAAATGTTAGCTTAATTCAGGACTGCGTTACTGGTCTTAAAGCATTTCTGTCTCCAAAAAAAGTTAATAGGGCAAGTTTCCACTATCAGAACTTCAGGGTAACCTAACCAGATCTTTTACTGATGGTTTAATCTGTTAGCTCGCTCCTCTCAGCCGCCCTGTCTCCATACAGAATCTGCCCTTTAAGGAATCAGCTAAGACATCCGCATATCATGACTGTTTCAGCAGCAAGTAGCATCACTGATCAGAGCCAAAAAGCACCCAAAGCAGAGGAAATAACAATAGATTGTTGTGTTCCTAATTTACAAAGCCAGTTGTTTGGCAACGTCTGCTCATTTCCCTCTGAATTACAACCAATCAGCACGACTTAAGCACAGCTCATGCCCAGCAACTCTACCAAGTACATATCCCAGTAGTGGCACTACGTTGGTTCCTGAAATGGCCCCGAAAAATGGCCCAGTTGGCCCGGTGAAGTGGAGAAATGCGCATACCAGAAAGGTGCGGTAAAATTACCGTGAAGTTCCAAAAGTGGAAACGCGCCTATACTGCCAGCTTCTATACACCAATTTTATAATAAGGTGCTAATAGAGAGCTATGCTAAAAGCTGCAACAGTGCATACTACACAATACTAACGAAAACATCTAGCAAAGAGATTCTCAAATAAATAACTCAGCAAGATCTAAGAACAAAAAACAGGATTTTTAAACCTTAGAAAATCAGGGCTCCACCAAAATGTGCATGATGCGGCACAATCCCATTGCTTCTTGTTTTCATAACTTACATGCTTGTACCTTAGTTGTAGTTACCGTGTTTTTTTGGTAACCACACAACTGATGTGAAAAGATTAACTCCACATCTTTTGGCATCTGTAGCAGGCTTAAAAAACATGTTTAAACGTGCTACTTTTGTTGTAAAAACGACATTTATGGCAGCATGAAAACACCTTCACTCAACAGCCAGTGAAGATAACATATCCAGTCGATGACAAATTCTGTCACTATTCAGCTATATAAACCAGACTCAGTGTAAGAACATCAGCTTAACTTTAAAACATTGGTGCAAATAGGTCTATAGGTAAAAAAAACAACAACAAAAAAACTTGGTGAAATGGTAATTTCTATCACTAACTTAAACCCAAAATGATCAACGAGTTGGACAAAAACACAAACAAAACGCCCTTTTTTCTTAAAAATCGAGATTTTTATCTTTTAGAAAATGAAATGAGGAATAAAGTTTGGAAACTCAAAGATTTCTCTATACACAGACTTCCTTTTCCCATACTTATTCTCAAATTACACTTTTGCACACTTTAAAGGAACCCCGTATGTATATGTTCAACAAGGACATTAATCCATCAGCTTGAGGAGCTGCCAAAATGTATTTTATCTATACGCAATCTTGACTTACAATAATCAAAACAAAGGGTTTAATATGATTGTTTAATTGTAAACAAATACTGTGACAGGTGATTTATGTTTCAAAGCTCTCAAAGGTTAAGTCAACATCTCTCTTTAAGACAACTACTTTCTTGTATTGTTCAGTCAGGCAGAACATTTCACAGCGCCATCAAAGCCCAGGCTACTTTAACGCTGTTCCGTCATATGCTTTGCTGGATATCAAACAAATACAAATAAAAAGAAAAGTGATCAAAAATAAGGGAAACAGATCATATGAGATTTAATACTTACACATGTGTGCCCTGCAGGGTCTCATGCTAATCCTATAATTCAGATAAATCTTTCAGACATTAAGTTTAAGCTGCTAGTTAGTTTCAACTTTATCCGCTCTAAGAAGAGCTTTGTTGTTAAATGCGCTGGATTTATTCAAAATCTAGATCTGAGTAAGAGGCTGATTAATGCTTGCTGTAATTTTTTATAAGGACCAAAAAGAGTATAGAGTCCTTTACAAGAGGAAGATAACCCAAAATAGAACTGGATTACTTTGATTATAAATTATATAAATAATGAGCAATAATAGTGTTATTTATCCCAATCCGGAAAAAAGGAAAACTATTGCGTTAAGAATATGGATTTATAGGGCAACTATCAAGTCTAATTGTTGATTTTAAAAACTAACCAGAAATTTAATTAGAGAATCAATAAAAATAAATATATTCGGAAAGCATGTTAAAATGCAGCTACGGAGTGCTGCTTAGCGGTGCAGCTGCACTACCTAATATAAATGGAGTACTGAAGCAGCCCATTTGCTAACAGATAGGCTTTGGGTTTACAGCTGCGTTTGAGAGGCTCTGACTGTATGCAGTGACAGATTTACAGCAAAAAAATAGTAATTATTCTTTTTAATATATAGTTTAAACATAACTTTTGTGTTCTATATTGTGTATATTTTTATGCAGGGTTTAGGGTGGTTTAGTGTCACAATGACATCCAACTAAATCAGTCCAAACAGGTTGGTTTTAGAGAATCAAAGGCAAGGCACCAGTCACTAAAGAGCCCACCTTTAATCTGACAAGGTAGTTTGTATGATGATCATTTTTGGACACATCATCAGTAGTGAACCTCGGAAAACCTGGGTGTTTTGACCATTACCACTATACACCCTCACTGAAGGAAAACCCCATCAGTCAAAAAGTCAATTTAAGTTCTAGGTATATACGATAGTAAAATGACATTATAAGAGGGCTTGCGTCAGTAAAATCCCCGAGCTTCCCTCTGAAGAACACAAGGAAGTGTCAAATAATCCCAAGTACCAAGAGTTTTGGTCTCAAGCAAGGATAAGGTATTAAATCCCTATGGTTAGTGTTGGGATAAGTGATCAGGGCAAGGTTAAGGTAGACTAAAGAGTCCAAAGATTGACCCAATAAACAAGAGTAAGACAAAGACATTATTGTGTATATTTTTATGCAGGGTAAGGGGTAGTTTTTGCTATAACAAACATTAAAATCGGGATGGACAACACACTTGCAAAACTGAAGTAGTAAAATTGATTTTCTAAATTAAAATCTTGAATCCTGCTGGGATTTTGTGCTTCTGCAGTTTTGTAATTGAAAAAGTTCCCGGTGGACAATTGGTGTTGATGATTTAAATAATTAAAAAAGAAATTTGCTTATAGTCCATAAGAAAATGTGGTTATGATACTACAGTAAATAACATCTACCACCAGGAAATCACCAAGTTATTTTGGCTTCATCAAGGGTCGCAATACTATATGGCATAATTAAGCTAAATGGGGATCAAATCCAGAATGGAAACAGAATCCACCAAAGGTTTTCATTTAAAATAATAATAAAAATAATCAATCAATCCAAAGAAGAATAAAGTGATGAGCAATGGTTAGGAACATGAACACTGCTTTTTTTTAATAGGTACAAAATGCAAGCAGGCTGGGATGAAATTGGGTTAGAAAAGAAGTGAAGAGACAAACTGACCCAGGAAGGCATGAATTGCTACAAAAAAATATCACCAACGCAATAAATAGTCTAATAAAAAATGTGCCACCTTTTACCTGGTGAACCAAAAGATGAAGAGATCAATTTAAATTGTTCTCCTTATCAGCTTAAACAAAAGGGCGCCACAGAGTGGAAAACCATAATCACTGCAATCTACATGTGCTTATTCTTGCTCCTTCAGTTTGACTAACATTTTTAGACTAACAAAGAATTGATTTTACAACTTAAACAAAGAAATACTGCCTTCAGGATAAAAACGATTAAATAATCAAAAAGGAGAAACTGCATGCGGTATTGTGTGTTCCTACCGCTTGGGTCTGTGCCTTTCTGAGGTGTAGCAACACGCAGGAAGATCTGCTGCCTCCACGAGTGTCGGTGGCTTCGCAGTGGACTTTCCCCCGCTACACAAGCTGCTCTCGATGTAGAGAGAGCTGCAACATCCCTGAAAGCACAAACACACAAATGTGGGTACAGGTGCAAACATAAGCTCTCACCATGTAAGACAGGACAAAACACTATGGTTTACACATTTATGAGATGTACAAGAGAAGCGACTCACGGAGCACTTGGCACACCCACATAGATATGATGATTCTGTGTATATGTGTACCTGCTTTTTGGCTCGGGACAATCATTCTCTTGGACAGGAGCCAGAAATTGAAATTTCAGAAAGTTAGGGACAGAGGAGGAGGAGTGCAGACGAGCACGGAGACCACCCAGAGGACTGAGATGGAGGTGACGGAACAGGAGGCAAAATACAGATGAGAAATGGAAAACATGGACCCAACTTCACACAGAAACATGCTGCAGAAAATCTTTAAAAGACTCCACTGACTGTTGAACAAAGAAACAAGTCCAATGAAATGATACTGCAGAGAGGTAAACTGAAAACCACACTCTCACCTTCTCTTACTGAAACGGGCTCCAGCGGAAGGTGAGGAAGGATGATGGAGGAGGAGAGGAGAATGGCATGAAGGAAAGGGAGGAAGAGGAGGAAGGGTGGAGTCGGTTGGGAGATTTCTGAAAATCGGTGCAAATAAAGAGGGAATGAAACAGAAGAGTCACAGAAGTTGGGCCCTTTATGAAAACTGAGGAAAGGTGCAACTTAACAGCAGAATTAGTCGAATTTGTACAAAAGGAGAAAATATGAAGAGTTTTTAAACCTACTTTTAATAAATAAATATCAATATTTAGAAAACATATATTAGTAAGAATATGTTATAAGTAATTTAGGCTGAATCCCATTTTATAGTGTTACCCCTACTTCATATCGTGGTGTTCCTTTGTCAGAAGAAGAGAAAACATTATCAAAACATACCATCATATATCAAAATACACAATATAATGGCTGTTCCTACAGTAAACTATTTTGAGCGGAAAATTTTAATTTCTGCAATTTATTATATTACATATTACATTGGTGAACACTTCAAACTAAACTTTAAAAGAATTACTGTCCCATTAAAAAAATATATCAACTGAGACAGTGTGTACAGTTTTGAGTTTACATCCAGAAAATCCCTGCTCTGACAGACTAAAAGTCGTATCCCATTGACCTGACTCTACACTACAGAAAAAAGAAGGAGTGAAATGGGATGCAGCCAAGAAGATGTATAGTGTAGTTGCTTTGTTAGTATGGCCAAGCTCTAGTTGATATCTTCAAGCAGGTTTTACAGGTTAAAAAAAGAAATGAGGAAATGGGTTTGCAGCAGTTTTGGGGGAAAGGAGGTGCAGCTGATGCCCTGTACTCAAATGTAGTATTTACAGAGGGGAAAATAAATATAATATAAATAAATATTTCATACAACACTGAGCAATCATACAATTTGATTTCCTAGATTAAAAAAAAAAAAAATTCTGCCTCTTAACAGTTGAGGTGTACCTATGGTTGTTGCTGTTAAACCTCAGGTCATTTAGCTTAATTTGACACAGTTTATAGATAAACCAAAACAATGCTGAAGAACAGGTAGAGTACGCAGAACACATTCCAAACAGGTTTCAATCTCAGCGGAACTTGCTTTCGAACAACAAAAATAAACTAAACAAAGTGGCGAGATCACCTCGAAATATGTAAATACTCAGATCCATAGAAATATGTCTGAAAATAAAAGAAAAAGATGAAAAAAACTTTAGATGTTGGCTTATAAACAATCAGGATTTTCCCGGCCAACACCGATTTATGCTCGTCTTTAAAGCCTGACTTCCCCATATTGATTTAATACTTTCTTTGAAAGCTGAACTGCTTTCACAAATATATGGTTTTCTATGAGAATTGGCTTGCTGATAAAGATTTCCTTATTTTTATTGGAGGCCTGACCTGCCAATACTGTTACACCAAATCCAATAAAAAATGTGCTGTAGGTTCTAAAAAGAATTAAGAGTTTGGAATCTAAAAGAAAATTAAGAAATTATAAGTTTATCCACATCAAAATATGTCCCTAACTTTAATCTAAAAATCTGAAAATTTTGGGATTTTAAAAAATTGTATGCATTTAATGAATAGGTCACAAAAATAAGATTTTTTTTAGTATTTGACCAGTCAATCGCCAATTAGGAGATCAAAAGAGAATTTAGGTCTCTGTTAGATTGGTGCATCTCTTGTTATGATGCCTTTTCTACCATCAAGATTGCTGCAGACGTACAAAATAAAGTGAGAAGAACTTCTAACAACGGTCTTGTTTCAAAGTTTGTGTTAGCACTAAATCAACATTAGACCAAAAAAACAGTGAAGTAGATGTCAGTCTTAAAAGAAAAAAAATTGCTGCATATAGAAACATTTCCTTCTTACTTGCTTTGGTGAGGGGTGTCTGTGCTCACAGAGTAGTGTCGTACAAGCTTGGGCTTCGTGGCTGCACTCGGTTCCTGCGGTGGGTGAGTCCGCATATACAGGGGGGAGTCCTCGAGCACTGAGAACGTGGTGGGGGAATGACTGAAGGTGCTGGCCCGTCGGCGGAAGCCCTGCGGCTCGGGATCACCGGGTAGAGAGGAGGACGACGATGACAGAGGAAGAGAGGAGTTGAGAAGCTTCAAGTCTCCTGTGGAGTTGTGGCCTCTGAGGATGTGACAAGGAAATATATAGTTAGGCATAAAGTTACTTTATGAAAATCAACTAAAGCTATGAGTAAATATAAGAAAGCTTTAAAAAACGTTCAAGATAACAGAACAAACCACCAGGTAGCGAACAGAGAGTTCAACCATTTCATGACCAAAATATATCAAAATACATGTAGTAAACAGTACAAATGACCAAACCGTAGCCTTTAGGTATACTTACTTGAGTGGGCTGGTGGGTCGTAGATGAGGTGAGGGAGTTATAGAGTCCTCGAAGAAGGGCTGACTTCTGCTACTGTTGACAGCACAAGAAGAGGAGCTGCTCTCGCTTCCCTGACTGTTCTCCCTCTGAGGTTTGGCCTTGCTGCTTCCCTACAAAAAGACACACATAAGAATGTTATAGATATAAGACTTTTCAATCAATCATATGTTTAGAGAACTACGTGCATCACACCTGATGTAAATCTCCAGAAGTGTATGATTAAACCCTAATGTAAAAGGAAAAACTCACAAAACAAGTAAACAAGCATCCCACATCACATCCATCATCAATTCAATACTCCAAACTCTGGGTTACCTTCAATGACTAGAAGAAGAAGAAGTATAAGTGGAGATGCACTGATCAAGCCTTTCATGGTCAAGACCAAATTCTATGTTTCTCTGAGTTTGATTCCAATTTTGACCAATTATCTCCACTTATACCTCAAAGCCCATGTTCCCCACCTATATCTAAAATGTGCATTAAAGTACATGCTGTTGGTTGGAAGTTCTTAGTTTAGATGTATTTAAGCAACGGATTAATAACAAAATCTGATTTCAGTAAGTTGACCTGCTGATCACTGATCAGAGCTGATCAATTGGCCAATTCTGCTTTCTGAACGATTGACTGTTACATCTCCATCAATAAGCCATCAATAAGCTTCCAGTAAGCTTAAATCACTATTAGCAGGGTTTAACGATTAAAATGCCATAAAACAGAGGATAAAAAAACATAACACACAAAACTACATCTGAGCTCATACCACTGGCAAACCAAGGTCACACAAACCAGGAATTAGGAGCTCTGAAGTATTCATTATCAGCTGGCCTCAGTGCATATATGGATAATTTACAAATAATGTCACAGTGTAAAAAGTTACTTTATTTCTTGTAATATGAAATATTTGTACCTTCTGATGTGGACAATACAAAAAAATTCACAAAGACGTTAGTACAACTTGAGTTTTCAAGAGAAAATCTGTTGCCCAGACCTTTACAGCAAGGACTAAAAGTTAGGCTAACAGGTTTAGAATATTTTATTTTTGCAGAAGTTATTAAAAAATTTTTTAAGGATGCCTGCCAGTTGGCAACATTTGGCTGGTTAGAAAAAGCCAATAATTAAAATTGCTCGTCTTGTTTTCATAAAGAATCATACAATAAAAATATATAAAATAATAGCATGACTGTGAGGTCAAGAGTAATAAGTTATGATTAAATGAAAATAAAACAAAATGTATGATATTTTCAGGAAACAGAAATATTGATAATCCTAAACTATATTTAAATGAGTTGAAATTGAACGAGTTCACGAAACCATATTTCAAGGTGTGATTATAGACATTAAACTCAGTGGGAAACCACATGTTGAATATATCAAACGTCAAGTGTTTAAATCAATTGCCATTCTCTACAAATGAAGTGATGTATTAAAGAAAAAGGATTTGTTTTTGATATACCGTTTTTAGTTTTACCTTATTTGTCATATTGTGCAGCGATTTGGGGGAATGCGGGGAGAATCAGTCTAGAGTCTGTAATTAAATTATTAAAGAGACCATTAGAATAATCAACAAAGTGGGTACCTTGCACCAACCAACAATTAATATTTTACAAATTAAAACTTTACCATTAAGTTATAACAAATAATGAGCTTAAAAGTTGGTTATTTCAGGTGGAGAATAAGATGGGCTTAAAAAAAAAAAAGTACTTCTTCTGTCTATTCCTTTTTTGGTTGTAATTCACTTTGCTATTGTGGTTTGAGACATTTTTTCCCTGTTATTTCAAATTCAATTCTAAAATACTTTATTGATCCCAGAGGGAAATTAAGTAATGTGACATGTGACCATAAAAAAAATAAAAAATAAAAATAAAAAAAAGAGGCTCACGTTTACAGCACAATTCCCATTTTATTGGATTTTATTTCTTTGGGGATCTGTAAGGTTATTGGTGTGTCATTGCCTCTTTATCTGTTTTTTAACCAAAGAATATGCTTCCCTCATTGGGAAAAAAGGGAAAGAACCAAGAGGAACTAATTTGTCTGTGCATCCTGCACAGCTGTTACCAGAGATTGCACAAGTGAGATCATCGAATGTTGGCTTAAACAATGCTGGGTTTACCGATAAGAAATAAAATGTAAACGTAAGTTATAACAGACATTGCAGTTTATGCTTCTATAAAATGATTTAAAAACATTATGTTAAAAAAAGAATATAAGATATTTTTGTGAGGTGTTTAGAAGCAAATTTCCTAAATGAATGAAAATAACTTCTATCTACTTAAAAAGTAGTGGGACAAACTCTTGTATACATCCTAATAATTGTTCAATAGTTTATAAAACAGCAGCAGAGCATTTATTTAGTAAGAAAGGTTCATATTTCAAGTTTAAGTGTATATTTTGACAGGAATACAAAATTTAAAGTGCACACAATAGCTCGCTAAAATTAATCAGAATATAATCCAATACCTTCCAGATGCCTTCTAAGGACTCGGTAAGAGAGCGCTTTGCTCTGGTCTTGAACTGCTCCAGCCGCTGCCGGCCGCTGCTCTGCTGTTGCGTCTCCTGAGGTGCAAGAGCTGCATCTTCAGATACCTGCACACACAGCACGAATCAAACAAACAGGCACTGACAAAAAAAAACAACAACTAACAAACAAAAACAACCCCATCACAGTAAGTGATAGAACAAAGGTCAAAATTAGGGCTGCACGACATCAGGAAAATATTTAATAACCCTCGGGCAGCTGCACCCCATCCAAAATGCTGCTGCCAACACCAGAACAATGGACCGTATCACACCAGTTCTTAAATTAGTACATGAACTCCATAGAAGACCCAAAGATAGATCACTGATGAGTAAATTGAATATTGTATTTGCACTCAACTTTTTTTTAAATCTGTTAATATTTTAAAATCACACTTTAACATTTCGTACTTCCTTTGCAATTCTTTTAGGAGCTTGACACATTGATCTTAAAGTTTTTTGCTATTTTTTTAAGCCTTTCCTTTATGTTCCTTTAAAGACTACCTTACTTTATAAATCTAATAACCATTGGTCAGAGCAGAATGTCAGCGAAGTCCATTCTGACTCTGGCTACGTTCACACCGCAAATAAAAACCGGATCAAATCCAACTTTCTTGCCCACATGCGACCCATATATGATATTTTATGTACAGTAGGAACAGCGCAAATTTGATTTTTTCAAAAGTCAGGCGACTTTCATATATGGTACTAAATCTGATTTATAGCTGATGTTTTTAAAAGCGACTGCAGTCTGAACGGTCAAGTCGCATTAAACCAGTCTTCTACGTCACTGACACGAGACGTGCGCCACTAATAAGCGTAGGAGGAGGCAAACGCTTGAAAAAAAAAAAAAAAGAAAAAAGGTGGATACTGGAGACGGAGTCAGTCAATAGACAAAGTGAGGTTTGGACCTGATAAGTGAACATTTTGTCGGTTCTGACTGTGCAGGAGTTGACAAACTCCTGCACAAACACCAACAACTGTACCGCCATTTTTGCTTCCGTAAACAGAGAGCGCCGCGTGTGACGTCTTGTTTTCTACTGCGCATGCGGGCCGCTTTAGGGCCGCGAACTATTCACACTTGAGGGTGTTTGCCGTCGCATTTTAGTATGAACAATCACACACAGAAAAAAACAAAAATCGAGTTTAATCAAAAAAAAATCTGAAGTGAACATTAAGACCCGCTGTGTGAACATGACCTTAGACACAGCCAGGTCGTTCTGGTCATAGTTGATAAGGAAAATGCAGGAACCACAGGAATGCAGATTGTATAGGTATAAACACAATGCTTGTACCTTTTTTTATTTTATTTTAATGTGCAGGACGTACCTGTTTGCAGTTGTCCGGCAAGAAGTGCTGATGAGCTTTCTGTTTCTCCTCATACAGATTCCTGAGGGAAGCCATCACCAGCTCGTTTTCTTCCTGATCACTCTTAGGACGAGCCCGCTGAACACATAAGAGCAACATACAAATTTAAAATGATCATTTAAAAATACGTAGAATAAGGTTTTATCAGCTATAGCAAATATTTAGACAAGGAAATGGAAAGCTTTCTGATCCGAGTAGAACAGCTGGAATGCAACACTGAACTTTCATGGACATTGTGTGGAGAATATGAGTCAGAACAGGATTAGTTTCCTCTTTTCTTTCAACTGTTTGCAAAAGATGATTAAAGCCTTTGTCCTTTTTTTTGTTATAGAGAAAGAATTTAAAAAAAGTATTTATAAGTTCACCATTTAACTGATACTATGACAGAAGCATCATGCTAACCAGGAACATGTGGTTTATTTGGCCTTTCTGTGACCGAGATCTTTTCTCCCAAATAGAAATATAAGATCGAAGAATGTTTTCTCTATTTTGGGTTCCAAGCACAACTACAGAGTGTTTATTAAAAGGTTTGTATTTAAACCTTTTGAGGTTTGACACATTTTGTCACATTACAAACACAAAATTCGGTATTTTATTCATTGTGTATGACATAGCGCACAAAATAATGCATAATTGTAAAGCACAAAGAAAATGACGCAGGGTTCTGAAAAGTTAGCAAAAACATAAAATACCATTCAGCCCCCTTGCGCTCATTTCTCTACAAAAAATCCAGGTTAACCTCTTGACTTCAGAAGTGATTTAACCTCAGTATAAATCCAGCTTTTCTGTGAAAGCAAAAAACATTCATATTTTAGAATGATCCAGTCGATGTCTTGACCTAAATCTGGATGAGAATCTATAAAGTACCGATTTAGTGCAGCTGAATACAAATCATTGAAACACCTCATAGATTATTTATAAAAAAGAAAAGTTGAAAACGACGTTTCCTCTTCCACTTAACAATTACACACTACTTTGTGTTGATCCACATTAAATCCAAATAATAAATTACAGTGTGACAGAATCTAAAATGGTCTAATCGACATCAATACTTCTGCAAGTATTTCTGCTCCCCTAAGATGTCTGATGACTGATAAAGTAGTTCTTAATGTAGTTTATCTAGATCACCAGCAGATGTCATCTGAGTCGCAGGGAAATAAGCAATCCTCTACTGTTTGAACTCTTATAACCTGCATCAACACAACTGTTCAACATGTGACATAACTACAGGAAAGGCTGAAAATTGTGTTGAAACAGAGGTTATTAAAACATTTCCAAAAATGTACTTGCTGAAAATGGTTACAAATATAAAATCAACTGAAGCTACGAAGTATGCAGTACTGGTTGGCTGAAATATTCTAATAATGTGTTATATGTGTGTCTGTACAACCCCCCACATGAGGAAACCGTGATTGAGTCACGATAAACAAGCCGCTGACAGACTGGTTTGTGTTCTTGCTTTAACTTGTCCTTCAGATTCACAGACACCTTACCATAGTGTTTTCAAAGACTGAAGCCTGTTCATCATTGTTTAAAGTGGCCAAGTGCTTCTGAAGCTCTAGCTTCGTTTTGGAAGGGTGCAAACCTGCCAAAGAATAAAAACACAGTATCAAAAAGCAGCTTTTATTTCAGATTCATTGTGCACTTAACACGTTTGGCTCTTCAATTCAAGCTTCCCCAATCCTAAACTGGTGCCTTCTTAAATAATTTATTTTCTATCAAGTATAATTAAAGGTCATATTTGTTTGATAAAAAAAACCAAACATATTTGCTACCTTCTATTCTCTCACACAGCCTGTGGAGTTGCTGAATGGGGCAGCTGTCACACTGCTGGCTCTGGGTCTTTGCGTTCTGTTGCAGGGCAGCGACAGAGAATGCCTGCTTCAAAGTCAGCATGATCTCATCCACCTACAACAGCAAAGCAGATTACCTTTATTTCACCCTTTCATACGTTTTACAAAGGATTAACTGAAAATAATTGTGTTTCATCGATTCATTTCTGACGACAGAGGACCATCTGAGTTTTGCTGATACAAACAGAGGAAAGCATGAAGAAATGAGCTTAAAAAGTTAAAATAAATGACTTTCTAGATAATATGTAACACACACACTGCTCAAAGAAAAAAAGGGAACACTAAAATAACACATTAAAGATCTGAATGAGTGGAATATTCTTATTAAATACTTTGTTCTTTACATAGGTGAATGTGCCGACAACAAAATCTCACAGAAATTATCAATGGAAATCAAATTTATCAACCCACGGAGGTCTGGATTTTGAGTGACACTCAAAACTGGAAAGTGGATGAGGTGGCAGATGGTCTCCTGAGGGACCTCCTCCCAGACCTTGACTAAACCGTCTGCCAAATCCTGGACAGTCTGTGGTGCAACGTGGCGTTGGTGGATGGAGCGAGACATGATGTCCCAGATGTGCTCAATTGGATTCAGGTTTGGGGAACGTGCGGGCCAGTCCATAGCATCAATGCCTTCCTCTTGCAGGAACTGCAGACACACTCCAGCCACATGAGGTCCAGTATTGTCTGGCATTAGGAAGAACCCAGGGCCAACCACACCAGTATATGGTCTCACAAGGGGTCTAAGGATCTCATCTCGGTACCTAATGTAGTCAGGCTACCTCTGGGCAGCACATGGAGGGCTGTGCGGCCCCCCAAAGAAATGCCACCCGACACCATTGCTGACCTACACCCAAACCGGTCATCCTGGAGGACCATTGCAGGCAGCAGAACGTTCTCCACGGCGTCTCCAGACTCTGTCACGTCTGTCACATGTGCTCAGAGTGAACTTGCTTTCATCTGTGAAGAGCACAGGGTGCCACTGGCAAATTTGGCAATCTTGGTGTTCTCTGGCAAATGCCAAATGTCCTGCACGGTGTTGGGCTGTAAGCACAACCCGCACCTGTGGACGTCGGGCCCTCATACCACCCTCATGGAGTCTGTTTCCTACTGCTTGACCAGACACATTTGTGGCCTGCTGGAGGTCATTCTGCAGGGCTCCGGCTGTACTCCTCCTGTTCCTTCTTGCACAAAGGCGGAGATAGCGGTCCTGCTGCTGGGTTGTTGCCCTCCTACGGCCTCCTCCACATCTCCTGATGTACTGGCCTGTCTCCTGGTAGCGCCTCCATGCTCTGGACACTACACAGACAGACACAGCAAACCTTCTTGCCACAGCTCGCATTGATGTGCCATCCTGGATGAGCTGCACCACCTGAGCCACTTGTGTGGGTTGTAGACTCCGTCTCATGCTACCACTAGAGTGAAAGCACCGCCAGCATTCAAAAGTGACCAAAACATCAGCCAGAAAACAGAGGAACTGAGAAGTGGTCTGTGGTCACCACCTGCAGAACCACTCCTTTATTGGGGATGTCTGGCTAATTGCCTATAATTTCCACCTGTTGTCTATTCCATTTGCACAACAGCATGTGAAATTGATTTTCAATCAGTGTTGCTTCCTAAGTGGACAGTTGGATTTCACAGAAGTGTGACTGACTTCGAGTTACATAGTGTTGTTTAAGTGTTCCCTTTATTTTTTTGAGCAGTGTATATTTTAACAGATCTTGTGATAAACATCTATATTTACAACCCTGAATAATGAGTCACTCTATAAATAACTGAAGATATGCTATTTGAGCTGATCGTCTTTTGTTTGCGTTAGAAACCAGAAATCAAAGATCTAAATAAAGACCTCCGTACCAAAGACTCATCGGTACACTGGAAGACATAGCACACAAAATGGCAGCTTCCACCTTCAGCTGTTTCCCTGCAAATGAAACCAAAGTGATCGACATGACGAATTCCCTGGAAAGAGAGAACAAAACTTGGTTTCAAATGAGGCACAGACTCGACGTGACATTTTTGTGTAGAAATTCAGGGCTTCATACCTGGGAGCAAAAGGAGATTTCTCTGAAACACTTCTCTATGGCAACTTTCTTAGTGTCTGGACTAACCAAGAAGATCTGGGACTTGCCCACCTAAAATATAAAAAAAATAAACAAACACAAAAAACACTTCGGTGTTTAATTGGGGGTATTGTGTAAATACTTAAGAGTTGAAACCAGATACATACGTAGATAAACTCTTTGACATTAAATCACTCTAATTTCCTGATATAGGTCGGTTAGTATTACAAATAAAACCTCTGTTAGCTAAATGCTAGAATACTGAGAGACGAAGCGTCATACATTGCCTTGGGATTACTATTAAACTGCAAGACTTGGGCCAAATGCTTAGGTATGCTCCCACAAAGTTTTCACAACACCTAGCTGGAATTTTGGCTCTTGGCAGTTCCGTGAAGAGAAATGGGAAAGGAACTATGTAACTCAAACACACACCTTTGTGTCCCCACAGATTTTTAACTGCACTGATGGTGACTTTTTCACCTTAAGCCAGTTTGTAACTATTCTAGCTGTATGATTAGAGTCACTGTCCATGTGGAAGACACATTTGTGAACAGGCTTCAACTTTGTGGCTCATGTCTGGAAATGAGGCTTCAATATTGCCATAAAACGTTCTTTCATCTAGGCGTGGGCATCTATTGTATAATTTATTGTTATTAAAAATCTTATGATGGCAATTTTTGATTCATCGTGTCAACAAAAATGTGAAATTTATGATTTCTGAAAACCCCCAAAACTGACAGTGTTATTGAAATGTTCAAATTGTTGGTTCCATGGGAGGATCAATAAATTGAAAAATACAATTAAATGCACTTACTGTGTGCACTTAAAGGGGCTATATGCAACTTTTTCCCCAAAATAAACGTAACAATAGCCTCTTTATTTCACCATTTATGACTCAAACATCTCCTGATGAGCATACTGACACCTTGTCAGCTTAAAGTGGGTGCACCTATAAGCCTGTATCCAATTTTTTCTATTTTCTGTCGGGCCCGATTTTCCCGCGCTGTCTGCGGATGTGACGTCAAGCGCATTCATGTTAAACGTTTCAGATCACTCTGCCACCACCGCTAGTCAGCACTCGCAAGCAGTTAAATGGATTGTGTGAATACACAGAAGAGACCAAGGGCAACTTTGACACCAACAGTAACTCCACATAAGACTAAAAAAGTTAAACCCCTGACAAGTGCCCGAAAAAGATAGAAGATTAGGAGCGACCGGCGTACGAGCAGCCGGTGCGAGAGCGAGCAGAAAGGAAGAGCAGTTCCGTTTTTGGCCACATGGGGTCAGTCGCGAGTTTAAATTTCAGAAAATTGCATGTAGCCCTTTTAAGTGAAAAGAATCACACTTTTTTTATGTCACTGGCACCCTGAAGAAGTCTTTTTTAAAATGTCTGTTTTTGAAGAGCGATATTTGTGTTTGTGGAGCTATAACAGCAGTAACATGCAGTCATAGCAATTTAGTTGCCTAAAAAGACTGAAATCAAGATATAGATCACTCTTCTAAGTTAAATGTTATTGTTATCACAATAAGTACCCCCAAAATATTGTGATACAATTTCAGTTAATATTGACCGCCCCTACTTTTTTTATCTATATTATGTGAAATACATCACGTCCTCCCGCAGCGCACACACAAAATGATACTGCCATCCCTGTAGAGCTGAGACAGCGTCTCAGGCTTGCAAGCGCCCCCCTTTTTCCAACAAACGTAACAATGTACGTTATAGACAAACACTTCTATGTTAGTTTCATCAGACTATAGGACAAGTCTCCAAAAATCAAGGTCTTTGTCCATGGTTGCATTTCCAAACTATAAGCTGGCTTTATGTTGTTTTTGTAGTAATGGCTTCTTCCTCTCTGAGCGGCCTTTCAGCCCATGTAGGAGAGGATAACGACACTAGCTTTTGTCTTCTGGTTCTTGTTTTAATGCCACATTTTACACTAAAACATGTTCTACTCTGGGACACAGAAGCTTTCTATCTCCTTACTTCCTGCTGTCAGACAGGTTCTATTAAACTTAGTTCTGGTTTCTAAAGGTCAGGATACATTTCAAACCTGGACGTGGCCAGTGAAAATATGCCAAAAATAGGGGTACACATAATTCATGATTTAACAAGAAGGGGTGATGATACTTTCCCAGAAGTCCAGGATGGTTAAGAAAGCTTTACCCCTTCATAAATTAAATCCTAATTTAAAAACTGCTTTTTGTCTTCACTCAGGTTATATTTGTCTGATACAGAAATGTGTTTGATGATTTGAAACACGTGTGACCAAAAAGGGAAAAATATAAGGAATCTGTAAGAGGGAAATGGGTTTAGAACAGATGAGGGGAAACCAGACTTGTGGAGCTCCCTGGTTATCTTCCTGATATCTCGGCTGATTTCATTTGGTTTTTAATGTCGTCACACAAGAAGTCAGTTTGTCATGTTGACTTTTCCAAAATCTTTAGCATCATACCGATCTTAATGTTTATAAACTTCTGAATTATTCTGGCATTGAGCAACAGAGATAATTTTGGTAATATCAACTGAGCAAAAACAGAAAAAGTCCTGATTTAATGTCAGGCAGGGAAAAACTTGTTAGGGATCCTTTTATATATATATATATATATATATATATATATATATATATATATATATATATATATATATATATATATATATATATATATATATATAAATTATGAAAAGCTAATTTTAATTGTATGTCTTCATATGTTATGAATTTGAAGAGCAGGACTGTGCTTTTATTGTAATTGATATTCATAACATCCCTGTAGATCTTTCTATATAGACTCCGGAGACTGACCTAAATCAGTGACTTCATAAAGTAAAAACACAGAAAACCCCTGAAAAAACGTAATCCGACATTTTTCCCCCCATTGCTTCACATTTAGCCACTCCTCCTCCAGTTTCCTTCTCTATTAAACATAATTTCCATACTGAGACTGTTCCCAAAGTAATTATTTTATCTGTGTGTTTAAATCTGAGCCAAAAAAAGGAAGTAATGACATCACACAATGAGATCTGACTGTGGAGGCTGCAGGGTGAATCACAAATGTCAAGAAGAAGTAGTCGGATATCTGCTGAGCAGGGCTGTACTATGAGGATTACTGTGCCAGTGATGACCATTTCCGGTCTGGAATGCAAGCAGGAAAATCCATGCTGGCATAATGCCACGGGGAGCAAGCAAAGGTCAGGCAGAGGAGTGTTGCTTTGGCAGTTTTGAGTAGCAGTCAGCATTTTGTTCCTGCTGAGTATATGTTATTGTTTTTTTTAATCATGTTTTTGTTTTTTGCTACTTTTTTTTTTTACCAAGTCCACGTAAAATGAGTTCACCAGATCCAAATCCTTATATAAATACAGATTAAACAAGTGTTTGTACATGTTTGGAAGAAGGAAACACCCTTCTCTAATGAATGTGTTGTGAGTATTATGACAGATATGGCATTAACTTAGAAAGCTAGAAATGTGTCGTCTTAATTAGCTGAAAGAATAAAACTATTAGGCACGTTTCCACAACCAGAACTTCAGGGTAATTCGACCAGACCTTCACGGTACGAGCGCGTCTCCACATCATGGGGCCGGGCAGACAGGGCCATTTCAGGAACCAACGGAGTACCAGTCTGGGGGTATGTACTTGTAATAGCCCGATCGAATCGCTCAGCGGGAGACGTGGTTACGTTGCGCGGATCGGTTGAGGGGAAACGAGCAGACGTCCTCAAACAACGGCTTTGTAAAAAAAAAAAAGAGTTACTGGCGAAGCAGTTTATAACAGCAAACAGAAACGCAGCAACAAGCCTCTTCTTCTACATCAATCTCGTCATTTCTGCTGCTCTGTGCACCTTTTTGCGCTGATCAGTGACGCTAGTCGCTGCTGAAACTGTGTGATATGCGGATGTCTTTAGCTGATTTCTTAAAGCGCTAATTGTGTATAGAGACAAGCCGGCTGAGAGGAGAGGGGCCGACAGATTACCACATCAGAAAAAGATCTGGTTAAACAACCCTGAAGTTCTGATAGTGGAAACGCGCCCTAGTAACAGACATCTAAGGTCTAGAACTTTCACGATCAAGAGCGGAGCACGACAACAATACCTTTTGTATTTTTGCCTGTAATCCGACACAATGAATATAAATAATCCTAATTTGATCATTGATATCATCAAAAGCAAAACCAAGAGCCATTTCCTGTTGAATATTAAGTTAGATTCAGGCAAACTACCTTATTTATTCAGTAGAGCAGATTTGCTGCAGTTCGTTTTAGATTGGTTGTATTTTATTACAGGTTTTTTATGTTTTTTTTACACTTCCACTATTTATATCCATGAATGGATAAAATGCATTTTACCACGAATTGCTGGCTAAAAATAATGTCTTCCTAACTATTTTTTTTCTTTTTTTTTACTGGTGGAGAAAATTAAACAACAGATCCGCCTCAATCCCAATGCCTCTACCATGAGCAACAATATTCCATGAGTGTGATTTTAGGGCATTATTAATAGATTAAAATTACCGTAAACAGCATGGTCCTGTTCTCCTGCAGGCTGGTTGGCTGCACCGTAGACGAGCAGGTGATCGGATCTGTAGTGTTGTTGGAAATTTCTGGAGAAAGACCATTTTCATCGAGGTGCAGGCTTGGAAAGCTGGAATCTCTCTTCAACAGAGCGGAGCCCGTCCCAGTGTTTGCGCTCCCCGCTGTGCCAGTCCGAACAGAACCATTCCCCAGTCCGGTGGATGGGAAGGTAAACGCCCTTCTAAGGCCATCCGCTAACCCCCCACCTCCTTTATCTGTGGTCCCTGAGCAATGCAGCTGACCGAACTTCTCGATACACTCATCTATTAGGGCGGGCGGGGCTTTCTTGTGGGCAACACTCACTCTGCCGCAGAAAAGCACTTCAAACTTCTTAGCAAACGTTGTTGGAGACACAGCAGAGGCGGGAGCGGTGGAGTTCGCTGTAGCAGAGACAGAGGAGAGGCATGTTTCTGAAGAATCGCTGCCTTCAGAGCTGGTGGACGTCTTTATGGAGTCGGCGCTGATGTCATTTCTGCGCCCTGAGCTTTTGCCAGCCTGCCTCAGCGTACTGATGATCTCAGGGACCTGAAACAGAGATGTAAGGAAAGAAAGAGAAAGCACCTTAATGACACACTCTGTGAATACAATTTGGGTATATTGCATCTGAAGGTAGGAACTAGGGAAGAGTGTTCATGCAAATCTGACACATAGAATTCAGTTGAGCAGAAGCAAAGATTTTCAAAAACATCCACTATAAACTATGGACTTCAGGCAGAATTACTAAACCCAAACATATTAGTGGTTAAAATTAGAATCCGTCATTGTCCAAATACATCTTAAGTTATGATGTGGCAGGAAATTCTGAGGAACTAACAAGTCAAAGTGGCACTGACCTGTAGTGGGCGGCAATGTCACTGAGCTGCAACTAAACAGCTGCAAATGCCATTAATAGTGAAAGAGGAACGGGGTGTAAACTGTTGGGCAAAAACTAAGCGACATTCTAAAAAAAGAGCTGAGGGATGAACCGATATTTCGATTGAGGTTATTTAAAGAGTAGTTAAAAAATACCATACTGATTTTTCCAGTTTTTATATTTTTAAGCGGTACTTTGATTTTTAGGGGGGGGTTCTTTCCTCACTTTGTCAGCAGAACGACATTCTGGGTTATTTTGGTTTGGTCACGTGTCATAATCTATCATGATAGTCAAATGACCCAAACAAGAAGCACATTAATTTGTTCTTTTGCTTTGTTGTAACCAAGACAGATGTTCAGATGCCGATAATTCGAACACGGTTACTCAACATTTCACATTGCAATTCCATCGTACACAAATTAGTCTACATTCAAAACAACTACCAATGTGCACATGTCTGGTCATCAACAACAAGCCTGAAAGCAAAGCGCAAGATGCTACAGTAAGTCTCCAAAAACCCTATCATGTCATCATGGGACCTACAACAGACTTCTGCTGTGAAAAGTGCACTGCTGTACAATCAGCAACAGCCTGCATACGTTGAACTGTCATGTGAGGTGTGCAAGGAGGAAACCTTGTGTCTTTAAGAAAAACATAAAGGCCTTTGTCTACGTCTTTTTTGATAATGTTCTTTGGGCAAATGAGTCTCCAACCTAATTATTCGGACATAAAACAGAGGACATGTTTAGCATAAACCAAATAAAGCATTGCAGGAAAAGAGCACTATACCAACTGTGAAGCATGGAGATGAAGTGTCATGGTTTTGGGATGCATAAGCATCAGCCATTACCATCACACCATAACTTTCACCGTGTATCGGAAGGTGCATGATAAAAATGTGAGAACCTCTATAAAAATATTAATGCTAAATTAGAAGTGGACCCTGCGACATTACAATGACCCAAAGCATGCCAGTAAATCTACCAACGACTGGCTGAGGATTAAGAAATGGGAAGTGTTGCAAAGGCCAGGTCAAAGCTTAGATCTTTCATCTCACTGTGTGGTGATTTGAAACAGGCAGCAACCCTTAAACATCTCACAGCACAAGAAATTGGGAAACTTTCCTCCGACTGATGGTAGATGCTACAAGAAGCGTCTTATTTCAGCAAAAGAGGGTAAAACTAGCTGTCAGAGCGTAGGGTGACCCAGCTTTGATTCTTAGTGAAAAACATATTGTTTCTTATATCTATTATATATTATAATATTTTTTTTGTCTTAACCTGCATTAAACTACTATTTTTAGAGATAAATAAGAGATCAGACAAACACGTGAGCATTTCTTTTAAAAGAACGTAATATTTAATCTTGAGTTCTGCTTTTTTCACATAACTATAAATGCTAGGCGTATAAATCTTGTTGCCACCCCTCACTGTGCGCCAACCTGGCAAACACAGTAAGGGGTTACAATTTCCTGGAATCAAGGAGCTTTTGTAAGATGCTCTTGAGCTAGGAGAAACCAAATTAGAGCCTTTCGTCACAAAGCAAAGAAGGCTTTGAGCTCTCTTGGGAGTGTGTTTGTTTCTCATTTGACAAAAGCTTTCCCATGTTCATGTTAGTTTTTATTCCCCATGTTCCAAAGTTACATGTAATCTGTACAGAATAAGAAATTGTGAAGCAGAATATGTCAAAGTGTATCATTCTGACATATTTGTATTCTGACTTTTTGCAAGCAAGTTAAATCATTCTTAATGTAAACAAGTTTTCTTTTGTTTTGTTTTTTGCAGGTGAGGAATGTGGCAGACTTTGCCCAAAATCAGTCTATTAGATCTTGGTCTGTCTAAGATCCATAAACCTTGAACTTTAGCTCACTTTACTACTGACTAACTGCACCACAAAGTAAATTTGAGGATCTAAAATATACACACAGAAAGTGGAACCAACAGCTTGGTCTAGATACAATACTACATTGCACGTGACAGACCTTCTGTGCCCATATAGAAACTTCAGTGAGATGTGCTGAAACTTTCTGGTACCATAAAAGCTGATGATTGAACTCCGTCTCAGTGTTCAGGAGGACCTTCAGACAGCAACGCTGAATGGATCTATTATGTTGTGGGCTGAGACTGAACAAGGAGGATAAATCTAGGTCAGATTCTGCAAGATGTTATGACTGTTGTTATTCAGAGTACATCAACACCGGCATGTTGTGTAGCACGCTGTGAGCAAATACCTTGCAGGCTCATAAATGTCTATACAGACAATTACATGAATATATTTTCACATTTACCTCTATGTGCATTTACTTCATGTTAAATTTTCTCCATCAATGTTTCTCTGTTCATACCTATGGATCTAAAAGATGCAAAAGTCTGAAAACCAAACTATCCATATTTTCCTACATAAAAAAAGCTCCTAAAGAGAAATAAATTAAACAGGATTTCAGCATCCAAAAACTTTTCTAAACAGCTTTTAATCAAATTGTGCAATTTTGCCAACCTGTCAAATACAACTGATATTAATGAAAACATATTTAAGACTAGTGGTGGGCGATATAAAAGGTTTAAGGAAGAAATGATATAAATTTAGCCAACGATAGAGATTTTGACTTTACGGGCCTTCCACAATTGCGCATTTTGATGATGTCATCAATATCTTCATCTTTATGTTGTTAGAATTTCTGTTGCATTTTTTTTGAAAAAATATTTACATTTTTTTAATGCATTTTGCACAATACATCATCTTTAGATGTCATTCAAAACTTTTGCAATGTATCTGGAAAGTATGAATGTTCATAAACCGTCATTTTGACAATAAAAGAATATACCGCAATAGATATCGTTACCGCACATGCTTTAGATTTTAATTGCAATATAGATTTGAGACAATATCGCCCAGCCCCATTTAAGACTTAAATTGCACTTTTGATACACAACAGATTAACACCAATGAAGCTACATGAGAGCTAAAATAATTAAACCAATAAATTTCTGCAAAGGCATAGCAGCAGCTAGCAAAGGACAAAATGTGCTGGATGGACAATATCAAAATTTTTCTGCTTTAAAAAAGGACTGGCAACATTCTCTACTTGGACAGAGAAATCAACAGGTGATCAGAATCGGCTTATTCTATTCTGGACAAGTCGTAACCGGCCAGTTCTCTCCAGGTACTCTGGATTCCTCCTACAGTCCAAAAACATGACTGTTAGGTGAATTGGCATCTCTAAATTGCCCTTCGGTATGCATCTGTGCATATATGGTTGTATGTCTCCGTTTTGTCCTGTGATGGACTGGTGACCTGTCCAGGGTGTACCCCGCCTCGCCCCCTGTGACAGCTGGAGATGGGCACCAGCCCTCACACAACCCTACATAAGATGGACGGGTATAGATAATGGATGGATTGTTGTACCGTACCATTGTCCTATGGACCTACAACTTAAGGGGGTTCAGGAGCGGTGCAGTACTGATCGGTTGTATGCGCTGCTTTTACAACAGCACCGACTCGTGCCGTACCGCTCAGGGGAAACGAGGCATAACTGTCTTTGATGCCTAGAGCAGACATCTATTTTTAGTGGCAGTGATGCTTCAGCTACAGCAGATAACAAGCCGAACTCATTACTGTTCTCCTGTTTTTTGTTTGTTTGGAAGAAACAGAGTTAGGCAGCTAGTGGTTATAGAATACCATCACTGATTTTGTTACAATCTTGTCCTAAGAACACCTGCATCCTTAAAGCTACATTGTGTAAGAACTTCTCCCATCTAGCGGTGAAACAACAAACTGAATATTACGTTCTAGCCCCACCTCCCACCCCCCCATTCCGAGCGCGTTTTAACTCCTATGTGGCCGTTTCATGCCAAGGTTAACATGGCTTCCAGTACTAAGACTTCGTCCAGTGTTCCTTCTAGTGATGAGGTTACTTTAGAAAACTACATTGCATTTAGTTATATAGTCAGACGTCTGCCGCGTTGCGAGTAGACATTCGTCATTGTGCAACTGAGTGTAGCCAAAGCGCTAAAGGCGGAGCTAGAATTTCCAGTGATGTCCGTTGTTGGCGAATGTATTTCAAAGACGGATGCTCAACATGGATTCAGCCATTCGGGCGACTCGCGCGTATGTATTCTGAACAGCAGATTCTACACTAACAAGAATACTTTTAATTAGTAGGTGAAAGTAATTACACATGAATGAGCACATATTTTTGAAAGAACAACGGGTTTTTTGCCAAGAATTAACTTTTAAAAAAAACAAACATTGTAGCTTTAAGCCTAGTTTATACTTCTCCGTCTGCGGAGGTTCAGAGACATGTAGCGCCATTATCCATCAACACAACGGCTCTCCATCACTCACCCAAGGACGCACAGAGTGGAGCCCAATTTTTTAACTATTCGTCGAACGCAATGGATAGCGCACGTCTGTACTTGGTCAGCCCAACATCAGCCGCAGATCATTTTACCAGAACGGTCTTCTATAGTTGATGTAATTAGTAGTCAATGCAGCTTTTGGCCACTAAATGCTTTATATTGCAAGGCCAGTTTATCTAATATGGTTTTTTGGTGATCTTGAACACCAGGAGGTGTAGAGACCAACAAAACACTGTGTTTGCTTGTTTACATGCATTTTTAGAGTATTCTATGAGCTTCTAGTAAAAAAACTTTCCAGCTCAATCAAAACTCGCTCTCTGTTGGCTATTGCTCCCCTGAGTGGAAATGCATTTACAAGCTGAAAAAAATCAATTGTTGTTGACCAGAAACGTCACTGTAACGTTAGGTAGACCAGCCAGAAAACGTCTGCTCCCCCCGCTGTACTGGAGGAGAATTGTTTGCAACACTGACACCAACGAAATAGTATAAAAGGAAAACGTCTCCATCAATACGTGTGCATGTGGGTGCAAACTTGCTGACGGAGAAGCATTTCTCAGGCCAACACTGTAAAACTACCCAGCTGAAACTCCAGGTGAATGTTATTCACCATAACCAGCTCAAGAAATAAAATAAAAAACCTTGCCCTGACCAAATAAATAGTTTGCAGGAACAGTGACAGTTTCTGCAGAAGTAAATGATACTCAAAGTAAAGGTTTACTGCACTGCTGGCATTTGTGAGTTAGTACAATAACCAATGGAGTAACCATTGAAAATACATAAATTCTGCTGCAAAGATACAACAACCTCAAATAAACAAACAGCATTTAAATCTGATAAAACAGATGGCTTTCAGTGCCATCAGAAAATAACATCTGGCTGCCATTTCTGCTTCTCCTATTTTGGTCCAATTTAACAAAACCACAATGGCAGTGTATCAAACCGAGGAGCAAAAAGGGAGGAAGTGGATGAGCTAAGCAGAAAAGGCGGTTGAGTCACACCAGGAATGTCAGTCGGATGAAGTGCCGGAGCAGCAAATAAGTCTTACAGAGTCAGGTCTTGCTGCATCTTGTCTCGGCATGAGGTGTGATCTACCCAGTTATTTTTTTTAAATGTAGATAAAACAACACCTGTCTAACAATGAGACAATACAATGTGCTAATCTGAGAATGCGGATGGTTATTGTAACTAGAAATCCAATACAGCAATTTAAGTTACATTAGTATTTCCAAAAATCAATAAATCAAGCTTTGAATTTAACTTGTAGGGACAATTTCTGATTACACTCCAATGTACAGTGCTTTGGAAAAGTCTTAATTCACCTTAAACTGTTCCACATTTCATTAAGTCGCAAACACAAAGTTCAGTCTGTTTTATTAGTATCTTATGTTAGACCAACGCAATGTAGTCTGGAATTCATAAAGTCCACGATGATCATAAATGATTTTTATTTTGTTTTTCACAAATACAATCCTGAAGAATGTAGCAGATATTTGTACCCACCCCTGTTGAGTCGATACATTGCATAACCACCAATGCAAATACAGAATCTACCCTCTACCTCCCCATCTCTTTCATCCCTTTGTGTCCATTCTCTACTTCTACCCAGTCACCTCTAAAGCCGCGTTCACACCGGTCAGCGCGTCCAGGCGTCAAATCGCTCAAACGGACGAAAGTCGACGCTTTAAAATTAAAACCCAGCTGCTTGCACACTTGTGGTCTGCGTCGGGGCATCAGCGCGTCACGTCATTACGTCAGCGTGCGGGCGTGGATTTGTCTGTTGCTAGTTGTTTACAACATGGCGGATCTTGTCGAGAGAGTGGCTTGGGCTTTAATTAATGAAGCCACACAACTTGAAAGTTAAAAGAAATATATTTAACTGCTTACCTGGCACTCCAATATCCTCCGATATCTTCCTCCAAATCAGATCCGATCTCTTCCTGTCTTTGTAAAAAGACGAAGACGGGTCATACAGTTCACAGACATTACATACAGCGACGATCAGTTTGTCCTCCATCTTGAATAAAAAATTTGCCGATTCCCCCATGGAAGGAGTTACTACGTCAGTACAACGAGTCGCTCTGATTGGTTGACGCCGCGCGTCTGCTGCCCGAAAGTTCAATTTTCCCAACTTGAGCAGCAGACGCCCCGACGGACCGTCGGGGCGTCCGGGCATCAGCCGCGTGGACGCGCTGATGCCAGCTGCACCGACGCGTGCAACTTGCTGCTTGGCAGTTTGACGCCCACTAGATGCGTAGATACCATAGACTTGCATGTAATCTAGCTGCCCTGCTGCCTGGACGCGCTGACCGGTGTGAACGCGGCTTAAGAGAGCCTAACTATTGGTGTTCCTACTATATAGGCATCTCAATATCTTTCCACTGCCATTTCATGAGCTGCTGAGATTGGTGGTTTATATTAGGGATTCCACAAACACATCAGACACAGTAATGTATTATTTTATTTTTTTCATCTGATGGGATTTTATTTGGGCGATAGTGATGTGGTACACACTTGAAGTAAGGATGGTCCTGTCTTCGGTCACAAGTCAAAATGTTAGTTTTTTTAATGATGGAGATCACAAAATCATCTGTTCTATGTTATTATACAGTTCTAGGAACTATTTTATCTCAGTTACACAAACAGGGCCCTGAATTACAAGACATGTTGTACCCAATAACTAATTCTGACGGGTTTGACTAAACGTCTCGTCTAATGGTAAATTCTATAAACCAAAGCTTCATCTGCTCATTCTCACAGGA
The DNA here is from genome assembly GCA_963556495.2 of Valencia hispanica. Lineage (NCBI taxonomy): Eukaryota > Metazoa > Chordata > Actinopteri > Cyprinodontiformes > Valenciidae > Valencia > Valencia hispanica. The sequence continues at coordinate 39,692,377 of OY747703.1, forward strand.
CGGCTTGGCTCAACATGAACATCCAGACACCATGTTTGTCACCTCTTTGCTTCGAGTGTCTACTTGAGAGTAAAGTGTGCCATCTGTCCACTTACAAACTTTGTTTTCCCTTCTTCTCACCTGACCTATTCCTCTTATCAAATCGACTCAAACATTTACAAAGCTACCTTGACACTCATTTGCCTCTCGCCTTTTAAATATGTGGAGTATCAGTTTAGATATGCACTGAGCAGAAGCTGGATTTAGAACTTCTTTTCCTTTTTTCACTGTTTTATTAATAGCCAATAATGAAAATATTAATTTGCTACAGCCCTGAGGCAATGCGTGCCCTTTAATCCTATTATGTCATCATTCCAGTGAGCAGCAGTTCTCAAATCTCTCAGCTTTATAGGAAAGAATACAGTCCTGTGAAGGAATTTGCCCCATTACAGCTTTTTTGTTTTAACTTTTATCATACCAAAACCAATATAAACCAATTTAACATCAGACAAATATAGCCCGAGTTAAAACAAAACGCAGTAAAAAAAAAAAAAAAGAAAAAAGGTCTCTACAAACCTGATCCTATGAGGGGAAGAAAATGATTGTAGGTTAAATAAGGGGTCGTGTTTAGAGGCGGGTAGTAACTAATGTACTTCTGGAATAGTTTTACTAGACTATACTTTTTACTTGAGTAATATTTTTATGAAGTATCGCTACTCTTACTTGAGTAAAGTTTCTGGCTACTCTACCCACAGCGAGTAACTTTACTGAATAAAACTGAATGCATGAGAATCACTTACAGTTTATGCTTTTGTGGGATCTCTTGTTTGTACACAAGCTTAATCATTTTAACATTTTCTACCTACCAGGCTGTTGTGCAATTTGCAGGTTGAGTGAAGGTACTTTACCCAAGTCTAACATATATACATTACATATAATTATTATATAATTATTAGTGTCATTAGATTTACTTAGAAATTTTTTTGGGGAAAAATGTTTCTTCTTGTCGAATTTGTTATTCTACAATTATGTCACGCATTTCTATTTTTTGAATCTTCAGAATTTGCACATAACTTTATATTTTTGTCCAATTACATAATTTTTAAATATTAAATGATGTTACGATCTCAAAACAAGTACTCAATAATTGAGGAGCCCTTTTAGCAAATTTTTTTTTACTCAAGTCATTTTTTGGATGACTACTTTGTACTTTTACTTGAGTAAAAATATGGTGAAGTAGCGCTACTTTTACTTGAGAACAATTTTTTGCGACTATCCATCTTGTCGTGGTAACTGAATATTTTCAGTCTATTAGAACGGTGATAGAAAAATCTAAGGCCAGCCGTTATTTTGAGAGATAAAAATTCACACCCCTGACCACTTGGTGCAAGTGCACAGACATTTTCAAATTTACATAAAAGGTAGCTAAATCAATCAATCAAAAAAAAAAAAAAAAAAAAAATCCCAAGAGAGGATCTGAACACTATCTCAGACCTGGACACACTACTCAATACATCTCGCCATCCTGGAGCATATTAGAGTAATGGAAGATTTGGAGCGCTGGTCACAAACGTGCTTCAAAGAGCCCGGTGTCGTGCCAGCAACCGGTGCAGAAGCGGTGTATGCTTTGGGATTTCCTCCGGCTGATGGCTTGGGGTCAGGAAACCTTATATTCAGAGAGCCTTTCTGAATTCTGATCACTTCAACTGGAGAAAAGGTCCTTGATTTCAAAATTTTGGCTGAAGTGGCGCTTGTAATTCCACCCTCCAATGTGGCAGCAGAGCGCAGATTCAGCCTTCATAACATCTAAACCCCCATCAGAAGTCGCATCTCCGAGGCAAAAGTCCAAAACCTCACGACAACAGCAACTGCAGCAATCTCTCTGGAAACATCGGATTACGCAAAAGCGGGTCCGTAAGGACCTGAAGGAAGTTGTGCGACTGTGCGTTCAGCCGACTGTTCGTATTAAGGATGTATGAAAATATCGGTACGCTGATATATCACAATATCTTATGTCACGATATTGTATCGATATTCAAAAGCAATGTATATATTTTTTATTTTATTTAGAATATGAATGGAACCATTAATTATGACATAAATTTTTGTACTAAAATTAAAGGTATGACTGGTAGTTTGTGGCTGTTTTCACCTTCTTCGTTCCAGTGGATCAACTAGATCTAGTAATAAACCTAGATGTGTTAAAGTATGAAACAGGTTGGAGTGTTTAGAATCCTGTGAAAGTTTTTCTTAAGTTAAATTCCGTTTTAAAAATCACAATATATATAGTCCTACTCATAGTATCGCAATATATCCTATCACCCCCCCGTATCGTGATACATATCTCGCCAAATTTTTACCAATAGACATCCCTAGTTCATATTTTAAGGGCAATCTGGGGCCACAGTCAGTGGTTTCTTTAACTGTGGAGGAAAAAAGTTGCATGTATTCATTCATCTGCTTGATCTGTGATGGCACGATTTGGATTCTGTTTTGTTTGCTTGGATTGAATATTAATAAAATAAAATAAAAATTCAATACTATTCAATGTCATCATTATCATTTTTAAAAATTGTCAGGTAAAAATGTATTATGTCTGGATTTTATATTACCCCAACAGTTAAAATGACAGACAACAAAAAAGTAAAGCTCAACCTCTGGGTTAAAAAAAAAAATTGGTTCTAATTGACAATGAGTCTTGTGAGACGATTTTGGTGCCCTCTTCTTGGGAAAAAATATTTTAATTCACTAATTGTTTTCTTTTTTGAGCCACAGAGGTGGATTTGCTGAAAGGTTTCAGATCAGATAACAGGATGCACAGATCGCTTTTGTCTCTTCAGTCCACAGAATATTTTCACCTAAAATCCTGGGAGATTGACCTGCGTGTTATTTTTAGTCAGGAGTGGTTTTGGTCTTGGAACTCTCCCATGGATGCAATTTTTGCCTAATGTCCCTTTCTTGTTGTTGAACCATGAACATTGACCTTAGCATTCCCTAAATGTTTTGAAAACGCATACCCAAATTAAAATTAAAGCTGTTCTTGAACCATTTTGAGTAGAGACACAGCTTTGGTCTCTTTGGAAAGAAAACACTCTGAAGTCTCCCCTACAACAGTGAGAATCTGTCTAAGTGCTATTGTTACCAAGTAATATGATATTGAATACACTGGAAGAGATTAAATTTTATGTCTGCCTATTTATCTTCTAAAAATACTAAGGCCCTGTTTACACGGAGACAAAACGGGGAGTCTGTAAAAATGGCACCGCAATTTTGAAAATCCCCTTCCATTCGGATGCGCAAAACTACTGAAGCTGCAGTAGTACCATGCCGGGCCTATTGGTGGGGTTGGGATACTGCTAGAAAAAACAAAAAACAAAAGAACACTGAGCATGCGCAGCAAACCCGCTTGAGGTAAATAGAAACATGGTGCCAATTATGAAAATCCATCTTCATAAAAGAATCTGGTCTGGACTGATGAAGTTGAATTGTTACTTCCATAATAAGCCCAGTAATGTCTGTACTATGTCCGCAGTACTGTAAGGCTCAATGTTTGTTTACTTTGTGTAGTTACTGAGTGTGGCGCATGCCCATTGGGTATGGGAACGTGCCGGTGGCGCAATCCGTTTCAGACGTATGCCGGAGAACTCGTAAACACAGAGAAAACTGAGCTGGCGTTTTCAGATCTCTGCACTTTGGGACCCGGTTTCGTTTACAGTGTCCAGAAAGACCGGCTCCTTGTTGATGAGACACGTATTCGATGAAATATCTTAGCTTCTACACCTGTTTTTGTCTCTGTTTAGACAGGGCCTAAAACACAGTGTGGGTATAAAGCTTAAAGTATTACCTTTATCCACACCAAATTTGACAGCAATAAACCAAAAAAATAAAATTGTATTTTGCTTTTTCTGACTAAAAAGGTCAAGTGTGCCAGAAGTTTGCCAAGAAACCCAGGGCTCTACATACCACATCACTATAACGCTCTGATAAAGTACATTTTATTTCATCAGGATTATAACTGTCCCTTCTCTAACAAAGCTCCATGGCTTCCACTATGTTGTATTTTGTTTTAGAAGTGTGTTTTGCCACGTTGCTGAAAGGAGCTCTTTCTGGCGCGTAATTGTGCATATTACTATAACATCTGTGTTAGGATAAGTCTATTTACGCTTGCTAGTTACGAGTCCAATGACAAAGCCCACCCCCTCATGTGAGATATCTGCGTTTACGGCCTTCTGTTGGCTACTCGGTGCGTCAATCATCACAGTTCTGTGACATGATTGATTCAAATTACACATGGAAGAATGATAAAGGCACTTTTCACTCATCAGCTATTGGTTGAAGATTTGCCTCAGCAGAAGGAGTAACCCGTCACTTATCAGATCAAGTAAGGAGTCAATCATAAAATACCACTTCCTGTCATGCACAGTGAAATTTGTGTGCCAAAATTAGCATGCTAACAGAAGCCAAGCTAAAAACAGCGCTCACAGAGTTGGAATTTACAATAAATGTCTCCGGATTTTGCTGGATTTTGGTCGTCAGATTATTCGTGGACTATTTTATTGGAGGACATTAATCTGACACTTGTGGATGTAAAAAGCCCGTTTCTGTTCGAGATGGCTCGGTTCTGTCTATGATTAGAAGATAAGAACGGTGAGTCGGCGAGTATTTTGTTTTTTCTGCATGGTCTGGCAAAAAGCCTTAGTTGTGTCTACATTTAAGATTGTTACCTTGATTGGCATACATAAATGGAATCACAAGGCTCTTAGCTTTCCAATAAGGTATAATATGTTCATGTACAAAGAAGGGGTGTCGAGAATAAAGACAGTTTTGAAGTATTGAACGACAAGTGGTTAACTGAGGCAAGGGATGTCTTTAGATGTTCTTCTGGGTTCCTCCTGGATGAGTTGTTGACATCGTCTTGGAATAATGACCAAACAATAAGTACTGTTTGATAATATCCTTTAAGCATTTATTAAACCTACCTTTGATCAAATCCACATTTGTGTATTAAACATTTGTGATGTAATATTCTAATCTTAAAAAGGTCATTTGCTAAGAGAGGAAGTTCACCATAATTGACACAAATGCATTTCTTAAAGCATTGGCTATGGCATGCCATCTGTGTATTTTGCACTTCATGTTCCCTCTTTCAGTTTGAAAATTATACATTTAAGGAGAGCAGAGAAATGGATGGAAAAAAAAAGACTCGTCAGACGGCAGCTTCGGCTACAGCCATACAGTGGAGTGCGTTTCTCACAGTGGAACGTTTACATGAGGCTGATCTCACAAGATGGTATCTGGACACAACCTAATGCAGTGACCCACAGATCGGTCCACTTCTAGTGCAGCTATACTGAAAAATAAATAAACCAAGAGAGAAATAAGTTCAACTAGTGTAGTGTTCATTTCGAGAGGAAGGAAGTTACACAAGGGCTGCCAAAAATAGAGAAGTTTCAGCTTTGTGCAATAAACAAAATGAACTCTCTTGAGGTTTTACCAAAACAGGCAAGTCAGAGGTGATAGTGGTATAAGAGAAGATGGTCAGTAATAATAACTGTGGAGTAATTTCCCAAGAACTACGACAAAATTAACATCTTTTGGCAGAAAGTTATCAACAAAATTGGACAAGAAGCAGTGCAAGTGGCAGCCTTTGATTAGCCATGTTTAAAAACTCTTGACTTTTTAACCCTAACAGATGTTTATTTACCTGATTTTATTATGAAGTAGTTTTGGTTGTGACATTGCTTCAGTCAGCGGCAATATTATTCAGCTGAAATCTGCACCTTAAAGTCAGAGAGTTGTCAACTTGTGGAGGAAATTCAACCTACTATATGGGAATAGGTGGGTATGAGATTCTTTTGGAATGATAACCTTGACTTAAACTGGCACGGTTTCCCTGTGTTTATTAAAAAAAATAAAATAAAATACAACTAAAATATATACCAAGATTTAATTGCTTATATTTAAAAACAGAAAAGCAGCAATTATATGTAGTTCTGCAGGATATCAGAGTGTTTTGCCATTCGGCTCTCCATAGAATAACGTGCCCAACAAGGTTAGCTCATTAGTTGTAGTTCTGAACCAGAGCTACATTACTGAGCACAGAGTGAAAGCAATGAATGTTTAGCAATAGTTGACATGAATGATTAGAAATTTGACATAATACGTTTAAAAATATACTTTTAACAATAACGTTAACTATCATACACTGAACTAGGGATGTGTATTGGCAACAATCTGGTGATGCGATATGTATCACAATACAGGGGGGACGATACGATATATTGCGATACTATGAATGAGACTATATATTGTGATTTTAAAAACTGAATTTAACTTTAGAAAAACTCTCACAGCATTCTAAACACTCCAACCTGTTTTATACTTTAACATATCCAGTTTTATTACTAGATCTAGTTGATCCACTGGAACGAGGAAGGTGAAAACAGCCACAAACTACCAGACATACTTTTAATTGTACTGCAAAGATTAATGTCGTCATTAATGGTTCCATTCAAATTCTAAATAAATAAAAAAATTACTTACATACACACACACACACACACACACAGACTCAACAAAAATATAAACGCAACACCTTTGTTTCTGCTCCCATTTTTCATGAGATGGACTTAAAGATCTAAAATTCTTTCCAGATACACAATATTACCATTTCTCTCAAACATTGTTCACAAATCAGTCTAAATGTGTGATAGTGAGCACTTCTGCTTTGCTGAGATAATCCATCCCACCTCACAGGTGTGCCACATCAAGATGCTGATCTGACATCATGATTAGTGCACAGGTGTACCTTATACTGCCCACAATAAAAGGCCAACCTGGAATGTGCAGTTTTTTGCTTTATTGGGGGTCTGGGGACTCAGAACCGGTCAGTATCTGGTGTGACCACCATTTGCCTCATGCAGTGCAACACATCTTCTTCGCATAGAGTTTATCAGATTGTCAATTGTGGCCTGTGGAATGTTAGTCCACTCCTCTTCAATGGCTGTGCGAAGTTGTTGGATATTAGTGGGAACTGGTACACGCTGTCGTATACGCCGGTCAAGCACATCCCAAACATGCTCAATGGGTGACATGTCCGGTGAGTATGCTGGCCAGGCAAGAACTGGGACATTTTCAGCTTCCAAGAATTGTGTACAGATCCTTGCAACATGGGGCCGTGCATTATCTTGCTAAAACATGAGGTGATGTTCATGGATGTATGGCACAACAATGGGCCTCAGCATCTCATCACGGTATCTCTGTGCATTCAAAATGCCATCAATAAAATGCACCTGTGTTCTTTGTCCATAACAGATGCCTGCCCATACCATAACCCCACCACCACCATGGGCCACTCGATCCACAACATTGACATCAGCAAAGCGCTCACCCACACGACGCCACACACGCTGTCTGCCATCTGCCCTGAACAATGTAAACCAAGATTCATCCGTGAAGAGAACACCTCTCCAACATGCCAGACGCCATCGAATGTGAGCATTTGCCCACTCAAGTCTGTTACGGCGACGAGCTGGAGTCAGGTCAAGACCCCGATGAGGACGACAAGCATGCAGTTGAGCTTCCCTGAGACGGTTTCTGACAGTTTGTGCAGAAATTGTTTGGTTATGCAAACCAATTGTTTCAGCAGCTGTCTGAGTGGCTGGTCTCAGACGATCTTGGAGGTGAACCTGCTGGATGTGGAGGTCCTGGGCTGGTGTGGTTACACGTGGTCTGCGGTTGTGAGGCCGGTTGGATGTACTGCCATATTCTCTGAAACGCCTTTGGAGACGGCTTATGGTGGAGAAATGAACATTCAATGCACGAGCAACAGATCTGGTTGACATTCCTGCTGTCAGCATGCCAATTGCACGCTCCCTCAATGCTTGTGGCATCTGTGGCATTTTGCTGTGAGACAAAACTGCACATTCCAGGGTGGCCTTTTATTGTGGGCGGTATAAGGTACACCTGTGCACTAATCATGATGTCAGATCAGCATCTTGATGTGGCACACCTGTGAGGTGGGATGGATTATCTCAGCAAAGCAGAAGTGCTCACTATCACACATTTAGACTGATTTGTGAACAATGTTTGAGAGAAATGGTAATATTGTGTATCTGGAATGAATTTTAGATCTTTAAGTCCATCTCATGAAAAATGGGAGCAGTAACAAAGGTGTTGCGTTTATATTTTTGTTGAGTATATATATACATACACATACATAGCTTTTGAATATCAATACAACATCGTGACATAAAATATCGCGATATATCGGCGTATTGATATTCTTACAGCCCTACTGTGAACTGATATCCCCGTCATAAGATGCCACACGGGTTTTATTTTGAAATATACCAGATGCACCACTTCTAGTCTGGCCCATGTAATTTCTTTAACTTCATGATGTCCCCATGCGCCGTAGAAGAATAATAGACTTAATGCAGAAACTTTCCGGAGCTCCGCATCTGGAGCCGCAACGCAGCCAGTGAGAATGCTCTGCATCCGCTCCGCACTCTCTGTGTGAATCAGGCGTTAGGCTACTCTTTGCATCAACCATGGTTGCTAAGAAAACCATGGTCACTCTAGCACTTTTTCTCCTATCTTTGTCAAAAGACTTTAAAACTTAAGGAGGTATGTGATAGAAATTGTTTTAGCCTACGTTGAAAAGCAGCTTTAAAAAAAAACCCAAAAAACAACAACCTTTGCATAGCCATCTATACCTACTAATGTAGCACAATCTAGTGTAGTGAGTGTTAGATGCTTTACTTCTGATATATGACCTCTTTTTCTCACAAGAAGTGGGACTTCTACAGAAACAATTAAGTTTTAAGGGACAAAATTTTTATGACAAGCAGGAGAGCCCCACGAGTGGAAAAACAGTATAGACAAAAGGCTTATAAATTATGAATAATAGCTTAAATCAACCAACAACTGGAACTAATGTTTTACTAACGTTGAGGAGCACAGTATTTGTTTCAAACTAATTTTGTACAATGCAGCAAATGAACAAGATAAATGAGCCAAAGCTTAAGCAACGTAAGCATTACTGACATCACTAATGACAGACAGTTTTATAGACAGCGTAACTGAGCCAAATGGATACAGACGCCTGACTAGTGAGGTCAGAAAAAATAAAATAAATAAGAATCATAGACATTACAGAGGAAACCCAACGAGAAATCAGAGGGCCTACAAAACCAGCAACGACGACGAGACAACAAAAAGTCCCGTTCTCTACTTTCTGCGGTCATGTGCCTGAATCTTGTGCCTTCTGGAGCAAAGCCAAGTTCAAAGTTCACAGTATATTTAACAGAAGAGATGGATTACTAAAAGAGAGTGAAGAGCAAAGAAGAAAAGGAAAACATTTAAAATGGTGCAAGTAAGCAAGGCAAATGACCCTCTCTGTTATAAAACACTCAAGAGCAAAACAAAAATGATTTTCAGTGCATCTAAACAAAGAAAGCCCCTTTCCCCCCCTTATCTAGAGTGGCGCTACAGAATATCAAATAGCAGACCGAGCGAACAACCTGATGGGAAACATAAATGGTTTTATCAAATAAGAAACAGGAAGCTTGTGCAGTCAAACGTCGGTCACATGAGATGACAAAGCAGGAGAGAGAAATGTCAGGGAATTACCGAGAAAAATAGACTTGAAATCATCTCCAATCACCTTTCAAAAGTATTCTTGTTGCAAAAGTTGAAAAAAAAAATTGTTGTCTACTGGACTTTGTTTAAAGCGAAGTCAGTCGTTCCACCTGAAGGGTTTATGGCTAATCCGTTACAGAAGCCATTCTGATGAGCAACGCAGTCATAAAAAAACAACCTAGGATTCATCCAGTGGCCCAATCACGGTAGAACAAGCATCACAGCTCAACACATTAAAGCCTGTACTGGAGAAGGCTATTTGGACCTGCTGGGCCGCAGTCGGAGCCAAGATCCTCCGTAAAATCCTGTTTATCAGCACCGACCGACGGACCGCTGAAGTAACAGCTTCATATAGACTGTGACTAACACGCTGAAGAAAGACACTTTTCTTCTGCTCCACGATTAAAGTCCTGGCGGGAGTTCAGCTACTATGACTCTCTCTCTCACACACACATCTACACTCGACTGGAGAACCCAGGCACGCCGGATCTTCATGTCCACGGTTTTTTACCATGAAGCTGGGAACGAGTTAGCAGTTGGCAGCTCAAACAGCTCCACCTGAGGAAAAAAAAAACTTGTGTGATCACTGAAGTGTTTAAGGACTCCACCAGAAACTACACGGAAAAACACAACACAACGAACAGACAAGACGACAAGCCAAAATCCACCATTTCGGGCCTTGTTGTATTCATTTCTTACCCAAAAACGAATCATTCAACAGCGGCGATGCGCACATCAGGCCTTTTCTCTCCGGAACAGATTTCTGGTTTCCTTCAGAGTCTGTTCTGCAAATTCTAATTTTGACCAATTCAGCTTTTTTGGTTTTTCTTAGGGCTACAAATAATAAAATAGGAAAAATGTGCAGCAGGGTATTTTATAGAGGCAGTGGTTTGAGCTACTAAAAACAGAAAGAAACAGACAACATTCCTCATTGACACATTAAAGCTTAGAACTCTATCAGATTTTTATTAAAAGTTTATCATTGTACGTACGGTTTATTGATACGCTTACAGAACAAAGATTGTGGAAGATCTTAGTTTTTATGTATTTAATTAATGGAGAGGAAAAATAAGATTGACCTGTCGATCATTAATTAGGGCCGATTTTGATACCTGGATAAGTAATTGGTGCCTCTCAAAAAAGTAATCAGAATCAAACTTGTGCTCTGTAATGCTAATGACTTTGTTTCTAATCTGTTCTCAAATTTCTTTAGATTGATGCACAGTGTGCTGCTTTTTGAGACCTTTCAGCCCAACTCATGGTGTCAGCAAGTACATTTAATGGATTTCTAACAGGTCTGGCAATAATCAGACCTGGTTTTGGGTAGTGTTCCCAGTTTCCTCTGGATCAAACAAGGAGGGCAATTACTTTTTCCACACTAGGCCCAGGTTGGCTTGTAAAGCTTGTTCCCTTAACAAATAAAATCAGAATTCAAAAGCTGCTCATTGTATTTCCTCAGGAACATTTTGTCTGATACGAACAATTGTTTGACGAGCTCAAACAGCATGGTGTGACAAAATATAAATAAATAAAATGACTAAAAGAGATTAAACCGTAAGGGGACACAAATCACATTATTTTCATTGTTAACTTATAAGCCAATTAGATCAGAATACATGTTATATATTTAGTTTTTATGTTGCAGAAGCAACATAAATCTAGAGAAAATGTCCAGAGAATTGGATTTAACATTCTGGTACATACTGAAAAGACAAACGAGGTCAAGAATAATACACTCTTGTACATTTGCCCCCACTGCTGCAGCTGATATCTCTGACAGGCCCTGGGACTTCTCAAACATATCTGTAGATATTAGCCAGAGAGGGAAAATACCAAAGTTCAAACAAACCCTTGTAACTTCAGAGGCATCTGGAGAAGCGGACCAGTTCACAGAACGTGACCTTTACAAAAAAAAAAAAAAAAACCTTCAAACCTCAGTGGTCCAAACAAATAACAACCAGGTGAACAAAAACAACAAGTGAGAAGAGTTCACACCCAAAAGTGTCGCAGCGTGACATGACCCACTTCATCATCCACAGACCGACAGAAACAAAGACGTTTCTGTTCTGGAAACAGCTTTGTATGCCGAGTTAAAGGCTAAATAAATGGAAAATATCACCAGCGGTGTGTGGAATAAAGTCTGCTTGCCCCAGGAGATAATATTAGAGGGCTAATGAAAATGACACCTCGCTGTATCTTTGTCCAGGTGGACTGTGGAGAGACGTCCTGGCTCAAGAAAACCGAGCAGGACGAGCTGATTAAACTGAGGTCCGCTCCTGTTAATGTTAGCTAACTGTCCACTTAGCATGGTAAGAACTTCACTCACATCTTTCTGCTCTTGTTTGCTGTTGAACAAGTTGAATCGCTGGAGTCGCGCTTTCATCCCATCCGCCATAAACGTCCCCAAAAACTGGACCTCGGCGCTAATCTGTCCGTTTCTCGTTCCTTGTTCCTTGTCGTGTGTTGGACTTCAATACAATTTCTATGAAAAGTTCATTTTTTTTGCTCTCTAAAGACCAAGGAAACCCGTGCGGTTAATTTTCAAAGTAGCGAACACAAGACAGTGATCATATCCGGTTTGACTCTTTCAAAATAAAATCAATCAAAGTAATGTTGAACTCGCCGCTTTTATTTTGATGGTTTACCAGGTAACTTCCGGTCTATTTTCTAGCAACTCCTGTGAACTTGACCCAATTATGCCCTCCAATGTGTTCTGGGGATGGGCTGGACACAGTTCCTGTCCGAAGTACTCAAACTTCAGGCGGTAGACGGTTTTCCCAGGGTGGTTAGTTACCTCCGGAGGATTATATCAGTTTTCCTCTATAAACAGTGTTTCCTGCATGCTAGCAGACCAGTCCCAGTTCTGAAAGGAATGAATGCCTTTCAGGGGTAATTACTGTCTAAAATGTAGTAGTTTGAAACTGAATTTATGTACAAATGGAACCTCATATAACTATGGAGGTCCAAGAGGGTCACAGTTAAACGAATTAATGAATAAATAAATAATTAAATTATCACTTGAACCTCTTAATTAAAATTAGAGTAAAAACACACATTGAATATACAATTAATTGAATGTTTTAATATTGATCATATAACCAAAAGTATATATCATTATTTCAACATTCATTCTATTAATTATATGGTCTCATGCTGAATCAGGCAGTGAATTTGTTTTATCCGACAGCCTCACATGTTAAAGTAGGTGGGCTGGGAGTGCTCTAGTCAATATTACTGGTCATTTGCTGTGCAGGTTTATCACTTTGACAAGTCTTACTGGCTATTTTAATTATTTTACAATCCATTTAAATAATTACCACTGTGTTTATTACATTTAATTATTTCTATTGTTAATTATGACATAAAATTTAAACCAGATATTTACATTGGCTGCATAAAAAGACGTGTAATTCTTTTTGAATTTAACTATGCACTTCAACAGGAGCTCATCCCACAGCTAAAGAAAATAATATGTAAACACATGAGATGGGTAGGCTACTGCACAGGGAAAATAAAAGCAGTAAGGTAGAGTAGAAAAAAAATGCACAATACTTACATTCTTTTCTAAATTATGATCTCTTTATTAATAAAAAGAAAATAATCTGGTATGAAAAAAGGTATGAATTTGACCTATAAAACACATTAGTAAGTATTATAGAACTTGAACATAACTGAAAAAGGAAATGTATTTTAAAAATTTGGTTTATATGGCATTGTTAAAATCACATCTAACCTTTATTCTCACCATCTGACATTAAATCCGACTAAATCTTTCCTGTTTTAGGTCAGTCAGGATAAGCAAAATTTGTTTTTTTTGTTTAACGTCAGAACAATAATTGAATATCTTTATTACTTTTATTAAAGTCATAAGTTTACATACACCACGGTAGAATGGCCTTTACACTCTATGACTTGAGACAAACATTTTGGGAGGCCTTCCACAAGCTTCCCACAATAGTTTGCTTGAATTCTAGCCCATTCATCCTGACAGAATTGGTGGAATGTAGGCAGATTTGTATGTTGCCTCGCCAGGATCAGGGATTATTGATGGCCACTCCAGAGCATTGACTTTGTTGTCCTTCAGCCACTTTGAAACTAATGTGGTGTTATGTTTTGTGTCATTATCCATTTTTAAGACCCATTTGAGCAGAAGTTACAACTTCCTGGCTTTGCCTTAATATTTTCACATTATGTTCTTTCCTAATGAATTTCTCAGGATTTTGTGAAGTCATCAATCCCCTCAACATAACACTGCCACCTCTGTACTTCACAGATGGGATAGAGTTCCCCCTTTCCTTGCTCCAGCAGTAAAACGGATCATTATGACCTAATAAAAATTTTTTTTCATCAAACCGAGACGTCTCCAGAAATTAGGAACTTGAGTGCATTTGCCAACTTTAATCTTTCTTTTTTTTAGATTGCTTTTGCTTCATCCTCTCTGAGTGGCCTTCCGGCCCATATTACATCAGGATGTGTTTTATTGTGAATACTGATAACCTCTAACCTGCTTCACCCAACATCTTCTACTTTTACTCTGGGGTTGATCTGCACATTTCATACCAAAAAACACGCCTCTCTCGGACACATAACCCTGGACAGCATGTTGGTTGGACATTCCCATACTGTTTGTACTGGTGTATGACTGACCAGATGATAGCACCTTCAGCTATTTGGAAATTGTACCCACATATGAACTAGAATTGTGGAGGTCTTGATATCTTGGCTGGCTTCTTTAGATTTTTTTCCCCCATGATGTCACACAAGGATGCATGTTTGAGGTATTGCATCCACAGCTGTGCCTCCAATGCGCTCAGATGTGGCAAATTAGAAGCTAGAAGAACTTATTAGAAGCTTGCAAAACCATAACATGACCATCCAATAATTCCCAGAATTGTCTAAATGGGATTGTTGGATAAGCTCATCAAGAAAGCCAGCTCTGATCCAGGGTACCCCCATGGATCCAGTGCAGGTGGGGGGAGACATGAGGACTCTGGCCAAAATAACATCACTGATGGACAGTGTCTCTCACCCCATGCATAACGATGTTGAGCTGCAGAGCTTCTTCAGTGACAGATTGCTGCATCCTAGGTGCCTGAAGGAGCATTTTCGCTGTTAGACTTTACAACCAGTACTGCACCCAGCAAACTCAATAATGTTTACACCCCTGCTGTAATTTGTACTGTTTAACTCAATTAACATTTCCGCAGCTTATACAGTATTTGCACATCTGTTTTCCACAGTTTTTATTCTGTTAACTTCTTGTAAATAATACATTCACTTTTTAATGCACAACTACATATGCACATTCTGTAAAAAATGTTTGTTGTTTTTAAAGTATCCTAATCGGTTGCACATTCTAATCAGAGTATGTCACTTTATTTTTAAGAAATGCACACTAATTTGGTTTTGTAATTTTGTCTTTAATATACATATTATTCTTAATTCTTTATTTCCCCCTACTTTTCTAGTGTGACTCTATATGCTTTTATTACCTGTCACTTTGCTGCTGTTACAGCTGAATTTCCCCTTTGGTTGACAATAAAGGATTATTCTATTCTATTCTTCTAATCTTAATATATGTACGCTTCTGAATTTGAAGAAAGTAATAAAAACTAATGGCATTCAGCATACAGAAAAAAATGTGGTAATTCTAACTGTTCCAAAATAGGAAGTTTATTTTGTTGTGGTACAAAAATGCAATAAACATCTAGTTTCAATAGCATATATAAAAAACTCTTAGCAGATATATTTATCAATTACATTGGGGTCATTTTGGCACACAATGCAGCTATTATTAAAGTCTGCACTCTAACCGCACATGAAACAGTATATTGTTCCATTCCCTGATTGTCTTTAGATTAAACAAAACAACAGAATCTGGAAATATTTCAATACTATGTTACATTTTAAACTTCTGCAAATGCCACCACTGCATTTGATTTATGGCAGGTTATTTTTAGATAAATTAGATCTAATATATGTAAATCCTTAAAGACATTCAGGTAAACACACTAACAATTAAGTGTTTGTGAATGTTGACTTTAGTTCATTTAAACAGTATAAAGGACAATTTTTCAAAATAGAGAGAAAAAAAGATTGAATATCAAATAAAATTCTAACAAAATAATCAATGATTTCTAAAGATTTTTACTATAAGAGACTAAATTTTGTACACTTCGCTGGTGACACCCAGTGGTTGCTTTGTTTTTAACACCGCATCAGAAGGGAAAACACGTCTCCCCTGAGGGGTTTGCTATCTCCGGATGCAGAGGAGGACGTTTCAATTTGCAGCTGTACTGCTTAGATTTAGAACGTGATCATGCATTTTTCCACAAATAAAAACTGCTTGTTCACAACATGGATACAAGAAAAACCAGGAATGAACAGCAGGACATGTCTTTAATCCCAAAACAGACCACCACCAACAATGCATTGTTAATTTTAAGACAGTTTTGGGAATACCAAGAGGTTTTAGTTTTTGTGTTGCATTTACTGCTGTTTTGAACCAAAATAAGTATGTTTAAGCCATCATTAGGAAAAACTGTGCCAAGCAAATTCCAAAGCTTTACAAGCATTCTTTAAATGCTGTCCTTATATGTAGCTGGCCTCTCTAAACAGTCGCGCAGCTCTTGGAAAATTAAAACAGTTAACAGCCACAAGAGAGGGGCAGGCTATAAACCGAAAGCTAAACTTTCTGGTAGCAGCTTGGTCAATTTGTAATGCAATACAAACCTTCTGGGTCTGGCATACTTTGTAGTGGTTCTCATGTTCAGTAAACAAAAACTGTCCTCTTCAGGGAGGTCATTTTCATCTTATTTTGCAAATACAAAAGCCACCTCTGAAGTTTGAAACAACATTAAAACACGCCTAAAGTACTTTATACTGATAATGGGTGAAAAACAAAAGAATACATAAAATAGAAGTAAAAGAATATGATTCTAACTCCTAAGCATATAGTTGAAGGGCTGATGATTTGGGCTTCTGTTGCAGCCAGTCAACTTGGGAGCTTTTTATCATTTAAAGTGGAAATGGATTTGATTTATATTAACATGATCTTTCTGCAAGAATTAGAGCATGACATTTGAAAGAAAAATAAAGGCTAAAAGAGAATATTGTCGTCAACAGGATGATAATTTTTAAAATCTTTCAAAATACTACCAACAAGCAAAATATTTAGTGATTAACTTCAAAAGCCCTCCAAAATTCCTTGTGTATCCAAACCTCAAATAAAAAGTTGGTAGAAGAACACAACTAAAATTACTTGTGGCAGAAATAAGAAAAAAACATTTTTAAACAGACTGAATGACTTTTAGCTGGCTACAAAGAAGCCTTAAGTCATTTCTCATATCAAAACCACTCGGTAAACACTTACCCAAATACAGGAGGATTGGGGTTTGTTTTGTCATTCCTTTGAGAATCTGTCATTTTATTTCAGTGATTTCTGATTCTTATTCTTTTCAATTATTCTTGCAGTAAAGCGTAAATAATTCAAACTCCTGGCAGATTGAGTTAAAAGTATTTTAGAATTTCACTAACAGTTTTGTTCTGAGCAAAAGCAATTTTAACCTTTTGGAGTGGCCTACCCAGAATCCTGACGATCTGAAGATGGAAATAAAGATTAGGGTAATAGCAAGGATGCCTTCCATCTTCTAAGACTTGGAGTCCCCACAAGGGACTCCTTGGATGCAGTATCTGGTGGGGTATCATACTTCTGTGCATTAGAACTCTGCTTGCCAATAATATCTTTGGCCACTAAGTGGGACTTTTACTGGAGTTTATGTCCACACCTGATTCAGATCTTACTTATTGAGATCGATTATCCGTCAGACCCTCCTCTCCAGAACCCCTGAATAGACCTTACCAGGGAAGCTCAGAAGTGGGATCTCCCTGTAGTTGGAACACACCCTGTGGTTCCACTTTTTAAACAGGGGGACCAACACCCCGGTCTGCCAATCCAAGGGAGCTGCCCCCGATGTCCACGCAATATTGCAGAGCCGCGTTAACCAACACAGCCCCAACAACATCCAGAGCCTTGAGGAAATCCTGGCAAATCTCATCCGCCCCTGGAGCCCTGCCACCGGGGAGCTTTTTAACCACCTCAGTAACCTCAGCACCAGAGATTGGAGAGCCCGACCCAAAGTCCCCAGACTCAGCTTCCAGACTGGAAGGCGTGACGGTGGGATTGAGGAGGTCTTCGAAGTATTCCGTCCACCGTCTCAGGACGTCCCAAATCGAGGTCAGCAGCACACCAACCTTACTGTAAACGGTGCTGGTGGTGCACCGTTTCCCCCTCCTGAGACGCCGGATGGTGGACCAGAATCACCCTGAAGCCGTATGGAAGTCGTTCTCCATGGCCTCACCAAACTCCTCCCACGGCTGAGTTTTTGTCTCAGTGACCATCAGAGCCGCACTCGCATTTTTGTTTACATTTTTTTATGTGAATACCATTAAACTGTCCCTCTCTCTATCCTGTCTTTCCATTTGCTGTCTCCTGTTAAGTGAAAGCTGTACAAAGGATTTACCATCTGTGTTTGTGTAGTCCTGTAGTTGTGGCCTAAATGCACAATAAATGTTTTGGTCTTATGGTGTGTGTATGCATGTGTGGTTTTAGAGTGGTTGCTTATTCGAATCTGTTAATTAGAAAACCTTTAATAGATGTTTCCACCACACTATTTTATGAAGTATAAGAACAAAGATGGATGACAGTCCCACACTGCTGCGTTGTTATTGCCTTCATAAAAGGCAGATCTGCATGTGTGCGCGTTAAAGCCCAGTTTGACAGAACCGGAGCAACAGGTGGTCGGTCTGACATCATTGCCACCATCATCCTCACATTTCCAACAGGACTTACGAACACAGCTAGAACAACAAGCACACACAAGCTCATAAACTCCACAACAAATACACTGTGACAGGAAGTGGTATCCATGGTAACATGGTTTCATATCCTGGCTGGGCGACATAAAGCACTCTGCTTTTCTCGCAGCCAAGAAACCCCACAAACACACCAAGACTTCAAAAGTCTGTGTTTATTTCTGCCACAGTGCACACTCTGTGGTATTTACAGTACACTCCCCAGCACATGGAGGCTGAGCCTTTAGCCGAAGCGTGCAGATATTTGTTACGTGACCCCCTCCTGTCTCAGAACATGTCCGCATGTATCATGTGAGCAGCAAGGGGGGCGTAGGGGTTAAGGTCATACTGACATTTTGCTTTGCACCTTCGTTTAGCTTCGCATCTGACATCCCTCATTGTCTTTGGTATTTTGAGCCGTGGGACGCCATCGGATGTCTCCGACCCGAATCCCGCAGCAGCTGCAGCTCTGCTGCTCTTACAAAGGCATTTGGAAACTTACGCTATGTGGAGGAAAGGTGAAAGGATTAGAGGTCGGCAGAGTGTGCCAGTATACACACAGTGTCAACCTGTGCTGATGAATGGGATAAAAGTCTATCATAGTCGGGCTGCAGAAGGATGTCATGTTAAATACCAATGCAGTCACACCGAACCCTCAGCCAGCTTTTTGCTATATAAATAAATACAATAACAGATATAGTTCCTGCCACACTGACACCTGCTCTTAATTCCCATCTTCATCCTACATGCCATATCTCTTTTACACCGAGTCAATATTCATAGCTTGAGCTTGTGTTGATGAGTTTCTTACTTATTATCAGAGTGCTCCCTTTGATTTATGAAAATGCATACATTCATTTGAATGTGGGGAATAGCTGGAAAGCTTTCTTTGGAGCTCAGACTGAGATTAGACTGGTTTGAAGGTCATAATTCATGTCACCTTCAGAAAAATCCCTTGTAATGTCAAAATGAGTTCTGTAAGTGAAGTTCAACATGGCGCAGTGTGGAAATATAACTTGGAACTCCAGTCAACCACAGTGAGAGCCATTATCCATAAAAAGGAGAAAAGCACGGAAGGGTCGTGAACCTTCCTAGGTGTGACCGGTCTACCAAAGTGACTCGTCCAGGTTGGTCACAGAAGAACCTGCACAACATCTAACGCGCTTGCGGGCATCACTTTCCTAGCTTAAGGTTAATGTTAGGAAAATAAAAAAAGAGACTGGGCGAAAAAATTACATCTGTGGAGAGTTACAAGGAGGAAAAATCACCGCAAAATGAACCCCACCAACCTCTGGCACTTCCGCCCCCTCAACTATCAATATGGAAAAATTATTTTCAGCCAGGGAGGGAATACAACACCATCTGAAATATACATAAGCAAGTTATTTTTCCTTTGTTAGTTATATACCGATTAATGTGCCCATTGAAAGCATTTAGAGCTAGATTTACTATAGAAAACAGTCCCTGAGATGCTGTTCTAGAATAGCAGCAACCATGCTACTTGAGATGTATTGCTAAAGATAATGAGTCTCATAAGTTGTAGCTACTCTTCGCTAACGTGAAGATTTTTTGTTTGTTTATCGAATCACATACACCAACACACAGAAAAACCCAGATCTGAAAAAGGATAATCACAGGTCAAGTTGTTAGAGTTATAGTCTACTGGATGAGCCAAATTTACTCTTTGAAACTGGCCTGATTTTAAAGCTCCTCCGACACCGGTGTACAATCTAGAGTCAAGCTGTCATAATCTCTTTTGTTTTACAGTCGGCTAAATTTACCTTGGTTTGATTGGCCTGTGCTTTTACTCTATTTGTAATTTTTCTCTGTATTTCTTTCACCAGTTGCCAACGTTCGTCTAATATCCTGCCTCAACCACTGATTGCAGTCATTCAGCTGCTGCCATTAGCTTCCCATCTGTATACATTCTGCCTGTTTGCTGATTGCCATCGTCTCCTCCTTGGGACCTGTTCCTCAATCCGCTCTCAGTAATTTATGGATTAGTCTTGTTTACCTGCTCCAGCGACGCTTTGTGCTTTTAGCTCCAATAAGTCAATAAAGCTGTGTTTGTTTTTCACCTGCTGCTTCCTGCACCTGGGTCCTCCTTTTCACCGCGACTTTTGCATCTTCTGCTTAACTTCAGTTTGGTCTCACCTAAACTTGCAGCAGACCTACACATGATTTCTATCTTTATCATGTTTATTTAGGAAAACTTCAGAAAAATGAAAACTTTTGGATCATTTATGCAAAAGAACAACTGAGAAGGACCATCTAGTCATAATGCATATATCTAAAGAGTCTGGTAAAAGTATTCAAATATTGAACTTTTTCAAACTTTGTCACATCACAACCAAAACCTTCATCATATTTTATTGAACTTTTGATAGACCAACACAAAGTGCTCTATATGTATTAATTGAATTGAAAGAATAGTTTCATAGTTGTTTTTTCAACAGATCGAAATGTGAAAAATGCAGCATGCATTTGTATTCGGCCTTGTCAAGTCAATCATTTGTAGAACCTGCTTGCTGCAGTTACAACTTTAAGTCTTTTTGGGCATTTCTTTACCAGCATTGCACAACTGGAGGCTGAAATCTTTGCCATTTTTCTTTTCCAAAATAGCTAAAGACTGTAATAAGAGTGCATGTTAAAATCTATTTTCAAATCTTACCATAGATTCCTATCTGGATCTAGGTCTGGACTTTAACTGAGCCAATCTAACATGTTTAGGGTCATTGTCTTGCAGGAAGGTGAACCTCCACCCCAGTCTGAAGTGTTTTGCAGCTTCTGGTAGATTTTCTTCCAGGATTGCCCTGTAGCTACATCTTTCCATCAACAAAGAAAATAATCCTCCATAGCATGATGCTGCCACAACCATGTTTCACAGTGGATATGGTGTGTTCAATGAGTGACACACAGTGTTGGTCTTCCAACAAGCATAGTCTTTTTTTTGTGCAGGCCAAAAAGTGCTAAGACCAGAGCACCCTGCTACTAGCCGAAGTGCCATCAAGGTCAGATTTGTGTTGTGCAGCACTAATAGTTGTCCTGTTAGAAAATATCTCCCAACTGAGCAGTGGATCTCTGCAGATCCTCCACAGTCACCACAGCCCCCTTGGCTGCTTCCCTGATTAATCCTCTACTTTTAAACTTTAGGTAAGCGAGGCCATGATTGGTTTGCAGCTGTAAATTTTTTTTCTTCCTTTTTTCAGATAATGAACTGAAAAGTGGTCCATGAGATGTTTATATTTTATAACCTAACATTGCTTTAAAGTTCTCCATGAAACCTCTGATGCCTTCACAGAACAGCTGTAGTTATACTAAGATTAAATTACATATAGGTGAGCTCTGTAACTTCCAAAGCAACTGAGAGAACTATATTTTATTTAGGAGTGTCTGAGTAAAAGGGGAGTCAGTGCAAATACCAAATATTCATGATTTTTTTATTCGTGAAAGTTCTGAAAATCATGGATCTTTTTGCTTCCATTACACAACGTGCGCCACTGTGTGTTGGTCACATGAAGTTCAAATAAAATAAACCAAAGTTCGCGTTTAAAGTGAATAAATGTGAAAAATTTACAGAGGGGTTAATACGTGTGCAAGGCATTATAAATGTAGGATCGGCACTCTACATATATTTAGAATGTTTGTTTTTCCTTGCACAGATTTCCACATGTTAGGACAGTTTTTTGGTTGTTTTTTTTACCCTTACCTTGGTGCTGTCCAGGCATTGGAAGACATAGCAGGCACACTGTAGAGAGTCTCTCACCAAGCAAGCAAAGATACTGGGCTCCTGGCTGTTGTGAATCAACTTGGTCACATGATGAGGGCGACATTCAAAGAGCACCGTGTGTGTCAGAGGGTCCCAGAGACGTCGCTCTGTCAGGACGGACACACACCGCACCCAGGATGCAGACACACACAGAAACACCGTCTTATTATTGCATGAAGGAGCGCCTACTCCACCTCCAACATGATGTGGCCCAACACCTGGGTCCTTCTTGGCGGACCTGCAGATTTCTGCCACCACCCAGGGCAGCATGGCCTTGGTGGTCAGGTGGTGGACTACTCTATAACCAATCATTGTCAGTTGGTATCTTATCTCTTCCTTGTCCATCTGTCCCCTCCAAGGTGCTCCCCTCTCCCAAGCGCTGGCACATTTCTGGGGACTCTGAGCCCCAGAGTTGAGACGTGAAAAGGAGGGACAGGAGTGATGGTTCGGGGTTAGAATAGGACGAGGTTTCTCAGAGCTCTGCGGTCTCTCGGCTACACATCCTTTTGGTTTCACTTCAAAGTAAAGTCCATCCATGGTTCCTGGGACCAGAGGCAGCTTTATCCCTCCACTCTACCTGCAATAAATCAGTAAAAATAGTTATTTCTAGTTAACTTTACGTATCCCAATTCAATTAATTTCTGTTTCTTTACAGTAATTTGGAAAACTATTCCTACCTGTTGAATGTATACACATTTTTTCATGGCACAACTACAAACCTCAATGTATTTTATCAAGATCTTAGATTGGAGAACAACACAAATCATTAATTGTGAAGTGAAAGGAAAAAGAAACAGATTTTACTTTTTTTATCTGAAAAGTGTGGAGTGCACTTTCACCCTCCTTTAATTAGATACAGTAGAGTAAAATGAGTACTCCAGAATATCATTTAAACTCAGTATGAATCCTGTTTATCTCTGAAGGTCTCAGAGGTTTCTCAGGGCCAGTAGCTGCCTGGGTGCTCTCCAGGTGGAGCTTGGGTGGAGGTGGGGGTCTTGGCCTTGCCTCCACTGGGCACCCTGTGTCGGTGCCTCGGCTGCTGCTGTTGATCTACCGCTGCCGGTGGTGATGGCTTCTCTGATGGCATTTCCTTGCATGGTTCATTTGCACTCGGCCCAATGTACTTTTTTACTGTTGCTTTTAACTGTGTGTGCACATGGGAGTTGGGTTGGGGGGAGGGGGTATAACTGTGACCATGCTTTTAAATCTGTGGGGGAGGGAAGGGAATGTGGTTTATGTGGGGTCATTTTAATCTGTAAAGCACTTTGTGATGCAAATTTCTTGTATGAAAAGCGCTTTATAAATAAAGTTTTATGTGATTTACAGAAAATCAGTGAACAAACTGCATCATGAAGACCAAGAAACAAACCGACTGCTCAGGGAGAAAGTTATAGAGATGTTTAAAGGAGGGATAGATTATAATATAATATCCAAAGCTTTAATCCATCATCTAAAAAGGGAGAAACTATGACACAAGTGCAAACATACCAAGACCTGGTCATCCACCAAAACTGGCAATGAGAACAATAATCATAGAAGCAGACCAAGGAGCTCTTAGGCAGCTACAGAGCTCCACAGCTCAGGAGCACGAATCTTAATCGGACAACTATAGGCATAAGATATACGCGTTGCAGCTTGCTACAAGCCATAACGTAGGGTACACAGCAAACACGTGGGAGAAGTTCTTCACTTCCATGGAAAATTATGTGGGATGGAAAACTAACACCGTGAAGGCTCCATCCTTATAGTGAAACAGGGTGGTAGCAACATCATGCTGTGGGAATGGTTTTCTTCAGCAGCAATAAATAAGCTGATAGTTAATGGAAGGTTTGATGGAGCTAAATGCTGGGGGAAAATGTCAGAAGCTACAAGACTGGGGGTGGAGGTCTACCTGAGGAAAGCAGCTGGAGTGACAAATTATTTTTTTTATCAAAAAACACACATATATATATACAAATATACATATACATACATATATATACACATATACATACATACACACACACACACACACACATGCACGTCTTACTATCCTTGTGTTGACATTGTATTGACTTCCATTGATTTTACTATGCCTAACCCAGACACTTTCTCTAAACCTAACCATTAGTGATACATGCCTAACCCTAACCTTAACCTAAACCTAATTCACACCATACCTCTAAACCTAACTAGTAGAGTTTAATAGCTAGTTAAACATTGTGTGGACCAGGCAAAATGTCCTCACAACTACAAATGTCCACACAATGCTGGTGGCCTGTCAAAGGTTGGTCCACACAAGTATAGCTATACATGTACACACACACACACACACACACACACACACACACACACACACACACATATATGAAAAGCCCCAAATGAAAGAATATGGAAAGTTTTTTTAAAATTGCTGTTTAAAGACCCTCTCCATCCAATCTGACTGATCTTTAAAAAAAAAATCCAAAAAAATGGCACCTTTAGCTAAATGTGCAAAGCTTGTACAAATATCTACAAACCCATTTAAGCACAATCCAACCTTCTATTGAAATTCAAGTCCAGTTCTATCATAATTAAAACACAATAATGCAAAGTCAGCTTATATAAGCCCAACTGAAGCAACAAAGCAGTGAACAAGTTGAGTGACTTTTACAGCTACAAGAACAAATGAACATGTAAACAGTGAGTAATATATTGTGCGTCAGAAACAGATTTCCTCAGGTTTGTTACAGTAAGAAAGGGTATATAATGAGTTTCCTAATTTTGAATGCAAAGACCGCTAGATTACACCATCCATATCAACAAAACGATCATGTTAGGTTAGTACCTATTGAAGAACACGAGCAAGCCGGCTCCGTACCCACCTCATGATGGTTGACCTTGCTTTATTTTAAATCCTTCATTTGAGTCAGATCAGACAGAAGAGAAGTACCGCTACGCAGACAACAAGCGGAAGCCAAAACCAACACGTTTCATCTACCCCCCTCCAAACACATAAACAAATCTGCGTCTATAAGCAGCAGTCTGTCCACAACACACCGGCACATAAACAATTTAAACAAATGTCGTCCCCCATATATATATCCACCTGCCACTGTACCAAACTTACCTGTTATACTTCCCTCCTGTCCGGGGAGCCTTCAGTGGCAGCGACGCATTATAAGGAGGGCTGTGGGAAAGCTAGCAGCCCGCTCGAACCCACCCCACAGAGGAGAGCGAGACCTTTCCACGTACGGGGCTCTCGCTGTTTGACGCTCCGAGTTAAATATAGAAGACAGGACCGATCCGACCTCCCTCCTCTGCACAAGTCCCCGGCGCCTGATGATGGTGGTGTAAATTTTGATCAAACATTCGCTGCACGTCCAACCCAAGAATTCATCACACAAGATGTCTGGGTAGTTATAAACTGTTTTTATTGGTGGGGGAAATAAATCCCCTATATGAGCGCACAGTGTTAAGGAATTCAATAACATCTCATAAAAGTAGGGGGCACTTTAAACAGGTTTCACACTCGCACTGGAAAGTAACAAGAAGATGTGAAGAGTCCCTTTGAGTCGCAGCATGTAGTCGTTTAAAGGAATGAGAGTATAGAAGAATTAATGCACAATGTCGCCCCCTGGTGGCTGTCTAGGCATTGAAGCGGTTGAGTATGGAAAGCCGTTTAGAATATAAATCTTCCGGCTCCACCTGAGGTGTAATGAATACAGTAGTTACATATTCTGATAGCTGTCATCAGAAAATGAATCCATACTTTAACTTAAAGAAAATACTTTGGCAAAGGCATTTTTCTTGTTTTTCTACCGTCTGCGAAACATTTATCACCACTAATATAAAAAAGGTGGATTGAACTTTTAACACTGGGCTATCCACTGAGGTCCACTACAGTCCCATTTTCTAATAACAGTTGTCAGAATATGTGGCTATCTGCATTTTCTTCCACCCTACCAACACCGCTCTCTGGAGTCACAACATCTGATGGTGACAGAGTTAGGTGCAGCACCGGTAAGTCTGCCATTAGTTTTCCACCTCTGCATTGATTAAGTGAGTCTAAAACATGTTTCAGTGGCACGTTTACAGTTAAAAACAGCAACATGGCACACTTTAAAAGTTTAACAGCAGTACCCAACATTTAGTTGAGTTTTAGGGTAAATTATCTCATCAGCAAAAGTGCACTCATACTTAAAGCACAGTGTTTTCCAAGTGTATTGTGTCAAACACAGGTAATGTAGAGCAGTCCAGGTTTGCATAATACAGTCTAGATAAAAGGAATGACTGTGGTATTAAAGGGAAATACGAGTTTACAGTTGTGGTCAATTGGAATGAGATACATTTAAAGACACCATCTCTGTTCTACTAACAAATATACACTGGGATTAAAAGTACAGATGGGTAAAAGGTCTGGATTCGGGTTTTTAGAAAGGACATAGAAGGAAAGAAAAACAGCTTATTCTGCTATGGTTGATAATATCACACAAAATGGGTTTAGTAAATAATATTGTGGACAAGCTCCTGACATATTTCAACATACAATTCAGAAACAATTGAGTTGAATTTGAGCTGCAAGGGATTCAACGTATCTGAGCTAGAACTCGACTCCAATGACCCTCAGGCTCTGATTGATCCAGCTGTGGGTGGGAAATATGAAGCGGTGATGATTGTCATCAGAACTTTAAATTGTGTTCATCCGATTATATTCCCGTTTAAATGTTTCCAAGTTACTGGAATTAACATAACCTTTCTGTGGATATTCAACACACAAGATAAATAAATGCCCCAAAATGCAAACAGACATAATCAAAAGATCTCTGATTAGCTGCTTTATGCCTTCTGTGATGTCACTAGACGCATATGTGCAGGGAAGTGCGTTTATGGGGGATGGCATTTGCCTTACTTTAACAATTTATAGCAAAAAAAAGAAGATAAACTGACCACAACATGTTCTATAGCTGACAAATCATCTCCAGAGTGACCGACTGATTTTGTAGAAATGTTTGGCTAGTACCTTTGAACATAATTATCCACAGCTACTCATTCTAATTCTACTAAACTGGGGTAAGGTTTTTTGCATTCATGATGCAACTCTTTTTAATAGGAACAAACAAATTTGTCATCATTACTAGTACTTCTAAAGATCCTGGGGCAAACTTGTAAAACAGTTAATTTGGCTGGGGAAAAAAAAAACAATCTTGACTGGTCAGTGAGACTTTTCTCAGCCTGACCAGTTCGTTTTCATCAGAACTACTCCGGCTTGGGCTGCAGCTTGTTCTTCATGGGCTCAAAGAAGTTCTCAACGATGGCGTCAACCAAGTCATCCAGTTCCTTCTTCAGATGTGTCACATCACTGAAAAAGATCATGATCACATAATTACTTCAAGTCAGTGAATTATACTGTAAATACTTATTATCTTTAACAAAAACTCTGAAGATAAATAACTAAATGAAAATTTCTACTTTATATCCCAGCACCTTTTTCATTTGTTTACTGCCTGGAAAAAAATGTTTTTTTTTGTACACTATCAGAAAAATCATCTTGACTGATCCTCAAAATATTTTACCTGTAAAATTCAGACAATATGCACTCGAGGGTGTGTTCTGTGTGTTGACCTACCTGTTACCAGGTGCAGCACAGAGCTCAGTGTAGTATTTGAT
Organism: Valencia hispanica; assembly: GCA_963556495.2. NCBI lineage: Eukaryota > Metazoa > Chordata > Actinopteri > Cyprinodontiformes > Valenciidae > Valencia > Valencia hispanica. The sequence continues at coordinate 39,720,248 of OY747703.1, forward strand.
CTTTGGCTCGGTGCCGCTTGTCCTCATGGTGGCGACGCCACCGTTGGAGAATGTAAAGGTGATCATCTGACTGGTGCTGGAGGTAGGAAGAATCTGAAAGAGGACAGGGAGGAGTGTGAAAGGGATCAATGAAGAAAGGCAACATCACGTAAATACATATTCTATGAATTTTTGCCAGTTTTTGTATTAATGTTTACTATCTGGATACACAGAAAATGTTGGGGAAAAAAATACACAACAGATCCATCCACCGTAGTTAAGCTTTCTTTCTACAGCATCCTCCAGAAATGAGTTGTGTCCCTGTGAAAAAGCTCTAAAATAAATTTTTTATTGCAGAATAATCTCACAAAAAAAGAAAACTAACCTTTTATTTGAGAACAACAAAAAAAGTACTCAAGAGCAAGAAAATATTTTTAGACAAATCCCTGGTGCCACATTTAAAAGGCACTTCTGAAACAAGGGAAGAAAAATTTTCAGTTTATATTGGACATTTTAAATTGAAAAGGTCTTGGGATTTTTCAAGAGCATTTCAAGATTTTCTATTTCGATGGGTTATAAATGCAATGTCAAACAGGAGCTCATTTCTTTTAGCATGTTTTCAAAATGACAAACACAGGAGAAAATAATAATCAAGTGAGGCTGAGGTGTGGTCATCGTCATAAGTGGCTCAAACAACACTGTTACTTCTGTAAATTTGCCCACGTCTAAAAGGTCAGGGCAAAAATTTAATTACTGTAGTATTTTGGGGTCACAGAGTCTCCAAAACAATCAAGGCTTTTGTGTAGCCGTGTGCCAATTCACCATTTAATCGATTAATTTCGATTTGAAATGTGCCAAACTAATAGGGATTCATAAGTGTGCAAAATCAATTATTTTTGTTAATAATAAAATGACAGGAACATAAAAATCCCACATGCCGCCCAGAAATTTTAGAGACGAACCGGCGGAAACATTATGCGGTTTGGATTCCAAAAACATGCCTTCAAATCTGCTGGGTAAATTTCGTGCTGCATTCCTGGAACGCTAGCTGCTGACATCATGTGTCCGCTGGTCTGTCCCCTAAAACGTCCGGGTGGCACGGCAGACTTATTTTCCTGCCATGTTATTATGAAAAAGAATCAATTTGAGCTGTGTTCAGTTTTCTCACAGCCTTCTTGTCGGGCTGGTTGCTGTCGTAGCCAGTGGTCAGGTCTCTGACGGCGGAGATGGAGAAGCGGCCACATTCTGAGGGGTACGTGTCCTTCTTGCCGCCGAAATTGCGCAGACGTTCAAACAGACTGCGGATCACTTCCTGGTCGTGGCAGATGAAGTAGGAGTTCTTGCTGATGTGATAGCCATACCTGGTAATTACCGATGGAGAAAGTGAGAGTTACTCTTTAATGCCACGACAGACCAGTAAGTTAGATAAGCATAATGTCAACATCTTACTCTTCAAAGATGGTAGAGAGCTGTTGAGAGAGACTTTTGTTTTTGGTGGCCAGGTATGAAATCATCTCTCCTGCGATAGCTGCGGCACTGACCCCATCCTTGTCCAACACAGAGTTACAACACATGTACCCTGAAACACACACACACAGTCCATTTCCTGTATGTGTGACTACCCGGCTGCGTTGGTCAGCTGCTGTTTCCTTTAATAGCCGTGTGTGTACAATGGCACGCAATTCCAATTCCAGAATCATAATCTTGTTACACAGGAATGCTCCAAACTATGCTGTGTTTGACAAACCATTTGTTATCTTGAACCCGGTGCCTCATGTTTGACTACAAAGAAGGGTATGATCTCAACTTTGATAATAATAAATAACCACCTCAGACCAGATACTGGCAATATAAATACACAGCATTACAGACTGGCAGAGACATGCTTCAATCTGCTGAAGTAGGGCACACAGCAAGTTTATGGGAAATGTTTTTGAGCTACTTTTCTTTCTCAACAAAAACATCCCAAACTGTTGAAAGTTTAAACTTAAACAAGTGAAAAATATTAGTGAGGAAAAATGCCTTTCTACTGTAAACATCACAGCTATACTGTGGCTATATTTTTGCATATTGTTTTGCTATAGGTGACATGTCAATCATATACCAGCTACACTGTGCTATTTATTTTTTTGTCAACAATGCTCCAGGAGCAACTTTGTACACGTCTGATAGTGTACCAAATGTAATTTGATCTTCAGCTAAGGCAAGCTGTCACCGATTTTTTTTATCATGTCGAAAAATTCCCTGGCAAGAGCATTGCAACTGAGGGGTACATTTACTGCACATTGGTAGCATTGCTAAAAACATACACAAATGTTGCACAAATGATGAGATTATAATGTTACTTTATGTAAGGCTAAGGTGTGCAGATGCTCTGTCTGCGCTGATGAAGTTTGACTCTTGTTGGCATACCATATGCTTGGACTGGTTCAGGGTATTTCGACCTATTTTCTCATTATTTATGCCACAAATTGACCACTTGGAGGCACTCACAGACTGTGATAGTAAGACAGACAATCATTAAAGAGTAACTAAACCCCAAAACATGTATTTTTTGCTTCTGAACTGTATAAATGGGTCTTTACCCATGCAATCTTTCAGTTTCTGGGGATTTTTTTACATTTTGGTGTAAACTTGTTTAATTCTACACTTTTTGGTCTAAAAACGTCTTAGTGCTGCCCTCTTAGGGTTGAACGGTGGCTACTACATTTGAATTTTGTGATTGGTGGAGAGCGGTACATCTCTACGTCACAGGCATGGACTGTGTCACAGCAGGCATGGTCTCACAGACACGCCCCGTGGGTTTGTGTATAAAACTATCAGACATACCGGCCCTGTGGCGACTTTGGAGTTGAATTGCATTTTTCAGGTTCCCATTATTATCACATTAGCACTTAGTTAGCATAGCTAACATACTGTTTTGAACGTAAGCCTATGTTAGCATTACCACTCAGAGACTGGACCCATCCTGTCTCTCTCGCCCTCAGCAGCAGCCTCGGACAGCGCTGACTCAGCGCCCTGAGCCAGCGGCTCGAATTGATACAGCTCGCGGCCGCTGAGCTCCATAAAGCCTCCCTCTATCTCCGGTGACGACGGAGGAGATCCGCTGGTTCAGGGCGCCGAGCCAGCGCCGGCTGAGCCTGGTGCTGCTGAAGCAGAGGGAGACAGGCGGAGTCCAGTCTCTGAGTGGTGATGCTAACATAGGCTAACGTTCAAAACAGATGAATGTTGATCAGATCGATCAGTCGCAAAACTGCCAACGTCGCTTTGGTCACTGTCCATGTTTAAGTGTCACATTAAGCGAGCTGTCGCTGTCCTCCGGAACACACCCCCACGTTCCCCCCTCCGCTCATCCTCCATAGTTGGCCACGCCCCTCCGTTCTTCCTGACACCGCCCACTTTGTAGAATTTTTCAAATGTCTGGGGGCGGGGTTAGGATTTTTCATGGGGTTCAGTTACACTTTTGTGACGGGGCTTGATGTTTAACAGAATCCGCTTAATTTCTTCCAAGTAAAACAAGTTTTTAGAAAAACTAACATAGGTAGCAAGATAAGACAAAATTTTCAGCTTTCATATTAATGTGTAGTCTTTCAATTTAAAGTTCACTGTCTAAAATATTATTGCCCCAATCTATCTAGTTTCAGTAATGATAAATTCAATCTACAGAACATAGTGCAAGTTAGAGTGGGTATCAATAGGTCATAATTATGAGGATAAGTCCAGTTAAAATAATTAAAAAACAAATCTGACCAGGTCTGTTGGTCTCAGATAAAAAAAAAAAAATAAGACAGCTCAAATTAATTAAATAAAGAATATGAAAAGACATATGGGTTCAAATCTTCAGCTTATTGAAATTAAAATTCCTCAGTATTTTTATTCTCAGAACATAAAAAGTGCAGAGGTGAGAAGGATTTATTATTTAATGTCTAATATGTTGTAAGATGGAAAGTAGGGATGTAAGAAAATATCGATACGTAAATATATCACTATATTTTAGGTCACGATATTGTATCGATATTCAAAAGCAATGAATTGAATTTTACTTTCATTTATTTTTTTAGAATATGAATGGAACCATTAATAATGACAGTAATTTTTCAAGTAAAATTAAAAGTATGACTGGTAGTTGGTGGCTGTTTTCACGTTCTTCGTTCCAGTGGATCGACTAGATCTAGTAATAAAACTGGATGTGTTAAAGTATAAAACAGGTTGGAGTGTTTAGAAAGCTGTGATAGTTTTTCTACAGTTAAATTAAGTTTTAAAGATCACAATATATTGTCTTACCCATAGTATTGTGATATATTGACCCCCCCGTATTGTGATCACAAGATTCTTACCAACACACATCCCTAATAAAAGCATCTTACATCACTTCAATCTTCCCTTCTATAACAAATCAAAATTTTTTAAGACTAAATGAAAAAAGTCAGATATGGTTTAAGTTTAGTATTTTGGGCCTACCTTAGAATAATTTGATTGAAAGTGAACACGCATTAATTATTATTCTGGAAACTGTCATCTTTAAGACTGGCTTTTACCAATATGCTACTTCAAGGCATTTGTTTTCTTCATGGCCACCTCAGATAAAAGGTTAATATAACTGCTGTGATGGAGCAGACTCAAAAGACATCTTCATGAAAAGGAAAGAAGCCTAACCCTTTCTGCCAGGGCAAATAAGACACAAGTCCCTCTTTAATTTAACATTGAGATAAGATCAGTTTGTGTGTGTGTGCCTACCTATGGCCTCCTCAAAAGCAAACAAAACACTCTTTCCCTGGTCCAAGAGGTCTCTGGCTCTGTTCCCCATCCATTTAAAACCAGTCAGGGTTTCCTGTCCAAACATAATAGGAAACAAGTCTTTAAAAAACTGTATAAATAAATATGGTATGACATGTATCATGGCAAAGAAAGCCTAAAATAAATCCCTTAACTAAAACCATATATTTAAATACATTGTATAAAAACAAATATTTTTTCTCCCTAACATTCAATCTGACTAACCTGTTCCTGTTAACGAGCACTACTACTTATTTTCACTAAATGCCAAAATTATTGAGACAGAATTTTGTAGGGAATTTTTTGTACTTTCTAGGGCAAAACAATGATGTTGTGGCTTCATATCCTTCTGATCGGTTACTTCACACCATGTGTGGTAAACCGAGTCACACCTGTTGATTGTATTTTAAGACGAGAACACTGCTTCCTGTTGTGAAATCGTGGGGAAATCAAAAGAAATCAGCCAAGACATCAGGAAGAGAAGCTCTACAATTTCCAGACAATTGAAGGTGCAGTGTTCATCTGTTTAAACAGTTATACAGAAGTATGAACACCAAGGGAATGTCCAGCCATACTATCCAGGAAGGAAGACGAGTTCTGTGTCCCAGAGATGAAATTGTTTTGGTGCCAAATGGGCGAATGAACCCCAGAAAAACAAAAGCAAAAGGGCTTGTGAAGATGCTGGCCTTTACTGTTATGGGCTTAAAGACCACTCAGAGAAGAAACAGCCATTACTCCAAAAGCAACATAAAAAGCCAGATTTACAGTTTGTAAATTGAAGGACAATGGATGGTAGTTCACAAAATATATAATAGATAGCCTTATGAGGAAAGAAAATTATGTGGACATATTGAAGCAATATCTGAAGACATCAGCCAGGAAGTTAACACTTGGGCAAAACTGGGTCTTCCAAATGGAAAAGGACCCTAAGCATATTGAGAAGTAACTACAATGTGGCTTAAGGACAACAAAGCCAATGTCTTAGTGGCCATCACAAAGCCGTGATCTCAGTCCCAGGGAGATTTGTGGGCAGACCTGAACAGGTGCATGTGGGCCAGGCGGCCAACAAACCTGACTCAGTTACACCAGTTCTGACAGGAAGAATGGGACAAAACTCCAGCAAACTATTGTGAGAAGCTTGTGGGTGGATAAACAAAATACTTGACCAAATTAATACATTTTAAACACTAAGAAAATGTATGTAAAATTCTGACCTTGAAGATAGTTTAAAAATTCTTCATTCATTTCTCTGACATTTAGCAAATAGAAATAATTTTAGTAATCCTAACTGAGCTAAAACTGCAACATATTTATACTGATACAATATTAGATGATAAAAAAAGTTATGTCTTTTTTTACAGTGTACACATATTTCATCTTTTACTTTATATGCAATTAAATTATCATTAATTAAAAGTATAAAAATAATTATTGGAAATCATTTCCCTGCAATAGATTCTGATAAGCCTGGAGTTGTCAAATCGTTTCTACTGCTCATCACTGTTTTATAAATGAGACGATAAATGTGTTACCTCAAAGTGGAAGCCCTCCTTCAGAGCGATAGCTCTGAGTATTTTGGAGGACACGGTGCTTGCCAGCATGTAGATGTTTTTCACCGCGGCAGCGTCAGGGTTCTGCTCACTCCAGCAGTGGAAGAGCCACCAGCCGAGCAGCGCTCCCAGCTCGTTACCGCTGAACACACGCCACTGTCCGCTGAGGCACAGACAAAACACAAGGTCAGAGGAAAAGCAGGCAGAAAAGTCTGTCACAAACACAGCATTTCAGTCTCCAAGGCAGAATTATATGCAAAGGTTTTAACCAGCTGTAGTATCCCATGAGTCACAGATGTTCATATTTGAGACATTTTATAAGCAGAAAACAGTATAATTAACAAAAACAAAACAAGAATTACCACTATGACTTAAAGTAGTTTGGACTAAGCAAAAGATGACAAAGCAGAGATACTTAAAAACAAATTACATAAAAATATTAATATTTTAACATTGTTAAAATGTTTATTATTACTAAACTTTTAAGTGAAATCTCTCCATAACTTGTCATTTACTTGTCAAGACAGAGAACAGACTTGGTAAAAATGTGTAAAAAGCCTCAAAATAAAATGTGTTATTGCAGCAGTATGACCTCATGTGGAAATATTCAGCAAAACATTTTTTTAAATAAAAATCAAATACATATATAGTATTTATTCAGTGACAGAAGAAATCAAACAGGACAAAATAATTGTTTTTACAAAGTCCCCAGAGGCAAACCTATTGGTACCCTAGACTTTCTTTAAAATAAATCTACCAGCATCTTTTTTATTTTTTATACTTTAAGTTGATCTGAGTTTCTGAGAACTTCTAATTAGGTCAGGGAACTGAGATGGCCATGGAGGATGGTTGATTTTGAGTTTAGTGAGCCATTTCTGTGTGGATTTGGCCATACGCTTTAGATGACTCAATCATTTATGGTGTAGGTCGCTGGATTTTTATCTAAAACACCCAGAGTTCATAAAGCCACAAGTTTCCAAGGGCCTTCTTAGAAGAAACAGGCCCACAGCATCACAGTGTCTCCACCATACTCAACAGTGGGGATCAAGACATTTTCTAAATTTTTACTTCATGTTTCCTCCTACAGCCACCTGTAGTGTTTGTTACCAAGAAGCTTCATCTCTTAGTCTAACCTGACCAAAGCACACAGCTCCAGTTAAATCCCAGTAGAGGTTACATTGGTGTTGGTAGGACAGAAAAAGCATCTAACAGTTGCTATAGAGACTTGGTGACCCAAGCTGCCACTCTTGGTTGCACTTCACCAACAGTGAAGTTTGAATATATATATTTTTTACCTCTTTCACCATCCTGGTCACTTATGCAAAACATACACTCTTACCCCTCCAGCCTAGTGGCCAGCAGCTAAAACAAACGGGGCTCTGTGCTATGTCGTATTTATAACCCTAGAAAACAGGAAGTCGTGGATTAGTATGTAAAAGATCCTACAAAATCTGATCAACTTTAGAAAGTAAAGTTTAAATTCAAAATGCTTCAGTTGCATTTATTTTAAAGTTTAGCTAAGGGTAAGAGTAATAATTGTCCCACTGGAGATTTTATTAAAAACAATTATTTCTTACCTTTTTTCCACTCACTGAATAGACATACTCAAACTTGTTGGACTTCCTAAATTTTTCAGAGAGATAATGCTATTGAAAAAACAAAATGAACTTATTTCAAGTCTTTCCACATATGTTTACTAGGGATAACACAAATGTGTCTGCATTCTTAGAAAAGAGAGCAGAAATGTGTATTTGTGGTTTTTTCTTAAGTCATAGATATCAGACACACACCCTTGTTGCTTCTCGGCTATAGCTAATCGATCGGCATCAGGGTCATTGGCCAACACCACAGAGGCTCCTTCCCTTTCTGCTAGGGCAAATGACAATGTCTGCGAACCAAATGGGAAAATTACTAAATGAACACAAACACAGCAGTCATTTATATGCGAACAGTATTGGGGTAGTATTCAGTAAGTACCAAGACTCCCTTTCCCTCCTCAGGATTAGGGTATTTGACGGTGGGAAATTCAGGGTCTGGATCTTTCTGTTCCTCCACGGGATACGGAGGGTGAAGATCAAAAGCCTTGAAAGCCGACTGAACAAATGTGTGACCGACGCCGTGCACAGAAGTGTGCACTATTTTCACCTCTGATTTCTTGTTTATCTCTCTGCAAAGGAACAAGTTGAAACATCTATGGACCGTGCCACATGAAAAACTAGACACAATGGGTTAAGCTGAAAAGTGTTTTAAATAATACATGCTGATGAATGTGTAGGAAACCTATGGAGCACCTGTGATGACAGTGTTTCTGGATGGCTTTAAAGTACTGTGTGGGAATATCCTGGTAGGGGTCTTTCAGCAAGGGGGTCTTCAGGGCCTCCTCTGTGTTCCAGGATTCTGGCCAGGGTTCCAAGTTCTCTTCAATGGCTTTGGAGATACCAGCATCCTGAGGAGACACAATCTGGGCACCGTTTTCCCAGTACACCTAGCAGGAAAAGGTTTATTGTTAGATTATTTTTCCATCTATATTCCTGTGAGAAAGATCAGAAAATGATCTATGATGCTCTATGAAAGCGTTATACCAGGTAAAAACTTACTAATGTACTTCTGACAGAAACTAAAACGACAAATGTAAATAAGTCAGTTTTACCTTGTAGCCGTTGTCCTGTTTGGGGTTATGCGAGGCGGTCACCATGATGCCAGCACACAAGCCCAGGTGGGAAACTGTGAAAGGCTGTAAGAAAGAATGACATAACAAATATGGCAGTGGGTAACATGTCTTGTCACTTATTTTAAGAATGCAAAAAAACAAACCACAGAAATAGTTTATCGTTAAACTTAAAGAGCACATGTCAGCACACTTTGAAGCAGGAAATCCTACAAGACTCTAAAGTATGAAAAATAAACCTCAACCTCAATTATAAACCTCTATTTAAAACCAAGTAAGTAACCGGTCTCCTAAAAGGATGGAGTGAGCCATCTTACTTTTCCCAAAGATACTCCCTCTGTACAGGAACCATGGATGAACTCAGTAGAAGTTAATACGTGAGGAGTGCATTTATCACCCACCCATCAGAAGCAGTTTCTACATTCGCAACACTTTAACATACATTTTTGATCATCTGAGTGTAAAACGAACCATTTACGATAAGAAATGAGAGACTTTCAGCTGCTTCCATTCACCCCTGCTATTCTTTACACAACTCCTGCACAGCTCACTAATACAGGGTGCACTGATGATACAGCTGTGGTCATGGTGCTGTGCTGATGGAGCAGTTATTGCCACATCTGCCTGAATGCTGCCAGAATGTTTGTTTATCTAAATTACAATTTTTGACACGAGAGGTGATTCCTTGCAGTTGTTGGGCTCGACACAGAGCCCTTTTAAATCCCTGGGTAGGGTGCAGGTCTGATAGCTTTACAAACTACTAAATCACAGACTACATTTCTCCTGACTGAATTAATCGATGTGAACTGCCTTATGAACTAATTTTCATGATAGAAACTTTTCAGTCATTCCTTCTTTTTGGGGGGGGGCACTGCTTTATACATTAATACCTTTACCAACTCTCTGCTGCGTTCTTGGCTAACATATGCCGGCTTGTGTTCTTTCTTTGAACTTTTTTTAGATATGTACTTCGTAGATCTTCACGTATTTTTCAACATAGGAGACTGAAATGTGAAAATTCTGGATTTATCACATACAAGAACAGAGAAATGTTAAAATACAGGCCAACAGAGTGCTTAAAAGGTTATACATAAATCTGTAGATTAAAAGGTTGAGGTTTGGGCTCAACACCTTTGGACAGCAGATACAGAGAGCATGACGATATTCTAAACACAACCTGTGAAACGTGTGTTATGCAACATGCTGTACACCAGGGTCTGAGTGACTTTTTTTTGTTTTATGGAATTTGACCCAGTGCTTCTGTCCTCACAAGGTCCGCCCCACTAAAATCTTGACAGCAGACAAATTTAACTTGACTCAGAAATGTGCTTTAAATGTGAGGAATCTCAGTTTGACCATTTCTCACCTAGTGTGTTTTCATATTGAATACAATTAAAAATCCCCAAATACAGAACACATATATTTATATTTAAGAGCGGACCACAAACGGTGTTGGGGTGATCTCAGAGAAGAGGTGGACCGGCACTCCTCGGCTGATGAAAACTGCTGCGGCCAGGCTGGCGAAGCGCTTACTGCTGCCCCCGCTGGGAGGGTGGGCGCGTGCATCGTACCCGATCACCACGCCCCGCTCCTTAAGGTTGTTAAAACTCTGCTCCAGGTGTCGACATAAACCCTGAAACATCAGAACAACTGATTGAGAAAAACTAAGCCGGTGTTACTTCAGAGCTAGTCAGATGAAATAACTACTCAGATCTCTTCTTCTGGGCCGGCTAAGGCTAATTCATATTCAAATAGTAGCAGTTCTTTCCGCTGGTCCAGCACCAAACCGGTGCTAGATCTGGAGTTACATTCCTGTCAAAAACCCTGAGGAGTGTATTAAACAATCACAACAGCGCATATATTAAATTGAGAGAGCACATAGCTCTGATCGCCGACCCCTTTCCATTTATTCACGGCCCATGAATGCAGCACAGCAAAGCACACTCCCTCCACCCATCTGTATGCTCTTCTTTAATAGACGTGTTTTGTCAGTTGCGGGCGGTATCTCTTCTGATTGGCCGGATTTTCAGATGAAATCAGCTGACAGCCAACAGCGGTACTTGGCTTAATAGAAGAAGAAGAGGAAGAGGAGGAGAAAAGGGTAGAGAGCCCGTACAGATGGGTGGAGGGAGCATGTATTAGTGCCTGCCGTGCTGCGTACATGGTTCCACAAATAAAGGGAAAATGCAGCCGCGATCAGAGCTACTTTCGAATAATATATCCGCTGCTGTGATTGCTTAACACGCTCATCAGGGTTTTTGGCAGGAATGTGATGCCATATCAGGTTAGTATCGGTTTTTTGGGGCAAGAGCCTGTCACCATGGAAACACAAAACACAAAAATGCTAAGTAAGCACTACCAGCAGTAAAGCACTGCAACTTGTTTTTTGGAAAAGGCCCCTGAGATCCTGTTTGTTTTGAAATCACTGAAGAGGTCAGCACTTTTCCTCCTATAGGATAAGGTCATCTTATGGTTCAGACTGCAAAGGGCACTGAGGTCAGGAGACTAAACTGTTCTAATGTAAGTGGGGGAGATGTGGGTCATTTAATTCAGACTGGTCCATATCGTTATTTTTGTATTGATTGTCAATATTCTATTCTAATTTCTGTGGTTTTCTACATTTCCTTCACTACTACGGTGCTTTGCCCAGTACAACTCGTCTAAATGCCTGTTTATGAAACGATTTGTTTATATTTAAACTGGTTGCCTAATGAAGGCCATGCTATAGGCCTGACTGTTTCAAACATATAGGCAAAACCTGCTGGCGACATACAGATGCTTGTGAGCTTTAGGCTTTAACATGAAGCATGTGTGACTGTTCATGTGACTTGAATGCTTAATGTCTAGCAGTAGCTTATCTATTAACCAACCTGCGTGGTCTGGATAATTGTGAGGTCATTCATACAGGATACGCCGGGGCCCATGGCGGCCCTCAGTCCCGCCGTACCAAACTCCATCCTGGAGGAGAAACACTTCTTCAGAGCATCCACCGCACCGTCCTTCACCATGTCCTGCACCATGGATACCGTCTTAGGGTTCTAGGAAATATAAACACAGATATTTTGTTACATTTAGAAATGCAAGACACTTTTTAATTAATCAAAACACTTTTCACTTGACAAGTTTAGTATTACTTAAAATTGTTTCTGTGGCGTCTCATATCGACTTTCAGCAATGCCATGTAACCTTCCAAATCTGACAAATAAAAAGCAGTTGTATCATTGGTTTAAGTCAGTTTGGAGTTTATTATAGCTGAAAACAGTATATAGATCAAAATGTGCACATCACAAACAGATTTTACAAACCAGAATACATTCAGCCCAGTTTTGACCTAAGAAGTGCTTGAACTTAATAATTACAAAATACAATAATTACATTTGCTTTTTTTAAAAAGGGCAAAATATACAATTAAAAAAGCAACAAAAAAAACTTTCAATCATTTGAGGCACACCAAAAGGAGTTGAAAATGTATTTTATGTAAGACTTCTCTTGTCCAGTGAGAGCCCTTAACACAATTATCCTAAGACTAATGAATCTGAGTCCCCCGAGTGCTCTAATTGGTGGCATCGCATGGCTCTTTAGGGCCAAGAGGGACTCTTCCTGTGCTGGTCAGCTGGGCATCCTACTGTAATTACTAACATGACTAAGATAATTGCAGAAATGGTTAACATTTTGTTACTTTCTTGCAAAATGTTGTGTGGATTGGTGCTCAACAGGAATGAAGCGTTTTATAGGGTCGAGGACAAGAGCTTCACGAGGTCTGCGTTTCTGAATAATGTGATCCAGATGAAGCAATGTACATCAGGAACTGTAAATTAAAAGCTTAAGAATGTATAATTGAAAATTAAAAAGCTTGGTAGTTTAGTGGATGAATATTTTTGATGAAATGTATGAAAATAACTCAGTTGTCTGTGTAGACAGCTGACAGCCTTGGTTAGTATTAACTTCATAACTCAGTGGTTCCCCAAACATTTCTGGATCTGACGCACAGACTTACTCAAAAAGCCCCAACTATCAGTTATTTACATAAATAGCTGAATTAAACGCAAACAGCATCAACGACTACTATATAGCTTTTGTTCATTTGTTAACTGTAAATTTTGTACAAAACTGATGACATTTTGTGATCATCAAAGAAATCTTGGTGAAGCCATGGCGTCCTTTAGACCAGTAGTTCCCAAAGTTGGGGTCACAAATATGTAGGTCTGGGGTCAGAAACAAACCTAATTGCCAAAATGCCTTTTTAAAATGGTGTAAAATATAAAAACAGGTGTTGGAAAGAAACAAAGCAACATATTGGTTAACATATTGGCTGCTGAGGCTGACTGTGTTGTCATGGTATCATTTTTTATCTGACTCAGTGAAAATGATCATATGGTCAACTGAGAGTCGGGGTCATGAACCTCTTATTTCTATTTTATGGCTCAGAAGAGGGGGCGTTTGGAAAGTACTGCTTTAGACAGCCTATTTCCCACTTCAAAAGCCAATTCACATAACATACATTATAAATCATATGTTCTTTCCTTATCTGTACTCCTAAGCTTCCTTAGTTTAGACATTTGAAGCTCATCGGCTCTGATGAATGATGCTTTATAAATGAGACTTTGAAGACTGTTTCTCAAATAAACAGGATGGTGGCTGGGTTTAAGGCTGTTTTTTGTTGTTTTTTACCCGTTTATTATGACCGTTCTCTCTTTGTTTATTTAGTAATAGCTGTATACATAGATTTTTTTTTTCCTGCTCGGACAATACTGAAATACAGTATGTATAATCTAGTAGCCTATTTAAAGTACTTGATACCTTCTCGGACACATTTTTGATTCAGTTCAGCTCAGTTTATGATTGCATCACCACATCTTTCCCTAAATTGCTCAACAGTGGAAATCACCAACATAGAGTAACATTTACACCGAGCAGCCTAGTTTCTACAGCTGCGCTGTTAAATGCAGTGAAAACATTAGAAACAACCCCCAGAGCCCTGCAGTCAGCTAAGCAGCTAGCCGTCAGCTCACCCTGTCATACCGCAGCCACTGCCGGACTGCCCGGTCCAGCTCGGTGTCGCCGGTTGCTTTCAAACAGTCCTCCATCTTTTCTTCCCGCCTCTGGCTCCGACTTCACACACCGTCCAGCGCAACCCGTACCGTCTGGAGAGGGAAACAAACTCTGAACCCGCAGCGCTTTCGGGCACAAATCCAGCTGCGGACGTCGACGTGCACCTGACGGCGAACAGCGTGGGGCGGAGACGACGTAACGCGTCACCAGAGGTCTTCATCGAGGCGTTTAGGAGCCGCTGGGAAAAGTCATCATTAGCATATGAGCGATTCATTTAAAACACCTCAAACCAATGTTGCTAACTCATCGCTTTTTCTAACGACTTTTTTTTCTCCAAAGAGCGCCTAGCGACAAATCTAGCAACATTTCTGGACCCCCTTAGCTACTTTCTGTGATACTTTGTCACCGACGTTCCCCTGCAGATTGGAGTACTTGTCTTTCCGACGATCTGAAAGGAAATGATCTGCGCATGTGCATGCAGCATGATCAGGCTACATCAGTAACCAATAGTGATGTGCGATACCACGGATTTCCTATCCGATCCGATACCAAGTAAAATGAAGGCGAGTATCGGCGATTCCGATCCGATACCGATACTTTGCTCAAGGCAAGGCAAGGCAAGGCAATTTTATTTGTATAGCACACTTTCAACAGCAGGGCAATTCAAGGTGCTTTACATGATTTGGTGATTTAAAAGAAACACATAAAAGAAACACACATTATACATGATACACAATAAAGCAAGAGAAAAATAAAAAAAAGCAAGAGAGCATGAACACATTTCATACATATAACATCAAGCATTTACTCAAAGGCAATTCTAAACAGATGGTTTTTAGTCTCGATTTAAAGCAGTTCAGAGTTTCAGCAGCTCTACACTCGTCAGGAAGTCTGTTCCAGATAAGGGGAGCATAGAAACTGAAAGCTGCTTCTCCATGTTTAGTTCTGAGTCTAGGGATGTTTAGTATGCTAGAGTTTGAGGACCTGAGTGGTCTTGGTGGTTGGTACCATGACAACAGGTCTTCAACATATTTTGGTGCTAAGCCATGTAATGATTTATAAACTAGTAAAAGTATTTTAAAGTCTATTCTCTGAGCTACAGGGAGCCAGTGTAAGGACTTTAGAACTGGGGTGATGTGCTCTACTTTCCTGGTTCTAGTGAGGAACGCGAGCGGCAGCGTTCTGGATCAGCTGCAGCTGTCTGATTGACTTTTTAGGCAGACCTGTGAAGACACTGTTGCAGTAATCAATCCGACTAAAGATAAACGCATGGATGAGTTTTTCTAGGTCGTGTTGCAAAATCAGTCCTTTAATCCTAGAAATGTTCTTCAGGTGATAGAAGGCTGACCTTGTTATTGCCTTTATGTGACCCTGGAGGTTCAGGTCTGAGTCCATTACTACACCTAGGTTACGAACCTGATCAGTAGTTTCTAGCTGTATTAATTGAAGCTGTGTGCTGACTCTTGATCGTTCCTTGATCGTGCTCAAATATTACTGTTTGGGAAATTAAAGTAACAAGTAGTGTACTTAAAAGTGTCACTTCATACTGAATGCAAGACATATAACTGGTTCTTCTTGTTTATTGATGAAGAATTATCATACAAGAAAAGAGCCAACTTACATATTTATTGACAGCATCTGAGCATGTGTGTCTTAAAACGCCTAGCTGAACATCTCAACATAAAACAATAAACATTTAGTGGGCATTATTCAGATAAACTAGGGTAATTGTGGTTACTTTACTCTGTATTTCTATTTCCAATAAACTACATATTTGCTCCAAATGACTGAAATATCAATATTTTTATAAGAACATCGATTCTAGAACATACAAAGCTGGTATTGGAGGTATCGATATTTTAGTATCAATCCGCACATCACTAGTAACCAATCATACAATTTTTTTGGTTGATGTAGCCCACTGACAAACGAAGTTGTTCAGTGTTGAAAGTAATTCAAAAGGAAAAAAAGACATCTGCAAGTATACAGTTGTGGCCAAAAGTTTTGAGAATGACACAAATATTAGTTTTCACAAAGTTTGCTGCAAAACTACTTTTAGATCTTTGTTTCAGTAGTTTCTGTGATGTACTGAAATATAATTACAAACACTTTGTACGTTTCAAAGGCTTTTATTGACAATTACATGACATTTATGCAAAGAGTCAGTATTTGCAGTGTTGGCCCTTCTTTTTCAGGACCTCTGCAATTCGACTGGGCATGCTCTCAATCAACTTCTGGGCCAAATCCTGACTGATAGCAACACATTCTTTCATAATCACTTCTTGGAGTTTGTCAGAAGTAGTGGGTTTTTGTTTGTCCACCCGCCTCTTGAGGACTGACCACAAGTTCTCAATGGGATTAAGATCTGGGGAGTTTCCAGGCCATATACCCAAAATTTCAACGTTTTGGTCCCCGAGCCACTTAGTTATCACTTTTGCTTTATGGCACGGTGCTCCATCGTGCTGGAAAATGCATTGTTCTTCACCAAACTGTTGTTGGATTGTTGGAAGAAGTTGCTGTTGGAGGGTGTTTTGGTACCATTCTTTATTCATGGCTGTGTTTTGGGGCAAAATTGTAAGTGAGCCCACTCCCTTGGATGAGAAGCAACCCCACACATGAATGGTCTCAGGATGCTTTACTGTTGACATGACACAGGACGGATGGTAGCGCTCACCTTTTCTTCTCCGGACAAGCCTTTTTCCAGATGCCCCAAACAATCGGAAAGAGGCTTCATCTGAGAATATGACTTTGTCCCAGTCCTCAGCAGTCCATTCACCATACTTTCTGTAGAAGACCAATCTGTCCCTGATGGGTTTTTTTGGAGAGAAGTGGCTTCTTTGCTGCCCTTCTTGACACCAGGCCATCTTCCAAAAGTCTTCGCCTCACTGTGCGTGCATATGTGCTCACACCTGCTTGCTGCCATTCCTGAGCAAGCTCTGCACTGGTGGCACTCCAATCCCGCAGCTGAATCCTCTTTAGGAGACGATCCTGGCGCTTGCTGTACTTTCTTGGATGCCCTGAAGCCTTCCTAACAAGAATTTAACCTCTTTCCTTTAAGTTCTTGATAATCCTATAAATTGTTGATTTAGGTGCAATTTTAGTAGCCGCAATATCCTTGCCTGTGAAGCCCTTTTATGCAACGCAATGATGGCTGCGTTTCTTTGCAGGTCACCATGGTTAACAATGGAAGAACAATGATTTCAAGCATCACCCTCCTTTTAACATGTCAAGTCTGCCATTCTTAGGACTATGCAATTCATCTGATCACTGTTCATAACATTCTGTAGTATATGCAAATTGCTATTATAAAAACTTAAGCAGCAACTTTTACAATTTCCAATATTTATGTCATTCTCAAAACTTTTGGCCACGACTGTATATGACCGATCTTTCAGCGGGAATTAAGACAGAAGCTTGTCTGTACTACGGTACTACCACTACGCTGCATCGCGCACATGTGGTGCATTCAAGGAACGTTCGAAATGTATAGTGAGTTCAAGAACGCAGGACATTTAAAATTTATAACAAAAATCACTGAAAATACCATAAGCAATAAACTTCTGTTTAATGGCGGCAGGCACGAAACGAAAGTACTTAAAGACAAAAACTATATTCCCTCTATTAATTTCGTCTTCTTGAGATACCTCAGCAAATGTATTTTTTTTTCAGAACTTTATTTTTTTTTTAAAGGTCTTGGATGTCCAGTTCCAATTTGATATCTTGTAAATTTTGTACAAGATCCTTCTCTCTCTCAACATTATACTTCAGGCAAAGTAATATGTTCCTAAGTCTTCTTGAAGACAAAAGTCACATTTCCCCATGTCAGGTTTCCCTCTGTTTAAATAATGTATTATTTAACCCTGTATGACCAAATCCTAATCTACATATAATCATTTCCTCTTTTGATTTTAATTCGTCATGACATCATGCAAAAACTATTCATCTCGCCACGTTAAAACTACAAACCTATATGCGAGTTAGCCTATGCGATAGACCAACACAGAGAGGAGGAGGAAAATAAGTTTTTTCTTTAAATATTGATTTGAAGTTGATCAGTTGATTTGATATTGAAGTGTGGCCTTAATTTGCATTCGGACAGAATCAAGTCATTGTAGAATCACCTTTCACAGCTGTACTCTTAAGTTCCCCGAGCTTTGCTGAGAGATAACTGAAACTTTATAACTCAGTTGGAGTTAGGGCTGGACTTAGACTAGGCCATTCTAACAGGAATGTGCTTCAATCTAAACTTCTTCTCTTTTGGTTTTTCCCTTCAGCGGTCGCCACAGCGAATCATCTGTCCTATCTTCTGCCCTCACACCAACTAACTTCATGACCTCCTTCATCCATAAATCTAATTTCTGGTCTTCCTCTCCGCCTCCTGACTGGTAGCTCCAACCTCAGCATCCTTCTACCGATATAATCATCGTCTCTCCTCTGAACATGTCCAAATCATCTCAGTCTGGCCTTTCGGACTTCATCTCCAAAACATCTAACATGAGCTGCCCCTCCGATGTACTCATTCCTGATCCCATCCTTCTTTGTCACTCCCAGAGAGAATCTTAACATCTTGAGTTCTGCTTCCTGTCTTTTCCTCATTGGTTCTGTGTCTACACCATACAACATCACTCGTCTCACTACTGTCTTGTTAACCTTTCCTTTCATTCTGGCTGAAACCCTTTTATCACACTTGACACATTTCTCCACCCATTCCAACCAGCTTGCACACGCTTCTTCACCTCTTATTTCTGATCGAATGTTCAAAGCAAGGCAAGGCAATTTTATTTGTATAGCACACTTTCAACAGCAGGGTAATTCAAGGTGCTTTACATGATTTGGTGATTTAAAAAACAAAACAAACAGACATGGAATATAACATTGGAAATTAAAAGTAAAAGGAACACTCATTACACATGATACACAATAAAGCAAGAGAGCATGAACATATTTCATACATATGACCTCAATCATTTACTCGAAGGCAATTCTAAACAGATGGTTTTTAGTTTTGATTTAAAGCAGTTCAGAGTTTCAGCAGCTCTACACTCGTCAGGAAGTCTGTTCCAGATAAGGGGAGCATATAAACTGAAAGCTGCTTCTCCATGTTTAGTTCTGAGTCTAGGGATGTTTAGTAGGCTAGAGTTGGAGGACCTGAGTGGTCTTGGTGGTTGGTACCATGACAACAGGTCTTCAACATACTTTGGTGCCAAGCCATGTAATGATTTATAAACCAGTAGGAGTATTTTGAAGTCTATTCTCTGAGCTACAGGGAGCCAGTGTAAGGACTTTAGAACTGGGGTGATGTGCTCTACTTTCCTGGTTCTAGTGAGGAACACGAGCAGCAGCATTCTGGATCAGCTGCAGCTGTCTGATTTACTTTTTAGGCAGACCCGTGAAGACACTGTTGCATCAATCTGACTAAAGATAAACACATGGATGTGTTTTTCCAGGTCCTGTTCCAACATCAGTCCTTTAATTCTAGAAATGTTCTTCAGTTGATAGAAGGCTGACCTTGTTATTGCCTTTATGTGACCCTGGATGTTCAGGTCTGAGTCCATTCCTACACCTAGGTTTCGAACCTGATCACTAGTTTCTAGCTGTATTCTAGCTGTATTAAATGAAGCTCTGTGCTGACTCTTGATCGTTCCTCTTTGGGTCCAAAAATAATTAATTCAGTTTTGTTTCTATTCAGCTGGAGAAAGTTATGGCACATCCATCCATTTATTTGGTCAATGCATTGATTTAGGGTTTGAATGGGTTCAGAGTCACCTGGTGACATTGTAATGTAGAGCTGAGTGTCATCTGCGTAGTTATGGTAGCTAATCTTATTGGTTGCTATAATCTTGCCTAGTGGGAGCATGTAGATATTAAATAGAAGGGGCCCTAAGATGGAGTCCTGGGGCACCCCACATGTGATTTCTGTTCGTTCTGATGAAAAGTTTCCAATTGAAACAAAAAAGTCCCTTCAGTCAGAGTCATTGTCTTGCTGAAGTGGTGAAGACAACCTCAGCCTCCAACAGCTTTTCTTCCAGGAGTGTCCTGTATGTAGCCCCATCCGTCCTCTCTGTTGCTGCTAAACAAAGAAAAAAATAAATCTAGACAGCATGATTCTACCATCACCGTGCTTAATGGTAGCGAGGGTGTGTTCCGTTCAGAATTACTTGTCTATCTTACATAGCAGTTTACGTGTCTTAAGCATGGATTACTGCTTGCCACTCTTTCATAAAGAAGCTATTTGGCCATTGTACAACAAATTGTCCTGTCAAAAACATTGTTCCACTTGAGCTGTGGATCTCTGCAGCTCCTCCAGAGACAATAAAATCTCGGTTGTTTTTCTGATTATTGCTCTGCTGGTCTGCAGTCAGTTGAGGACCACCATGTCTTGGTAGGTTTGCCATTGTGCCATACTCTTTCCGTTTTCAGATAATGAAATTAACAGGGCTCTGTAAGAAGTTCAAAGCTTTGGATATTGTTTTATAACCTAAATCTGCTCTAAGTTTCTCCCTGACCTGGTCTCCATGATGCTGTTCCTTCACTGATGTTATCTAATAAACATCCGAGGCCTACCAGTCTCAAGACTGAAATTAAAAACACAGCCTAGATAAACCAATTTGTTCACTTCTGATAACAATCATATGTGTACAAAGTTTTAGTTGGGGATATCAGAAAAGGGAGTCCTAAAGAAATATGCATACCACACTAACTGAAAGCCATTTTCCTTCAATTTCATAGCTATGTTTGACTTTGTCTTGATCAATTACACAGAATCCCAATAAAATACATTTAAGTTTGTAATGTTATGTTACAAATCTGGAAACATTCAAAGTTGACAAAAAGTTTTAAAGGTATGATAAAAAAACTACTTATCAAATAACTAATTTAAAATCTGATCTTTAGGGATTTTACTTGCAGTCTTTCACAAAGTATATTTGTTGTAATTGTCTTTAGGTGAATTATTGAAAAAATATAAAATAAATTGTACATAAAGTGGTATATCTAGGTTCACAGTGCCCCCCCCAGGTTTTATGCTGAAACACATGAAGATCAAAATGATGCATATCCTAGTTCCTGTTGCATTTATTGTTTGAACACAAGGCTTTCAGATTCTGTTCTGCTATAAGACGATCTTCAAACCTGACTGTTTAAACCAGACCAATATCACCCTTTCAAAAGTTTAACACATGTTTAATCAATCAGAAAAAAGAAGGCACCCAATAAAATATAAAAGTACATCTGATTTATTTTTTTTAAATGTTTTTTTTTTACACACATTACATTAAGAGGTCTTTTCTGCTAAAAGTGAGCAAGACACTGTGCTGAAATTAAAATTTGGCAACATATTAATTATGCTACACAATATATTCACTTGACCCAAGGTTTTCATTCTGTTTTAGAAGTAGTATTAATCATTGTGGTAAGCTCCACTGCGAGCGACAAGGGGCTCTGACTTAGTCCGATCCTGCAGTGTTTACCATTACAGCTCGCAGCTAATATATTAAACAGAACCATTACAACATTTTGTCCTAAAAAGCAAGAACCTATCGATTAACCTTAACCAGAACATGTTATCTCAATGCATCACAGTCACTTTTGATGTCTTACAGAGCTAAGGTTTCATTTTTTTCATGACTAGTATTCAAAAATGCATTTCCAACCCTTTCGAGTCAGATTTTGACAGATGCACATGAACAAAGAAGAATTTCCATAACAGAGTTTAAATGGCAGTAAAGGATGTTGATGATTCATGTCATCCAAACCTTGCTTTGAGACTGTTTGCAGATCAGCCTCAGAGGCACACAGAGAGGTGGAGCTGAGGGGGCAACATAGCATCACGCTGCAACAGGCAACAGGAATTGTTCAGACCAAGATGTTATTTTAGTGTGATCATCCATTTAGGATAAACCATTAAATTGGCAGTAAGACTTATGTTTTGTATGATAATGAAATTAGTCTTCAAGCGTGTATGATCTAAAATCTAATTTTTTTCTTTTGCTCAAAGAGAAAAAACAAAGCAACCATTTTATTATCAGTTTGACTATTTACAATAATCTCTGCTGCTTGAGAGCTGTGAGTTAAACCACTGTGTAAATGAACAATTCATTCAGATATTAGGATAAGTATTTCAATTAATTATAAATGTATACAGCCACACAATACCAGCTGTCGCTGTAAATGTTATAATTTTTATTATGTAATTTTCATATGTTCAGTGGTGGTGTTGCAAACAGCTTAGATGGAATATTTGGTGATTTATTATAACTGAGGTTCCCTGGATTTACACTCTGAACACCAGTAATATATTTAGCTGGCTGCATGGATTCAGCCTGTCCTCGGCGTTCACACCTGTTGTATATTTTAGCGACTCATGGAAAGAGGTGGCCACCTCATAATGATCAGAAAAGAAAGAGAAGGATGAGGAAAATGTAGGGGGTTTGCAACCAATATCGTTGTTACAATATTTGACAATAATATCAGAATTGCATATTTTCTTGATATTGTGCAGCCCTGAAATGTAGATGTTCTGTTTAAATTAGAGTAAAACCGAATCACAAGTGGGATTAGCTTTCAGTAATCCTACTTCTTTACAGCCTTTGTTACTGGCATGCCAAAATGTTGCTTGTGAAAACATTCAAAAAAATGGCATTGAAAATAATGACTGACTTTAGTTCTGATTCTTTAAAACTCAACATGTTCATAAATGTCCTCACTGATGTCACAGCTACACCTAACCCACACTACTGCTATCTTCTGCGTTTTCGTTGCTTAATGAGAAACAGATTATCTTCTTCTGAATAGGCGGGTCCAGCCAGTTGTTTTTTAGCAGCCTTACGGGGACGGATCTTCCACCTTTTCTTCTCTCCCATCTGAGCCTTTGATTTCGGGTCCTGACTCCTCTCTCCTCCAGGCCTCCAGACTTTGTCTTCATCTGGCATAGATAAAGGAACCTGTTTTGTTTTATACTTCTTCCTCCTTTTCAATTTCACCTGCTTGTTTTCTTGAGGCCCTCCCCCTCTGGGAAAGTCATCTGCTTCGTCAACAACTAGTTTACTCAGAGGCAGTGCGTCTCTTGTGGTGGGTACAGCTCTTTTAGGCTTCCATGGTTTTGCACTACCACCACTTTTGGGCAGCTTAGCCATCTTTATTTTGGGTGTAACATCCACAAAGTCATCATCATTAAAGATGATGTGGCTTGGACTCGGTCTGTAGCTGTTTGGGATTTGGTGAGGGGCATGCTTAGGGTGGGGGCTGTCTCTGTGATTGTTGAGTTTTTGTTTCTTCTTTGGTGGTCCAGGGGTTGAAGGGGCTGTGGATGCACCAGACAGATGGCCATTTCTTCTCATATCTAAGGACAAAAAAACAAAACATTTAAAGACTTGTATTTGATATATATTATGATTTAGCACATCAAAAGACAAAATGTACACTTATAGCACCATCACACTTATTGGCAACCCAGGTAAAGATGTGTAGAAAGTCTTAAAATAAATCTAGCTTTTATTGTAGCAACAGAATCTCACACTGAACATTTTAGATGAAATCATCCTTTAATTTAACACAATTTATTCTGTGGAGGGAAAGAAACAACACTGAGAAATAGACTAACAAAATCACAAGTTTAGCAGCATTCACTATTCAGTGAAAGATGACCTCCTGTTTCTCTGGTGTATAAATATGACGTGGTACAGACACCCATTCCTTTTAGCCACTCTTCAAAGTGGGAAAGACAACAAAACATGTCATTAAGTTCTGGAACATGTAATCTAATTTTCCTAAGTGAGGACACAGAGGACACACAACTATTTGCCTAAATGTGTTTATTTCCACAAATACATTGATACCGGTAGTTAAAAAAGTTTAAAATAGCGTGAAATGTTACAAACTAGACTGGGGGAAAAATCCATATTTATCTGGCCACTAGTAAAGAGGACTGGAAGGTAGGCAAAAATATTTCCAAAAGTCCTTCAAACTTGTTAACGAGGTCCTGAGGGACTTATCCTCCCCTACCATTACAGTTGTGACATTTGCAAAACTCTGCTGGGACTTTAACTGGAACTAAACTGTGTGTGCTGGTCTCATTAAAAATAAGGTAAAGATTTTCAACAAACTCTACACCAGATGATACTCAGCTCTACATTACGATGTCACCAGGTGACTCTGAACCCATCCAAACCATAAATAAATGGATTGAGCAAATCAATGGATGGATTCTCCAGCTGAACAGAAACAAAAGTGAAGTAATGTTATATGTTTTTGGACCTAAAGAGGAACGATTAACAGTCAGCACACAGCTTCAGTTAATACAGCTAGGAACTACTGATCAGGCCCGAAGTCTAGGTGTAGTAATGGACTCAGACCTGAACCTCCAGGGTCACATAAAGGCAATAACAAGGTCAGCCTTCTATCACCTGAAGAACATTTCTAGGATTAAAGGACTGATGTCGTAACAGGACCTGGAAAAACTCAACCATGTGTTCATCTTTAGTCGGATTGATTACTGCAACAGCATCTTCACAGGTCTGCCTAAAAAGTAAATCAGACAGCTGCAGCTGATCCAGAACGCTGCTGCTCGTGTTCCTTACTAGAACCAGGAAAGTAGAGCACATCACCCCAGTTCTAAAGTCCTTACACTGGCTCCCTGTAGCTCAGAGAATAGACGTCAAAATACTTTTACTAGTTTAGTTTGAATGGCTTAGCACTACAATATGTTGAAGACCTGTTGCCACTATACCAACCCCCAGACCACTCAGGTCCTCCAAATCTAGCCTACTAAACATCCCTAGACTCAAAACCAAACATGGAGAAGCAGCTTTCAGTTTCTATGCTCCCCTTATCTGGAACAGACTTCCTAGTGACTGCAGAGCTGCTGAAACACTGAGCTGCTTTAAATCAAAACTAAAAACTAATCTGTTTAGAATTGCCTTTGAGTAAACAATTGATGTCTTATGTATCATATGTGTTCATGCTTTATAGCTTTATTGCTGTTTTTCATGCATTATTGTGTATCATGTGTGTTTCATACTAAATTGCTGCTTTTGATTTCCAACTGTTACGTTCAATGTTTTTCTTTATCACCAAATCATGTAAAGCACCTTGAATTACCCTGTTGTTGAAAATGTGCTATATAAATAAAATGGTCTTCCCTTGCCTAAAAAGGGCGAATATGTCTAAAAGCACTTCATGTACACTGTTAAGTAAGGTGGAGGATCTGTGATGCTGTTGGCCTGTTCCTCTCCCAAAGACCAAGGCCATCATGGAATACCAGGTAATTTTAAACAAAAGTCATCTGTGGGAAAAACGAAGATGTTTCCTCCTTATGGTATAACGAACTGAAACATTTGGCCAAATCAACACAGAAATAGATCCCTAGATACAAAATCAACTTTTTTATTGGCCATCTCAGCCCCCAGACCCAAATCCTACAGAAAACCTGTGTGGTGGGCTACAGAGTAGAGAGCATTAGAGACGACCTAAGAGGCAAAGAGGAACGACCAAAGATTTCCCTCTATGTGTGCTCCAACCTGTTAAAATATTATAAAATAAAGTTCTGGACTTTTTGAGGAACATTTGTCATTTAGATTTATTATTGAACAACCAATGAAGAAATCAATTGGGAAAATATGGTCTTCAGTGGAATGTTTCTGTGCTTTTTTCCCCCTTTACACTGTCTCTGTGTAACTTACCTTTAACCTTCATCTTCACTCTGTGTTGCCTGCGATTTATGTCCTCCACAGTGTCATAGTGATTGATGAATGGGCAGGTGGGGTAAACCCCATTGAACATCCTCTGTCGTGTACATTCCTGAGGAAAACGTGCATAAATGTACATTAACATGAAAATTATTGCTAATGCACCAAAAACATATTATACAGGAATGCTTCTGACTTAAATTTGGAGAAAAAGACTGGATCTTATACTCTGCCAGGATAGCTACTGTAATAATTATATTTTAACCAAAGGTTGAAACCTGAGAAAAACAAACCTTTGGATTTTGGGGCAATAAACCTGAGGATGCTGTAAATAAAAAAGGTTAATCTCTGGAAATAGCTGAACATGACACTAAAACAAACAAACAAACAGTGCATGCTAGCATTAAGCTATAAATACCCTAATCATGACCCAAATCTTTCAGATCACTGGTCAATTTCTTAAAGGGGCTATATGCAATTTTCTGAAGTTTAAACTCGCGACTGACACCTGTGGCCAAAAAACAGAACTGCTCTTCCTTTCTCCTGCCTCTCATAGCGCGCGCTCGTACGCCGGTGGCTCTCAATCTTCGATCTTTTTTGGGCACTTGTCAGGGGTTTAACTTTTTTAGTCTTATGTGGAGTTACTGTTGGTGTCAAAGTTGTCCTTGGTCTCTTCTATGTATTCGCACAATCCATTGAACTGCTTGCGAGTGCTGACTACAGGTAGTGGCAGAGTGATCTGAAACGTTTAACATGAACGCGCTTGATGTCACATCCGCAGACAGCGCAGGAAAATCGGACCGGACAGAAAATAGAAAAAATTGGATACAGGCTTATAGGTAGTGATGGTAAATTCGATTCTTTTTACTGAATCGAGTTTGAATGAGTCACTCACCAAAATGAATCGGGTTTTTTGAGTCACTGAGTCAGCTGCCCAGAGTGCGCAAAAAAATTTACATTTTCACTCAAACATATATATATATATATATATATATATATATATATATATACACATACATACATACATACATACATACATACATACATACATACACACACCCAAACACACACACACGCACGCACCCACACACACATACATACATACATATATATAAACAGCGAAATTCTGATTATTTTACTTACAATATTACAGCAGCAGAATGCGAGTCGGACACTATTTTTTTTATTTATAGTGGTGGAAATTAGTTCATATATTTTTTCCTTTAGTCTGCTTATTATCTTTGCAAAACAAAGTGTAGACTGAATGTTATATGGCGTCAGTCAGACTATCAGACTTTCAGCTCAGGGGAAGGAGCGAATCTTCCACGGTAACACGCTATGAGTTTCAGGAGGGGGTGAGTGAGTCGTTCATGCTACGATTCAGACATTGCGCAAGCTAGCTCTGGCTAGCTCTCAGGAAGGGAGGGGGTGAGTAACTCCAATGTGCTGTTAGCATGTTAGCAGAGCGATGCTACTGTGAACTAATGAGCCATTCTCGTCATGATTTTAGCTTTGTACTCAGGGTTTCTTCTTCCAGTCCAGAGCAGAAATGTTTTTGTTAAGAAACTGGCTGGTGTTTTTTCCGCAAATTTAATTGCAAGCTACGCATATTTCTACTAATGAAATTAGTTTACTATTAGTAACAGGAATGAGTCAGTAAATGAGTCACTTGGGATTGTGAATCATGATTCACGAGTCAGTAAAGTGATTCTCGAGTATTGAACGATTCGTTCATGACTCGCACATCACTACTTATAGTTGCACCCACTGTGGGCTGACAAAGTGTCAGTATGCTCATCAGGAGATGTTTGAGTCATAAACGGTCAAATAAAAAGGGTATTCTTACGTTTATTTTGGAGAAAAAGTTGCAAATAGCCCCTTAAAGAGAAAAAAAGCGATCCAAAACAATCTACACAACGTGAAAACGTTATTGCCCTCTGAACCGAACACCCGGTTGTGCCACCATTGGTGCAAAGAACTGCAATCAGTAGCTTTTCAACATTTGCCGATTTTCGTCTGACGGCAGAAAATTCTTAGCTCACTCTTCTTGTTTTTGTAATTTAGCCACATTGGAGGGATTTCAAGGGTTATTGGCATTTTTCAGGTCATGCCACACCATCTTCAGTTACAATTAGTTACAGACTGACTAAAACATTCAAAACTGCTGAGTCTTCCTCAGATAATTTCCCTGGTGAATAAGACTAAAGGTCATGAACTGACTGCTGGACATTGTCCTTTAGGATTTTTTTTTTGCTAAAGAGCAGAGTTCATGGTTCCATGAACAGCAAGTTTTCCAGATCCTGAAGCAGCAAAGCACCCCGATACCATCACACTACCACCACTATCTTTCAATGTTGGTATGATGTTTTTGTTTGTTTGTTTGTTTTAAACAAGATGTAACTGGACGCACAACCCTCTGGAAGTTCCACTTTCATCAGTCCACAGAATATTTTCCCAGGAATCTTGGGGATCAAAAATGTTTGTAGTAAACTTGACCTTAACTGTGGCAAGTAAGGCCTGCATGATCAATGCGCTCTGAAGAGCAATTATAATAATAATAGCTTGCATTTATATAGCGCTTTTCGAGACCCTCAAAGCGCTTTACAACTCCATAATTCATTCACTCTCACATTCACACACTGGTGGAAGCAAGCTATGATTGTAGCCACAGCTGCCCTGGGGGAGACTGACAGAAGCGAGGCTGCCATATCGCGCCATCGGCCCCTCTGGCCAACACCAGTAGGCGGGTAGGTGAAGTGTCTTGCCCAAGGACACAATGACATGTAGCAGGTGGAAGCTGGAATCGAACCCATGATTTCTGGGTCACAGGCCGACAACTCTACCACTGAACTACAGCCGCCCATTATACTTGTGTCACTCGTGGGGAAGGTTCACTACAGTTCCATGTTTTCTCTGTTTGCGGATAATGGCTCACTGGAGACACAAAACCATAGAAATAGCTTAGTAAAAGGTTTCCAGACTCACTGATGTCAGTGACCTTGCTATTCATCTGCTCTTGAGGCGTGATGTGTCTCCTTAAAAACAGCAACTGCTGTCTTCTGTTTAGTCTGATTTTTCTTGCATAGTTTTAATTTAATTTTCCAGACCGGTAATTGGTTTAAACCCAGGCACAGTTACACCGTCTGTGTTAAAAAGATCCTGGGATGATAATCAGCTGCAATGTCCCATGATGGAAACTCAGAGGAAGGTGTAAACGTACGTCACACTTATTGAATTAGCTGCTAAGTTCATTATGAAGACTAAATTTGATTTGAAATGCTAACTTAACCAAACTCAGAAACTAATATTTTATGTTTAATTCTAATTACACATTGAAGTTGGGCCAGAACCAAGTTTGCAACTACATTGTGTGAACAATTATTAGGCAACTGAGCATTTTAAACACATCATAAAGTTAATGCACATCTTCCAACTCCAAGATGTATAAACTTCAATGCTCCTTGATTTAAACATACAAGGTCACGTGTATTTGTGTAATGAGGGAGAGTCTGGCCTAACGAGTTCAACAAACTGAGTTCAAGGTGTACATAATTATTATGCAACTTCTCTTCCTCAGGCAAAATAGGGCAAAAAAAACCAAACAGGTTCATTTTGCTCTGAAAAGTCAAAAGTGGTAAGTCTTTCAGAGGGATGCAGAAGTCTTCAGATTGCCAAGGTATAGGGCATGCTCACAGAAAAAAACCAGATGGCAATGAATCCAACGTGAAGCTACCAGGAACCCATTCTCCTCCAGTGCTGTCCTATTCCAGAACTGCAACCTATTTGAAGCACCCACAAGAACAAGGTGTTCAATGCTCAAAGAGACACAGCCAAGGTAAGGGTGGGCTGAAACCACACCAATACTGAGCAAGACAACCCGAAATGTCAAGACTGGGACAAGAAATCTCTGAAGAAAGATTTTTTTAAAGGATTTTATGGACTAAAGATATCAAAAGGACTCTTGACAGAGCCGATGGATGGGCCCGTGGGTGGATCAGTAACTGGCACAGCGCTCCACTTCAGAGTCAGACACTAGCAAGATGGAGGCGGGGTATTACTATCGGCTTGTTTAATGAAAGAGGAACTCGTTGGACTTTTTTGGGTTAAATATAGACTCGAAATCAACTCCCAAACCTACTGCCAGTTTGATTTTTACGAAGCTCAATGATTGATCACAAGCATTAAAGTACTTGCTAGCCAGAAAAGGCCTTAACGGTGAAAAAAGAATGACATGCCCACTCCACTGCAGTTTTGACTGGATGCTTCCCTTTATTCTCTCTGGCCGAGTCTCAAAACTTGAAGACTCTCACAGGTTTTCTTTTAAAATGGCATTTTATTTAGCACCATCCACATTCCCATTGACTCTTACCACCTTCCCTGCCCTTTTGAAGTAAAGCCTACCCTTAGCATGATGTTCCCACCACCATGTCTCCTAGTGAAGATGGTGTTCAGTGTGATTTGTAGACTACACAAGTGTAGGAATAAACAATTAATGGTTATCAAATCCACAGATATCCCCCATCTGATCTTAGGAACTCCTACATAGTTCTTGGCAAAAGAAAAAGGTGAAAAAAAAACGTTCTTTATTTTTCTCCCACTAAACAATCATGCACTACTCTGTGTTTGTTATAACAGCCAAATAATTGCATAAAAGTTTTGGGTTGTTGCATGAAAAAAGGTGTGAATACGTGAATAAAAAGACAAGTGAAATAACACCTGGATGGTCAAAAGTAGATTGAAGTACTCACATAACCAAAATGTCCTTTCTTGGAACAGTTGTAGCAGTAGGCAGGAGACGGAGCACTGCCGTTTCCCTGCTGCTTCACAGGAGGACCTCTCTTAGTCTGAGGAGAGAGAAACAGCAAATCAAACCAGCCTGCAATTAAAAGAACAAACATCTTTTACGAATTCACCGTCTCTTTGTGTTTCGTCTACAAACAGGACACAATAAAACCGAGGTTCAGCCCTTGGTTTGTCTACCGGTCTCCCTCGCCTCTGCCATCATTCCCATGCTCTCCATTGTTGGGGACGGCTGAATATGGTCGGTGATATGAACTGCTGATTACCAAGGTATAGTAAGAGGCCTGTAATGACCCTGTATGATAAGTAACGGTGTGTGAACGTGTGTGTGTGTTGGACACAGGGTCCCGTCCCCTATGGGCCAGTGTTCTGAAAGCCTTCCATGCTTCAGCGCCCACAGCAAATATACACTGATAAAGAGAGAGAAAGGAGACACAGGCAGAGTGCATTTACTGCTAATGTCTAACACACACACACACACCTACACACACCTACACACACACACACCCCTAATGCCATTCTCTGAAACACACAGACCCAAAGCTGCACACACCATCACACTATCACCTATGGTCCCCCGCCTCTCTCCCTCACCCTGATTCTGAGATTACAAATGATTTGTGCCCCCCCCCGTCATTTCTTAAACATAGCTTAGCTCACCTCCCCTCCCACCTGCCCTATCAACCCCCCGATCCATACACACCCCTGCAAACCAACATCAACCCCTCACATTTGTTGTTTTTTTCCCTTGTCCTCCCCTCTCTCCCTCTCTTTTCCGCTTGAGTAGTTTTGCGGTAGAAGGGATGAATGCTATTAGAGCGTCGCGTCATTATCGGGTCGGGCCTGCCGGGTCCATCTCCATCACAAAGGCCAGGAGATCACAGACCTCTCACAACCACACACACACACACATATTAACACAGGCATGTGCACCCTAAGGAGATCACAGTCCCGGCCTCGAGTCCCCCCCCCGACCTCCACCCTTCCTGCCCCTCTTCCCATTCATCTCTCATGTAAATTGGCTTTAGGTCTCTTCCTCCCTGACCTTGCGTTATCTC
Source organism: Valencia hispanica (assembly GCA_963556495.2). Taxonomy (NCBI): domain Eukaryota; kingdom Metazoa; phylum Chordata; class Actinopteri; order Cyprinodontiformes; family Valenciidae; genus Valencia; species Valencia hispanica. The sequence continues at coordinate 39,751,815 of OY747703.1, forward strand.
CACATAGTCTGATCCAGCACACGGAGTGAATGAAGCAAAGCACATGAGAGGGAGAAAGAAGAAATTAAATCCCCTCGTATTCTCCCACCAACCTGTTATAGTTCTGTGAAATGCTGGCAAAAAGCTTTCTTCGAATGTGTGCGTGGGTCGCTGTCTGTCTCAACCAGTATTAAATCAGGGGGAGAACCATTTATCCCTGAAATATTTCCACTCTCCTAAGGCCCCTCACAAGTATTTAAACAAGGGGAAACCCAAGGAGATCACAGCAGTCTGGTCTCTTTCTCACTGTCCTGGAAGCATGACTGGTCATACGTGACGTTTGAAGCAGGTATTTAAATACACTGTATGGACAGATAATTCTGCCATCACAAAGTTCAGAAAACAAACGGACTGTGTGTCCCAAAGAGGAACATGTTTAGGTAAGAATGTGTGCATCACACGGAGCAGGTGCAAAAGACGTTATGATGCTGGTTGAAGCTGCTCAAAGTGTGCCATTATCTAAAGTGAAATGAGTCCTGTACCGACATGGGCTGAAAGGCTGCTCAGGAAGGAAGAAAACAATAACTCCAAAAGCCACATGAGACAGCCATATTACAGTTCACAAATGAACTGAAAGACCATAGTTTTTGGAAACATGTAGTGTGGTCTGATGAATCTAAAAGTGAGTTCATAATGTAGAGGAAAAAGAGAGAGGCTTGCAGGTCTGAGAACACGTATAAGGTAGGAAGCATCATGTTCTTTGGGTGCTTTGCTGCAGGATAGACGAGGGGACTTCACAAAGTAAGTGGCATCACGAGGAAACAACATAATGTTGAAATATTGAACCTACATCTCAAGAAATCACTCAGAAGGTTAAAGCTTGGGCACAAACGGATCTTCCAGATGAAAAATGACCCTAAGCATTAAGCCAAATCTGCTACAAATTGGCTTAAGGGCAAAAAAGTCAACGTTTTGAAGTGGCCATCACAAAGCCCTGATCCCAATCATTTGGAACATTTGCGGACGGAACTGAAAATTTGTTGTGTTGGGAGGGAATTGACCACAATTCCAGCGCACCATTGTGAGAAGTTTACAGGAACATACACAAAACATTTACCAAGCCATACAGTTTACATGGGAATATCACCAAACACCAAGGAAATGTATGTAATCGCCTGATTGTGAAGGAACAAATAAAAATATCTTTGCTAATTCTAACTAAACTAAAAAAGGAAAAGTCTGCTTTGTTCCTTAAACCACAAGACAATTTTTTTTTTTATAATGTATGTAAATATCTGGTAATGATTCAGAGCCACCAAAAGATCAAAACAGTAAAGAATCAAAAAATGAATTCTCTCTTTAAAAGCCTCTCTTTGGCTCCACTAGCCAGTATTCTTCTCGCAGACTGAGATCAAACGCTGCTAAATATAGTTCAAGAGAAGAAGTTGACTCTTAGGCTTTGCACAAACCCTTTTGGTGACAACAGAAATTGAAGCAATGAAATCCATCTCAGATTTTCCATAAAATTTAAGGTTTTTCAGGGTTAATGTGCAAGTTATGTGTTAACATGAAGAAAAAGGGAGCAACAATGATAATAAATGAATGAAAAATAGACTCCAAAGGCTGGCTTCACAACAAATGGCCTGAAAGTATGATTTTAGTTTATAGTTGTTATATGGTTTGGATAACCCTAAAAAGGCCTTAAAAATTTCAAACTACAAATTAGGGCTAATCGCCTTTTAACCAGAAGAAAATGTGTTACCAATGTGTCCCTCGGTGATAATAAATAAATAATTGGTGACTTATTCGTACATTATGCTTATTCGGACGCATTTATGTATGTACGTATGTTTTTATATATTGACATTTGCATATGTTTATTTCCAGTAACGTCCTATCGATTATTCATACCTCAAATTATCTCTAGTGTTCTCTGCCTACTACCAGAACAGGAACGTACCATCTCCGTTTTCCTGACAGGAACTGAAAATCTGTGATGGTAAAATGTTTTATTTTTATTTTTATGCACAAATATGATGAAAAAGCATATTTAGATTGGGATCTTAAAATAAAATGTACATTATTATTCAAGTATCAGATTTAAGATGAACTGAGTTGATCTTGAATTTTTCTCCTTTAGTAGAAATCTGTCTAGGACATTCAAGAGAATGAGTACATCAGCATAACTTCCACACTCAATATAACATGAAACTACAATGGTAAGTCTTTAAAATGCACATAACAATCATGTGAGGTTAATATAGATGACCATTTTGAAAACTGGAGTGTCAGGTGTTAAACTCCAGTCCTCGAGGCCCATCTTTTAGATGCGTCTCTAGGCCAACAAACAGGAATAGGATGGCCGAATTTCCTCCAGTGAACATCTCCAGAGTCATGCTATAATTACCTATTTATATGAATCAGGTGTGCTGAAGCAGAGATGCATCTAGAATTTGCGGGACAACGGCCCTCACAACTGGAGTTTGACACCTGTGTCTTAAGTCTGTAAAAGTCAAAAAGCCATATTCGTCTCCCAGCCCCTTTCGACACATTGGATCCTCAAAAATGAGGATGAAACTACAAAAAACATCTTAACCCAGTTACTTCAGATATAGAACTTTTGCAACACATGGAGTTTCTTGAACTCTGCTGAAACAGAGATGCTGGTCTACCTCAAAGTAGACAGAACCCTGGAAAGACACTCGTGGCTACTTTTAGGACATTTGTGTGTGTGCTTGGTCCAGAGGGCTTCTCTGTGAGGCCATAGACAGCCAACCATCCACAGCTTCTCATGTGTGTACGCTTAAACACACTAGTGCACTTTCAGTCACGCACACAAATGCATTTTCCCACAGTTGTCCCAACACATATGTCGCGTCTGACTAAGCCCTGCTCTACTCCTGCTCCTTGCCTTGGCTGCTGGTGGCAAAGCTGTGATAATCCTTCGGCCAACACAAAGCTCAGACTGTTACAAACTACAATCTGAAGGAACACACACACACACACAGTTATCAAACAAAATCCGAGAAGCAAACACGCTTGTGCGAGTGTGTATGAGGAGAGGGGGGTGGGATCTGAACAGTAACGGCTGGTGGGAGCATGGGGGCCGGGGCCAGCAGCTCTGTTTTGCATATGTTATTGCAGCATTGGGGAGAGGGTTTGCATATGTTACCGGACCCACAGGGGACCAACTCTGCCTGCTTTATCATAGACAGCAGCTCCACTCTCCAACATCGGACTACTGGGCTCATACCAAAGCAAACACGCCCCTGTGGTGTGTGGGTGAGAAGCATGCCAGTGTATACATATTAGGTAAACAGGAGGATTATACCCCGGGTGAGAAGAAATGTCTGGAAGGTAAACATCTTCTCAGACACAACATAATAAATGCACTGAATGCATCAGTTTCAATCCCCGTTATTCTCATTGTTAAATTAGCAAAATTACACAATGACTTTTACTCATGAAGAGAAAAGAATGTGTTTAAGGTGGAGATGTACATCGGAGAAGAGGTGGATCATCTAAATACCAGGATCTGATTCTTGCTGCCTTTCAGAACCAAAATGAGATCCTCCCTAATTCATACTCAAAGATGATTACCGTTCCACTAAGAACATTTCTCCTCCCATCAATCAACAACTCCAATTTTCTGCTGACCACTATAAAAACTAAAAAAAGAACTTCTGATTGTTAATATAAAGCAGGGTGGGTTGCCACCACTGGGGAAAGAACCTCTTTTAGGGTAGGAGCTGTCTGTAATCTGGTCACACCGTGGAAGGTCGAACAGAGGAAACAAGCTAACCCATTCAAATGTAAGTTGTACGCTTTCTATTCTTAGCGCTCAAAGCTGAGCCCACAAGCCTCACTCTGCTGTCACCGGCGTTAGCCCATGTTTTTCATGGAGGTGCCCACTTATTCCCCACCAATTAGACAGAGACGGCAAATGTGGGCACCGGATAGGGGGATTTAGATGTGCTACGTACAGATGGACAGAGTCGCATAGGCACCAGGCGGGATGCTAAACCCTAAATTTACATCCCCGCCAACCAAACATACATCAAATCAACACCGTCCTGCCACAATGACCTGCAGAGCCTGCAAGACCTCTGATAACACTGCACCTGTGTGTGCATGAGTGTGTGAGTGGGCATTGTGTGGGCATTCCTATGGTTCTTAATGTGCAACAGCTTATTTAATGAAATCTTTTTTTTTTGTTTGAGAGAGCTGGAATGCAGTTTTCCTTCAAAAGGATAGTAATCTGTAATTATTTCTATTTTTCGTTTTCATTCGAATTTAAACAATTTCGTTATTACTTAATTCATAGTTTTGGCTCAATCATAGTTAAGCCACAAGCGAACCATGGAGCTGCTGAGGACCCTCAAGGACACACTAGAGAGATACACCGATCTGGCTTCTCCTGGCCAATACTGGTTTCAGGTTCTTTTTTTGTCTTTTTTAGGATAACAACACAAAATAGAAGCATGAGCTGCAGGCTCTCTGACAGAGGTAGGAGTTAAAAAAAGAGAGAAATTGCAAGAGTATCCTCGTCTATGCATCAAAACCTTTATTATAATTTAATTACACAACAAACATGTTCATTGAGTACACGCCACTAGATCATTATTGCCATTTACAGAGTTGTTAGTTTGGATGAATTAAATAAAAATCTTATGGTTCAGTATTAAACTTGTCGATTACCGATCACACAAGACTCAATCACACTAAGAAAATTTTATGGAAGGGCGTGAAGTTCGGCTGAGAAGAATATTCTGAGTTAAATATCTTGTGGTTGAATATGATGATGCTTAGAAGAAGTGTTTCAGTTCTTATGCTCCAACTTTCTCCACAGTTCAATCAGCTAAATTCCAGAATTAGGGACAAACCACCTAAAACTACATCAACATTAAGAAACATTATGAACTCTGCCAAAAATGATCAGAATTTTGTTTTGCATTAACAATGTGAAGCTTATAATGATTACATTTATTTGAATCATTAATTGATTAGCATTATAATGACACGATATATTCTGATACTACTTTCTATCTATTTTCTGAATGCAAATCTGTTTATATTTGAACCCTAGTTGAAACAAAAATTATATTATTGAAGCTGATAGCAGCTGGAGAATCCCAAAAATCAAACAAAGTTTGGGACATAACGCCTTAAACCAGCTGTGGTCAATGCATCACATCCACAAGCCTAATTATGAACTATTATTTAAATATCTGAATTTATAATCAGTGGTTACATTGTTTTGCTTCATTAATTAGATTATTATGCATGACTTTACCAAATGTTCCTCCATGTCCTCCACATCAGAGTAAAACTCTGCACAGAAGTTCTCCCTTTCAACGCCGTTATCCGGCCTGCGCGCACTGCTGTTAGCGCCGCAGTCTGAGGCGAATAAAGAGCTGAGAGGTTTTAGACAGGGCAGAGTGGAGCAGACAGGACGGTCTGTACTGTACAATGATGAGGCAGCAAAAACAGCTTTCTGCACAGAAATGGATTTAAGGGATTTCTAGAGGAAATCCATTTGAATTGTGCACATTCTTAAGAGAAGAACGAATGAAAGCAGTCAGCCAGAGAGAGAAAGAACGGGGGGAAAAGCATAACAAAGGTCAAATCGTTATACCTAGAAGAACAGAGGACTTAATGCCAGAATGGCTCAGGTCAAGGATATGTGATCAAGTTATTTTGTTGGACCCAGTTTACTGATTTGTGGTTTTACTTCATTTAAATTCATGTGGTATTTGTCTTTTTTTAAAAATTCATTTGAGTAATTTAGCATGCATCTAAATAAAAAAGGATGATTGTAAAATATGAACTAAAAAAAAACGCATAACATTTAAAATTCCACAAACAAATGTTTGGACATCATTGAGAGGTCTAATAATAATTAAAAAGATTTCCTCAAGGCTGTGGGACCAGAGAGTATTTCCCTGGTCGACCACCGAGTGGTGCTCCGTCCCTACAAAGCAAACTGAACTCCCCAAGCCCCATTTAATGACAGAGGGATGGATGCAGTGATTTAGTGTTACACAAAGGTTAAGGTCTTAAAGAATTATCTAGTAATTTTAAAATAACCAAAAATTACAATTTATGTGTGTAACATAAGGCATTTTATTATCTCTTAAGGATACATAAAAATAAGTAAAATATCTCTTTATTGATAAATTTATGGTGTTTTCATGGACCAGGAGAAGCCGCCTATTGAAAGTATATATAAAAAAAGGCGAATTACCAAAATTCATTTAACAGCTTAAAGAGGGTTATCGATATGGTTTAGTTCTGGTCATTTTGTACTTGACCTTTCCCAAAACGAAACAGAGCCGTCGTACAGATGTGTAATTTCACACACGCCAGACAGGACGAACTGTACCCAGTTTGAAAGCAGACTATTTAAAGTAATTTTCTACAATCTACTCAGTCTACTGTGAGGAAATATGCTTACATGACTCTAATAAAGAATATTCACCATCAGGAAGTTAATATGAGTTATTTTGGTTTGATCATGGGTTATAATCTGAGTCGACTGGCCCAGACAGGATCGGAATCACAACCAATGGAAACAAGGTGTAACACAAAATCAATCAAATTAAATCAAACATGAGATTTTAGCAACTTTATGAAATTGTATCACTAATAAATCAAAGCACTTGAAAACAAAGAAACAAATTGATACCAAATGTCTTAATGGTAAATGGATATTGAAATGGTTTATGGGTAAGAATTGGATGTACCTTCGCTTGAGAACAAACTGATGGTATGAATTTGTGAGGAGCAAATTGAGCCTGAATCTTTTCTTACTCATTTCCCCCCCCCACCCCCCAAATTGGTCAATTTATGTTGAAAAAAATAAAGGTGTGTAACTTTGTGACTTTTTGAAAGTCCTACTGGCCCTAATTTATTCTGTTCCACCAAAACTCCACAAAGAAAAAGAAATGATCAGCCTACCTTTGAATCAACTGCTTTAATTTAACATTGACAACCTGAAGCAGCCTTCGAGTGTTGCCATGAATTTTTCGCCCTTATTAGAACGGTACTTAACGTATTTAACGGTACTTTCTTTGAGTGAACATAAGAGGATTTAAGGGACAAAATGTCCTAACCTTGGCCCAACAATGGACATGTGTGGGTTGAACATGTCTACTGAGACAGAAATTTATTAAAAAGGTAAAACACTGTGAATGATGGGGTGAAGAAGGGCAGTCAGGTGGGAAACAGGAGAGTTCAAACAGCTTTATTTGAAAGTCGGGCTGGAGAGTTTTTTTTTCCAGAGGAGAAGGGCAACATTACACACATCCACACCTATCCCTCAGGAAAAGATCAATGCACACCCATCCCGATATGTGCATGATGAGAAAATCCGCTCAATGAACACACACTGCTGTCGGCAAAGCTGCCGATCGATAAACACCAGCATACAGGTGTCACCCCTGCTATCTAAAGAGCGACCAATCAATGTTCACACGCAGACATACCTGTACCTATCAGCTGCTGTGTGCTGCTCATAGTCACTGTCCACTTCTCTCTCCAACAGTTTAATAAACTCTGTCCTCCGGCCCCTCCCTCACTATCCCAGCTTCCCAGCTCATACCCTGTATCCTCTCTATACCTTTCACTACATGGTCTCACCTTCATGCAGCTTATAAAAACACACCAAACAGACACAGGAAATATCTGATGAAGCCAAATTCAGATTTACAAATCTACAGAAGCAGGTTGAAGGAGGTTTCAACTCTCACTTCCTCCAGCTACCAGAGGGGGGCGCTTTGGTCTAAACTCCGGGTCCATGCAAGGAGAGGACAGAGCTGCTGAAACAGTTAATGTGTTTTGCATGCACGCATCGAAAGTACAATCATGACAGGCTTTAATGCAGTCAGTACCCAAACAGCACTGCAGTCAAATCTACACTCTGACCTTTTATCCACGCATCCATCTTCTTTCTGTTAGAACCTGTTAACCTTGCTTTGATAGTCAAAAATGTAATTAAAAAAACTAGCTGGTCAATTTTTATAACCATTTATTGGTTTTTTGATGTTGATGATGAAATTCAGGGTTTTATTTTTTTATAGTGTTAGAAATGTTTCATCGTGCCAACACAACAAACCTGCAGATGTCAAAAAGGTTAAAGCAGATACACAGAGACAATGCTCCAACAGATTTTTCATTTCCACAATCCCTCTCTCTTCCTTTTAAATATTATGGACATGTGAGTACAAAGCATTTCCTTGGAAACTGTACAGTAGAGATGTTTTATCATCTGCATGTTCAATACGCAGATTTAAAGTTGGCCTCCTGTTCGGCAGCTTGGTATAGGGCCAATTTTACAGTTTTGCTTTCTTTATTTTTTGGGATTTGGAGCAGATGAGAGCCACTCTGTTTTAAAATCTCCAGCACTTACAATCATTAACTTTGGGCCGATTATCCTAAATGATATTCAGATTCTCCAAAGCACAGTTTATGAACTCTGATGATCTGACAGATGAATAAATCTAAAATAATCTTCTCAGTAAGCATCTAAAAAACTAATTTACGTAAGCTTAACATGTTTAAATTGAAAATAAAGGACATAACTTGAATACCAATCAATGGGAGAAAATACTGAAAAATGGGAGAATGGAATCAAGTTTGGAAATATAAAAAATTTTCTGGCCGTAGTTTTCTATTTGCATAATTAACGGGCCTCAGAAAGCGACAAATGTAAACTTTTTTTAATGCTGCGTAGGAACCAAACACGGTGAGGTTATAGGCACCAAGGTTTGAAATGTTTGAAAAGAAACAAGTTGTCATCTAGTTGCTATGGTCTACAATCCTTTTATTAGGATACTAGGGAAAGTTCTGGAGTTGGAAGAGCTTCTCCTTCTCTCTGCGCTCATTGTTGAGTCTCCCTAACCTGCTCTGTTGCTATGCTGCTCACTTCCACACACTTTTCCTTATTTACAGGAAATAAAGTCCGCTGTTTGGAAAGCCATATCATAGAAGCTAAAGGAGCGTCACCCATTACAAAAACTAAAGTAACGTTTTACAATAAAGTACAGAGGGCAAGCTAAGACGCTAGAGTTGCAGGCGTGTTAAGCAGCTGACTGCTGGTTCACCACATTAGTAGATAACATCAACTATAATTATTTTTAAGCAAGCTTCCTTAAAATCTGCTAATAAATCAAGTTGGAGTTTCTTCTGCATTCTCCGATATTGTGAACATCTGTAATAAATACATTTAATACATACGGAAGTGAACTAAAATGTAATAATAAAGCTAAACAACATGATTATAGCTCCAATAGTTATATTATTATTGTAGTGGTAATGAATATTTTCTGCTTTTTGGTTACAAACTAAAACAAACTGATCATCCATTTTTTGTTTTGAATATTTTTGCTAATAGTGTGAAACTGGGATGTTTTTACTAAAGGTTATCAGAGAACAAACCATGCACCCAATTACAGGCGAAATTATCAATAAAAGTTGTTTCTTAAGGTCACATTTTTGGGTTTACCTATGTGCTATTAATCGAACCTAATTAATCACTGCATCTTGCTTACATTTTAACTACAGTAATCCATTCTCTGTGAAGCCATGTTCAAATATCCTTTAAAAGCAATACAATCTGCCATTTATGTGAGCATAAACTTCATTTTTGCTCATTCTGCACAAAACCAGAAGCACACTGCAAATGCAGAGGAAGCATAAACCTATTCAGCAACAGGAAATGACAGGCATTGTAGATGTGATCATACAGTAGGACCTGGACAGGCTAATATTTAACCGATGTTGAACCAAATGCATCAACTTCAAATCTTTTTTCTTTTCCATTTTTGGGACATGAAGGCAAACCCAAAACACGACGAGCTCAGCCTGAATAAAGAAACAGAGTAGTGTGGTGGCTTTTCTATCTGCGGTTAGTGTTTGCAGTATTCAGAGGGAATGAAAAGAGCAGGAGAGAAGGAGTCTGCAGCCGTCACAATGTAGAAGGTGCACGAAAAAGACAGAAGTAAAACCAGGCCATCTGCAGCCGTGTTTCAGTGTGTGGGTTAGTGAAAAAGAGGGAGAGTCGAAAAGAGATATTGAAATCAACCTGTTCTTTAATAAGAAAACATATCTTTGAATAAATATCAGAGAAAATAAAAAAAAGAGTTGAGACCCCTTTGACACAGACGTGATGAAAATGTTGCGGGTTTTCTTTTTACTCCATTTCCCGCTCTTTATATTTGGACGCGTGCGCATGCTTATGTGTGTCCATGTGTGTCAGTATCGTAGTTTCTCAGTAAATGCCCCTGGGCTTTGTGGTCTATACTGAGGGGTTTGGAGGAGTTTGTTAGTTGGGGGCCAGGTGCAGGCAGACAACACATACACTCACGGAAGATAAATGGACCGAACACGCACACACACACACACACAAACGTGAACGCAGGACGGATAAATGGACCCGGTAGCAGGGAGGTCTGACAGAATGCCTTTTCACACCTGGCTGAGCCCAGCGGAAGGTGACAGAGCCACATCTCCCAAAGCGAACACACATTCAGACACACACACACACACACACACACCTTCTCACATTGGGGAGTTCAGGGTCATAAGCAGCATCATGAATAAAATGAGGCTGTCTTAAACAGAAGGAGCCCTTTGTATGCATGTGTGGAAGTGTGGTTGTGTCTGCGCGGGGCCCCTAACCCCCATGCCAGTTTGGATCTGTAACGACCTTCTGTTCCCAGTGCTTAAATGGCTTAAATACTTCAATTAGACCTGGGTCACAATCCTCCACCCGTTAAAGCAGAGCGTCTCTCTCTCTCACACACACACACAAACGCACACACAGAAACACACACAGGAGAGGCTTCATCGTCGATGAAGATGCAGGAGACTTTTGCTGGCCCCGGCGCCTCTTCTCTGTGGTTCTAAGTTAAACTAAATCGGCATCTTTCGCCAAAACGCGAGCAACAATTAAACTCGGTTCCCATCCTGTCTGCCAGCATCTCCCTTGGAACTTCTCCGTCCCGCTCCTCCGCCTTCCTCCTTTTTCACTCCATCTCTCCCGCCGAGCCGCCCCGGCGCTAACGATGCTGCCTTTTCATTAGACAGCCCCTGCTAATTAATCTCCATAGAGGAGAGTGACAGACCTCCCCAAACACACAGCCACACAAAGTGCACGCCAAGATGTATGCAAACACACACTCTTCTTACGTCTTCCCCGCTCCCCTCGTCCCGCGTGGTGTTGGCAGCCCATTTCATGCTTTATCACGTCTTTTAATTGACAAACAAGCTGCTCTTTTCTCTTAGGCTGAGGTCTATATCACTCCCTCGCTCAGATGCGCACACACACACACACACCAAGCCAGGAAAGTGTTTAATCTTTTTAAATTTGGGAAATACACACACACACATACACAGAAAAAGGCAAATAACTTTCTGCTGACATGTGACCTGTGTGTTGTCAGCTCTCTCATACACTGTTTCACAACAAACACACACACATGGCACAGTTGATGTCACATGTCGGTATTCATTTCCTCCCCCTCTTCTTTGTCCTCAACTACTTTTAGTCATTACTCAACCTTTAGTGTATTGATTTGAATTCATCTTGAGAAATATTTTTATGCTAATTGAAAATGGTCATTTCTGCTCAGTGTATGGACACTACAAATCATCTAATTTTTTATAAAAGCTCCAAAATCCCCAGCACTGCTTGGTTTCAAGCGTCAAACTCATGAAAAGCGCAGAGATTTAAGATAACTGGTTGGAACATCACCGAAGATGAAACCTTTGTTGTTTCTAACATGTCAAGGTGGTTTGATGCGACATGTTTCCGGTCTGATTAGACCCGGTGTCGCTGGCTTTATGAAGCGCTGGGTTCAGAAAGCTGCTGGCTTAGTCTGCCCATTCACCATCACCATCCTGTTCTTGGCTTTAATTGGAACCTCTGCAGTAACAAGTAGCAGCCTTACAGAAGCATTCATACACCTAGAACTTATAGCTCATCTTGCAGCCACAAGCTTCTTTGTACTTTATTGGGATTTTGTGTGAGAGGCCAAAGCCAAAGCAATAAGTGGTTGTCAAATGGAAGGAAAATGGCACATTGTTACTACACTTTTGACAATATCTAAAAAATGTGGTCTGCATTTGCGTTCAGCAGCCATAAGAACCACCTTTTGCTGCTGTTCCGGCAGAAAATCTTTGGGTTATCTGTCTACCAGCTTTGCACATCTACAGATTTATTTTTTCTCCCAATTCTTCATTGCAAAATGGCCCAAGCTCAGTCAGATGAGCTGGAGATCATGTGCGAACAGTGATTTTCAACCTTTACCACAGAATCGTCACAGGATTGGGGTCTAAACTTTGACTAGGCTTTGTGTTGAAGGTTGTTGTCCTGCAGGAAGTTGACCCATTGCTCCAATCACTAACAACGTCTAACAGTGTTTAGCTTCATCCATCCTCACCTCAACTCTGACCAGCATCACTGATGATAGCATGCCTACCTTATGATGCTACCACTACCATGTTTCTCTATGGGGATTGTATGATAAAGGTGAATAATGTTCAAAGCTTAGGATGTTATTTGTTTAAACAAACCTTTAAACTTTTGCACAACTTTATCCCTTCTCTGCTATGTTCCTTGGTCTTCGTAATGCTGTTTTTTCTTTATTCCATCCATCCATCCATCTTGTTCCGCTTATCCGGAGTCGGGTCGCCCAGACTTCCCTCTCTCCAGCCACTTGGCCCAGCTCCTCAGGAGGAATTCCGAGCCGTTCCCAGGCCAGCTGAGAGACAAAGTCCCTCCAGCGTGTCCGGGGTCTTCCCCTGGGCCTCCTCCTGGTGGGACATGGCCAGAACACCTCGCCAGGGAGGCGTCTAGGAGGCATCCTGACCAGATGTCCGAGCCACCTCAACCGACTCCTCCCTGTGGAGGAGCAGCAGCTCTACTCTGAGCTCCTCCTTCTTTAATAATCTCTCAAAAACATCCCTTAGAGGCCTTTACAGGACAGCTGGGTTAACAGGTGACTTCTGAAGGCAAATGGCTAAATGAATACTTGTTCATTTTTTTATTAGTAAAACCTTTAAAAGCTATGCAGAATTTTTACTCCAATTAATAATTTTGTTGGTCTAACCAATGATATTCCACTGTCATGTATACGGTGAGGTTTGTGGTCACCAAGTTACAAAACATGAACTACTTTAAAGGATGTGAATATTTTTGCAAGGTCCTGTACAGCTACTGGGTTCACATGTAGTAGATGGATGATGGATGATGTCAAGCCACAGTGCACCTTATCACGTTTAATACAAGTACATGGATGTTCCCTTTCATATTTGGTGGTGAACACGCACTTTGATACAAAACCATCTCATGAGTTAAAGTCGGCTGAGGCAGTGCTTCTTAGGAACACTAAAAATAACATTAGCTGGTATTGTGCGAGGGTGTGAGTGTTTTAACCCTATTTAAAACCATTTTATGAATGGTTTTAAAAAAAAATTTTTTATGTAAATGTAGCTAAAGATTCCGTTTTTAGAAACCTAAGAAGGCGGTAGGCCTGCTAATTAGCCTTCAGTTAGCGGCTCATGGACAGAACAATTGTTGCTTTTTATTTTAAACACACAAAGTACTATTTTATGTCCGTCCCTTTTTCAAAATAATGAACATCTGCAGCAAAGGTGGCACATTTTGAATGTATCTGCCTGCTATTTCAGCGCTGATGTCAAAATGATTCCTCAAATTTAAGCCTAAAATGCGATGTCCACAAGGACAGTTTTTTTAATGTTGTTATAGGCTAGTAGCTGAGAAGTGCAGAAACTGTTGGCTCCTTTAAATCAGGGCTGGAAACATTACCTCCAGCTTCCCCATAAAGGCCAACATATATTCGTTTTTACCAAGTCTTAGCCATTTATTAGATATAAACCTGCTGTTTATTGTACTTAAATGTACTTAAACTCTTTTAATGTTTCCTTCATTCCTGTAAAGCACCTTGTGTACAAATGTTGTAATACAAATAAACCTGCCTCTTTTTAATGAAGCAGATTCTTGATTTTGGTCAAATCTTATTTACTTAAAATACAAAAATGACTCCAGATGTCAATGGTATCATGTTAGGAAATTTTATGCGGTCATTCATTTTCCCCAACAAAATGACAAGAGGCAGAAAAACACCTGTGCATTGCAACAAACGGGAACAAGCTAGCAGGGATTCTGGGCTCACGTGAAACATCAAGTAAAAGGGGATAAACTTTTGACTTCACTGTATTGTTGATTGGTTGGTTACTCACTGTGATGTGGTACTGCCTCCAGATCTCTGGACAAGCCTGGAAGGAGATAAAAAAAACTTTAAAAGTCATAATACACAAAAACAGCTCTTTACACACTTTTTTAAAAAGGGCTTAAAGAGAGAGAAAACAAAAATGTGGTGTTTTAACGAGTTGTACGTGTGAGAAAGAACCGCTAGATCCTGACGAGCAGACAGAAAAATAACACTAGGATTTGTTTTTCGGTCTCCAGTCTGAATCTTTCAGTCTCTTCCCACATCTTTCCCTACACCTACTCAGATTCTAAAACCGTTTTCTGTATCGGTGTGCCGTCAGTAACTCAAACAGTCAGACTGTAAGGGAGTTGGTTGTTTTGTTGCTAGTGTGGATAAAGCATTATCTCTGGGGCTTCTCCACGCTGTTCCACAAGCGATCTGACATCCTTTAACTCGCCAGTGCCACTTCCCGTGGGGAAATTGAAAATGCCTCAGTCGCCGCAGGCAACGGGATTTATCTGCTTGCATACCTACTGAGTGAGGACATAATTCAGATTCAAGCTTGCTCTGTGAAAAAGCCCGATTTTAATTTGCTCTTTGCACACTAGAGGTCCTCTATCGATTCTATATGGAATAAAATGCCATTAGAAAGGGTTTAAATTCATCCCGAAGCCTCTTCTGTTGGAGAATATGATCTGTTTTGGAGTCAAACACAGAGGAGAACTTGGATGAATTTCTACAGCTGCATCTTCCTCCACCTTTAATCTATCTTTTTCCTTCAACAAACCCCCCCCAAACCGCCGGGGTAGTTTGCTTTTGTCGAGGGCGACAGGCGAGGCGAGCGACACACTCGCGCTCCATCAACCGTCTGTCTTTAATGAGAGACACAGAAAGGCCCAGGGGACTGAGACTTGACTCTTTTTCTCTCGCAAACAGACACACACTAATATGTTCAGCGTAATTTGTGAGTGTAAGGGGAGAAAAAGAAAAAAAGGGGGGGGGGAAAGTTGTGCATTACAAGTGAGAGGTAATTATACCACAGCACATCCCTGGACTTCTGCTGTTTACGGAGCGACATGTAGAGAAGTTGAGAAGAGCGAGATGAACAGAGGGATCTGATTCAGAAGATGAGAGGGAAGGGATAAGAGTTTGAGAGACAGAAAGAGGGAAAAAAGAAAGAAAATTGGCTTGTGTGTGTCCTGGTGTACCCTCTCCCTCTGGTGTTCACCTGGCTACTCATCCATTACACAGAGCACAGTACATGACTGACTGACGAAGAGGGAGAGCGAAGCAGAAAAAAAAGAAAAGGCGGGCAGCCGCAGACTGCTTCTTCCATTTAGTTATTCCTTCTGTAGTATTTGTGTAAAAATGGACCAGCTTGCGGTGTGATAATTGTCATTGATGGTCTTTAAATGCATCCTTCACTTGTAATGCTGGAAACAAACAGCTGGAATAAAGAGATCTAACTAAGCTGTAATTACTGAAGTGTATCAATTAATGTGAGCTGACCTCTGGTCACAGAGAAGGAGGGTGATTAGCTGAGACTCATGGAGGTAAGTGGGATTGGTAATGTGCTCATCTAGGTGTAAGGATGTTTGGCATTACTGCACAGATTTAGATTTGAAGTACTATTTTAACTCTTAACCTGTTTTGTTTCTGACTGGAAGCGATATTAAAGTTTTAAAGTGGACCAGACAGAGTCCTAACATGAATCTGACAAATAATGTAGAGGGAGATAAAGATTAGGGTGATGGCAAGGAGGCCTTCCAGCTTTGAAGACATGGAGCTCATCACCAGTGATGAATGGCCAAAATACCAGTTGAACCAGGCAACTACAGCAAATATATTAAGGATTTAATTGCTGTAACAGCAATAAAACATTTTCCATTGATATTGAGGTGAATATAAATCATGTATGCATCCATTTTTATTTATTATCTTCAGGAAGATGCATGGTTCATTACCAATCAGAAAACTTGGATAAATCTGCCAGGGACTAGGGATGATTCTGAGCCTAACTGTATGCATATGAAGGTCACACAGCAAAGAAACTACAACAAGACAAAGAGGATAGGATGTGGCTAAAAAACAAACAAAAATAAAAACACAACAAAAATAGCGTGAAATTAACAAAGGTATTTTATTCAGAGGGCTTACTGACTAAGGTTTGTGTGGAATCAATTTAAATGTTCTGCATTAAGCTGGTCTGTGAAAACTGGAAGAAGCATTTCAGAGAGACACATTTGAATATTACTAAATGGAGCCGCAATTATTTTGCTTTGAAGCCAGATAACACCTGAATCATTCGTCTCACTGACTCGGCAGAACTTTTGTGTGACTCGGCAGAACTTTTGTGTGACTCATCTTAAAAGATACATAACATAATTTTAGGAGCTTAAGACGCTACTTTTTTCACACGCTTCTGACCCTGCGTTCTATACAACGAAGCAGTTAATTTATAGATTTTTACAGGCTAACGGCCTCTGGGGGGCACTATAGCAGGAAGACAGACATGAGGGGAAAGATTATGTGCCAAAGAAGACACTACCGGTAGTTTTCATGCACACGCCCTCATCATGGAAAACACAGATAGAAATGCATACGATACGGCTTTTAAGTTAAAGGTAATGGAGCTGGCTGTCAAAGAAGGAAGTTTGATATTAATGAATATATGGTGAGAGGGAGGAGGAGGCAGCGGGAAGAACGGAGCCAGTGTAAAACGACGACAAAAGCTTTCAGAGGACATAAAGACTCTTAAGAAGACGACTTCAGTGGCTTTAGTGAGGAACAAGGCCTGATTATCCAATGGGCATTATGGGCACAGGCCCATGGGCCCACGCCCACTGGGGGGCCCACATGAGCAGTTTAAGGAAGGAAAAAAAAAAAGTCTTCATATTTAAAATATGGTGGAGATAGGTGCTGGCGGAGAGATAACCAATAAGATCCACACCATTTTTTTACCCTAAAAAAGTTACATAGTCCCTAAGGCGCAGTTGTGGAAACCATGGTAACATGCCCGCCCCTGCCCCAGCAAGTAGTGCTCCGCTGACCGTCACCGGACAGTAGGAGTAGTCCTAAGAGAATCGAAAATAAGCGAAAAAAGGCGGTTTCTATAAATGAAAGAGAGAAAGAGGAGAAGAAGACGTGTTTATTAGGAAGTCTGTCATCTACTGACACGTTCTGTGTAAAACCTAAGGAGGAAAATCAGGAAAAGAAGACATGGTGGATGATGGTGAGCCAATGAACCTGTTCGGACGGGACTGCGTTAGCTACACAACCTGAGGCTAGCTGTAGCAGTGGCAGCTCATCCTGGGTTTATCCTGTGTGGGACGCAGCATTGTGGTGGACAGTTAACATAAATGCTTACGCTGTTGTTATCGATGGTGGAGCTGCTGCTTTTAATAATTGGGCGACAAGATATCCAGCTTCATCCCGTGATCGAGGTTTGGGCGGTAAAGTGACCCAAACCTAATGATCTGCTGTCACTTCCCAAGTGGAGAAAAAGTTTCTTCAGACTGGATCACATGTTCACCGACCACCACAGGTAGGATAATATCTTTAGTTTCCCCCGCATCTTATTTGGAGCAAATAAAAGCAGTACATTAGTGGTTTCTCTGACTGGAAACACTCGTAATGCGTGTGTGACCATGATGAAAGCTCTGATCATTGCATCTGTGTGTTGCTAGCATCAGCCACTGGTAGCAGGACAGAAAGCTAAACTGGACCAGCTGGAGGGACAGACATGGTACTGGGGGTAAGTTCTGCTCAGGCGGGTCATTGCTGTCAGTCAGTTTTTTGGTGAAAGAGGCCTGCTTTTCTGTGGTGATGATGAATTACTTGGATCAGCACATAGTGTTAACTTTGTTGGCATTTATCTGTCAGTTTGGTCATTTTCTTAGTGAACTCATAAAGAGATGGACAGAAAGGCTGGGGCAGCACATCATGGAGGACAGAGTTAAAAGATGCACCGATCAAAACATTTGCGGCAATACAGATATTTGATATTATTGCTCTTATGGCCAATAACTATTATTTACAATGTTATAAATATGACATTAATCTCTTACAAAGATGGAAATAAACATTGATTTTTAATATTGGCTCAGTTTTACTTATCGGACCAATACAATATGTTAAAAAAAATGACCAACATCGGCAGGTACCGATGTTGGTGTCAATACATTGTGCATTCAAGAGCCCTGTTCTCATGGTTTTACTTATGAAAAACAGGAGAGGAGGAGGAAAGAGACAGTAGAGGAGGATGGAGAAACAGGAGTTTAGAGATACAGGTTTATTAAACACATTATTATGTAAAAGGAAAAATCATTTGTTTTTACTTTGCATTCATTTTCCATTTATGATCAAATGCTTTAAAGTATGAGTCAAGTTTACTTAAACTGATTGCACAATTTTTTTATCAATAAAATAGAAATAAAAAATAGTGAGAAGACAGACAGAGACACAGAAGGGCAGCATTGGAGAGCTGAGAAACAAAAGAACTGAAGGAGCTCTGTGAGAGAGGAGAGGAGGGACAGGAAAGAAAAATTAACGAGTATGAGTGAGTTTTTGTGATTAAGTTATGGAACAATCTGAATTGTAGTCCTGGCCTGGTGGAGGTGAGATCAAGCAGGATGTGTTTACATAGGCAAGGGAGTTACACCACTGTGTTGTGTCTTGATATTGTTGCCCTCAGATGAGCAATGTAGTTTTACAAGACTGTGGTGAAAATCCTATTTAAATGATTTTTTAAACACCAAAATTATATCAGTTGTTTCTGGTCCCATTGCAGACATTACCTGAAAATTTTATTGATATCCGTCCACAACTGTGTTGGAGTTATGTTGTTAACAAACAGACAGACGGGCATAAAAACATTACCTCCTGGCAGAGGTAATAATAAATCTTCCGTGTACCATCTTTCTGTGTGAATATCTCATATTACAACATGAAAACGTTCGGCTTATATTCAGTTGCACCCTATATATGTAGAAAATTTATCCATCCATTTTCCGTACCCATCCATCCTAATGCAGGGTTGTGGGGGGGCTGGTGCCTATCTCCAGCGGTCAAGGGGCGAGAGGCGGGGTACACCCTGGACAGGTTGCCAGTCCATCACAGAGTTTTTTCAGTTTTAAAATGTAGCTGCTGCAGCTTATATTCAGGTGCCCTCAATAGTTCAAAAATTACGGTAGACAACAAAATAAGGGGGTTAAGGCCTAATCCTCGTGCAACGTCAGAAAGCAGCTCTTTTGGACCACAGCTTTACAACACTAATGTTGAAAATAGTCAAACATGCTTGGGAATCACTATGATATTCTGTAACACAGGTAAATTCAACATATTCCAAACAGCTCATTCAAAAATAAAGCAACGCAACAGTTAGAGATTTCATGGTCGATTTTAATTAGTAATTTTTGTGATACTCTGACCCGTTAAAGAGTTTTTATATGAGGACATGAGGTTGTTAACTTTAACAAATGAAATGATAACTTAAAAACTTCTCGTTTCAGTTTACTCATGTTATCCTTTGTCTGATATTAAATGTAGTTTGATATTATAACAAAAAACAGGCAACTTCTGTAAGAAAAATGTCATATGAAAAGCTTGGATATCAGTGAATCGTCTCTGGGAATAAAATGACCAGCTGATAAATTTGGTCCTCCACTCACATCAAAGAAGTGTCCCTTCAGGTTGCAGCGATGGCACCGTTTGTGCCAATAAGCTTTCTCGCTGCAGTAGTTGAAGAGGTGCCCAGGCTGACCACAGTTGTTGCAGTGCTTATTGGGACACTCACTGGCCTGGTGACCCGCTGAGCCGCAAAGAAAGCAAGATGTCACCCTCTGCAGGAAAGCAATTAGCAAAACACAGTTACCATGTTTACTAGAATTTTTTTATTAATTGTTTACAAAACGCCCATGCTACAGCAAACTGGTGCAAACTTACCTTGGGGTCGGGGCAGTTCTTTGAGAGATGTCCTGTCTTGTTGCAGTTTCTACACTGGACGTTCTTCCCAGTGTAGTATCGGTTAGACATACGCTGCACTGTCATCCTGGGACCCTGGCCTTTGTTACTGATCTGAGCCTGAAAGGTACACAACGAATGCTTTAATGGCTTCATACCCTGGATAATGATGGTCACAACAAGAAAAGACCTAAATGTTTAATTTACACACAGAGAGGGAAGACAACAAACATGGGAAAGATTTGATCAAGCAGCCCTAAACAGGAGTCTTCACACGGCAAACTAGTTTTGTTCCTCAAAGGAAAAGTACAAATTGTCTCAAAAAGCAAAAGGAGTTTATTGTGACAGTAAACTATGAAAGCAAGCAATTTAAAATGTAATTTGTTAATCAGCACCTACCTCCCTATCTTTCTCTGAAACAATCCAACCTCCGCCTTCTTCAGCATCTGATAGAACAAAAAATGCTGAATTAAAATAAAATACAGCAAAAAATGAAGTGTAAAAAAATAAATTTTAAAGTGACTGAGGGTTGGGTATTTTTCAACAAGTTTGAGCCATATTTTATTAGGTAGATATACACCAGTGTTTGTATCGCCTAAAGATGAGCAGTCAGGAGTGTTGTCAAACACACTGGGCTTTTATTCAATAGGCCAACACAAAGTAATATCTGGTTGTGAAGTGGAAGAAAAAGAACATATGATTCATGAAGGTGTTTTTAAATGTTTAGTCCACATCGGTCAGTACTTTAAAGAACAACCTTTCACTGCAAGGGACAGGTGAGGCACATAAAGAGATTACAATTTCCATCCATTCTTTGCTAAACAGCTCAAGCTCAGATTTGATGGAGAACATCTGTGAACAGCAATTTTCAAGTCCTGTCGCAGATTCTTAGGTTGATTTAGGTCTGGACTTTGACTAGGCCATTCTAGCATGCAAATATCCTGTGATCTAAACCATTCCATTGTAGCTCTAGGTAGATATTTAGGGTCAATGGGCTGCAGGATGGGGAATCTCTCGAGTCTTTTGCGGCCTCAGTATATTTTCTTTCAGTATTATTGTCCTGTATTCAAATCTATCTGTACTCATATAAACAATATTTAAACAGAAGCTTTCTACTTCCTACCACTCTTCCGTGAACACCTTATGTGTAAAGTGCAGGACTAGAGACTCTCCAGGCTGAGCTGTGGACCTCTGCAGCTCAGCAGCTGGAGCATGCTGGTACTGGGAGATGATTAATGTCGCAGGAGAAATGAAATCCGGTCTGGCAGAAGATACTGTATCAGACGAGCCCGCTATATTTCAGTGATTGCTGGCGGCGATGCAGACGCTTCCAACAAGGAGTGTGAGACGTTTATGTGCGCAAGATTCTAAATTGAAAACCCACAATGAAGCTAGTTGAGAAGCAAGAGCTTAAACACAGCCACGCAGTTGGTGAGTAATATTTATAACTATAGCAGCTGTTAGACTGTATAACCATCACTGCTTCCAACAAACCCAGTGTTAACATGCTTGCTGTCATTTGCATTTCGTCGTCTCATTTCAAAACAACATTTCTGCCGTTTTTCAATTTAAATCAAAAATGCTTTATTGATCCTAAAGGAAAATTAAATCTTGTAGCTCATACTATTTAAATTTCTTTAAGAAGTTGTAAACACCGATGGCTGTGGGTAGGATGGGTCTCCAGTAGCAGTGTGTTACAGCCAAACTGAAGAAGCCTCTGACTGAAGACAGTGTTGTTGAATGATAGTCTCACAAAGAGAATGCTGAGGGTTGTCAATTATTACACATCTCGGTTGTTTGAATAGTTCTTTATTTGTTACGTTTTGTAAATAGCCTGTTCTTTAATGCACAAATAGACACGTGTATGTTGTAAATATTTTTAAAATACCCTGCCCATTGCACATTTCTTGAACCAGAGTATGCTATTTTTTAAAACTTCACAGTATTTTAGTGTTGTAATGTTGCCCTTACTGTACACTGTTTTTCCTAATTCTGTTTTTTATATTTTTATCTTTGTGTGAATCTGTCACTTTGCTGGTATTATGCTTGTATTTCCCTAGAGCGGGACATTTAAGGGATTTTCTATTATATTATATGTATTGCATTATAACCTAAATTGCTCACATTTCTCTATGTATATGCACACACCTATGTATTAAATACATCCACACTAATATAAATAAACCTAATACAGAAGCATTTTTACTGAATAAACACATCTGAAAATATTCCTTGTTATTGTGCGTTCATTGTATGCATTTCTATCGTTTGTGTGTTCAAGCAATGAGATGCACTACAGTTGGTTTTTAGAGATCGTAAAAGACATTTTGTATTGGTGCTACAACTTTTTTGTCTGTGCTACAAAACCAGCAACCTCTGTAGCACCAGTGCTATAAGCTAAAAAAGTTAACGTACAGCCCTGCCTTCCACAAATCTTCTGTCAGTTTCAAATCAGGACTCTGGCTGGTCCACTTTAAAACGTTAATATTGCTTCCAGTCAGAAAAAAATCGGGTTAGTAAGAGAATAGAGGAATGAGCAAACTTTTCAGATTTCAGGCTAAATATCTGAACTTATGTCCATTTAAGTTGTACTTTATTTTTGTCCCTTTTTCCTGGTAACAGGAATATATCTTGAAAGATGCCAGTGAACAGATCTTTAAAAATATACGTTATTGCACACATTGAATCAGGGTTTAACATGAGCCACAACTTATAAACCCCACAAAGCAACCTTGTTAGAAACTCTAAATCCTGTGGGATGACTTATGCTTCCTGTGACAGAGGACCACACACACAGACACACACGTATACCCACAGTGAAACTGACACAATGGCAGCGCGGCACATCTGTATGAGAGTAGCACTAACAGCACCCTGAGGGAGAGCACCGTATTCTCCTCAGGCCCACAGAACTGTAACCGACATCCAGAAATCCTAACGTTCACACAAGCACAAACACACAAACACGTGTAGCCGGCATAAAATTATGTGCCGATAGCAATGACCCACACATGCTTTCAGGAACACAAGACACACCCACACACATCGACCCCTTGCGATTAGCTGGTTGACAGTCTTTAGCCTTTGGATAAACACACAGCCTTGAGCCATAATCAAATATTACACTCTCCTTTCCACCCTTCTCTCCACCAGTCCTCTTTCAGATTCTCTCTATCCAGCTCCCTTATCGCTATGCAGCTCAGCCCTCCTTCCTTTTGCTTTTGCCTCCTCTCCTTGTTTTCTAACCCCCCCCCCTTCCCCGGGTGAGTGGCTGCAGAGGGAGGTTATCACCTCTCTTCCCTGTCAAACAAATTAAAATGGCTGCCGTTTGGATGGGGCTCTTTCCGCCTCGACCTTCAGCTCTAAATACACACAGACACCATCAGAAAAACTCTAGCAACCCAGTGTTGTCACCAACACTCAGTATGTGCTTCAAATCCTGAAGCACGATCTTGGTTGATAGAGTCGAGATGGCGAAAAACTTCTGTAAGATGTCAGTCCTAAGTTTAAATCTGCAGCCAAAAGAGTGTAAATCTTTTTTTAACGGAAGAGATCCTTCTCCTCTTTAATCTCCACAGGAACTTGCACTAAATGCTTCACTCATTTTAAAAGGCAATGGAAACACCATTAGACGAAGAATGGGCTGTACTCAATACTCAGACCTGAACCTTCAGAACAGAACAGAAATCACATGTGGGGTGCCCCAGGGCTCCATCCTCGGGCCCCTCTTATTTACTATTTACATGCTCCCACTAGCCCAGATTAGACCAACCAATAAGATTAGCTACTCTAACTATGCAGATGATACTCAACTCTCCATTACAATGTCACCAGGTGACTTTGAACCCATCAAAACCCTAAGTAAATGCATCGAGCTAATCGATGGATGTGCTATAACTTTCTCCAGCTGAACAGAAACAAAACAGAAGTAATTACTTTTGGACCTATCGTACTTTATGTGACCTCCAGGGTCACATAAAGTCAATAACAAGGTCAGCCTTTTATCACCTGAAGAACATTTCTAGGATGAAAGGACTGATGTCGCATCAGGACCTCGAAAAACTCATCCATGTGTTTATCTTTAGTGGGATTGATTACTGCAACAGTGTCTTCACAGGTCTGCCTAAAAAGTCGTTTAGACAGCTGCAGCTGATCCAGAACGCTGCTGCTAGTGTCCTCACTAGAACCAGGAAAGTAGACTCAAACCGCTTTGAGAATCTATGGGGTATTATCAAGAGGAAAATGAGGGGCACCAGACCCAAAAACAAAGAAGAGCTGGCAGCAAGTATCAAGGAAATCTGGGCTTCCATAACTCCCAGGCAATGCCACAGGCTGAAGGCCTCAATGCCACAAAAGGATTTCCTACCAAGTATTGAAGATTGACGTATCGTTTTGAAAGTACCATATTTTGATTGATTTGATGTGATCCTAATTACTTTCTTTTTTTCTGCAAAAATTGAGAAGTAAATGGTGATTTTTTTCACAGTAGTCAAATTTTTGAATTCTTGATTTCGTTAATGTTCTTTATTGTACCCCAGCAATGTTTTGAACTCTGCTGGAAGCCATGTGTCGCCATTCTCTGTGACATCACTTCACATGCACACTGCCAGGCCAATCAGTGGCTACCACTACATAGGTAGGAGTGAGGGTGACATCACTTTACCGGACCAATTAGGTGGGCAGGTTGGGTTGCCTCACCCAGCTTCGGACTGAGCCAGAGGTAATCCGTAAAAATGGATCGGCTTGGCCCAGACAAAGGTAGTAGAAACAGACTAAATACGGGATGACCCGACCCGGGCTGGGCCAACCCTATTGGAAAAGGAAGAATAAAAACAACTGCAAAATATTTTGAGGATTAAATGTTTGACAACCTGTAGCTCTACAACTACAGGTTGTCACAACGTCTCAACATGATCTAGAAAAAAAACTAATCCATGCGTTTATCTTTAGTCCGATTGATTACTGCAACACTGTCCTCACAGGTCTGCCTAAAGAGTCAATCAAACAGCTGCAGCTGATCCAGAAAGTGGCTGTTTGCATCCTCAATAAATCAGGAAAGTAGAGCACATCACCCCAGTTCTAAAGTCCTTACATTGCCTCCCTGTAGCTCAGAGAATGGACTTTAAAACACTTTTGCCAGTTTATAAATCATTGAATGGCTTAGCACCATACTACTTTAAAGATTTATTGTCATATCAACCTTCCAGACCACTCAGATATTCTGGTTCAAGTCTACTCTGCATCCCCGGAATCAGAACCAACATGGAGAAACACCATTCAGTTTTTATGCTCCTCTAATCTGGAACAAAAAGCTGAAAAGCTGCAAATACACAGTTCCTTTAAATCAAGGCTAAAACCCAATTTGTTTAGAGCTCATTTATAAATGGAACACCATAAACTGTAGTCTGTCATTGTTTTCCTTTACTTTGCCACTGCAATGTAATGTGTTTGCTTATTTGTTGTTTTATTCTCTTTTTAATCATATAAAGCACTTCGAATGTTGCTGAATTTGTGCCATACAAATAAAATTACCTTGCCTTTCCAAAACGGCTGAATGTTTACAGATATGTAAGAACCAGGCCAGGGATTATCTGCTATCTCTTGCACGTTTTAATGTAAGAACAATAATTTTTCTTTGTCTTTAAGCTGAAGCAAGCTGCAAAAGCTACCCATCATAAATGACACAGAGACCATCAGAACCAAATATGCTTCCCAGAGGGCCAGCCAAGAGCCTTTTAGAAGACTCAACCTGTATTCCAGCACAACATGAACGTCATCTCAACTCCAGCAGATGTGTTTCATATATTTCTTTCATTTTAACATATGGTACATCTGTTGAAATCTAAGAGCTTAAATTATGTGATCCTATTTTGTTTAATAATGCAATTTGTTTTCTCCAACACTAGAAATTACATCCTGTTGAAGATGGTTAACATGGACATCACCAAAAGCAGATTTTATGTAAGCAAGATATTTGGGCTATAATTGACTTTGGAAAAGTGCTGGACTGACATGAGAAAAGGGACGACTAAGTACTATTCTATCACTAAACAGCACACAATACCATATCTGACACCCTCAGTTGTTGGCAAGCTCTGCTAATTCACTTCATTTGCTTTTGCCGCCATCTTTAAGTCTCTGGTTAAAGATCCAGGCAGAGAGATGTTGGAGTCAGGGATATGATCTGTACAGTTCCCCAATAAAAGCCATGAATCAAATAAATATGTACCATTTATAACCAAGTGGACTTGAGATCAACGTTCCCTCTAAGCTGCGCGCGTGCGCAATTGCGCACTGCTGACAGTCTTCGCGCACAGAAAATTTGCTCTGGGCAGAAAAAAAAAAATCTAACCTGGATGGGGAAAAAAACAAAAACAAAAAAAACTAACAAATAATTAATTCTGTGCTATTTTGCAGCATGAATCAAAGAGCATATGCACCGAGTTACAGTTCCAGCGGTGCCCCTGCACCGTTCCAATTAGAACACACTTGCCCGAACCCGTTATCCATTGTTATTGCCATATCAAAGCCACAGAGACCCGCACACTGACCCAACACGGATTAAAGATAGTCTTATTTGCATACCCCTGTCTAAGGTAAATAAAAAATAAAAAAAATTGATCCCAACACAAACTCAGATCCTCCTGTTTTGAGCGGAGCGCTTTTGTCTATGCACAGAGTTTCTGACAGCGGCAAGTTCGTGCGCTGCGAAATGTGCTTGATTTATTTAGAAAGTCTGTAGCGTTTTGATGGAATTTTCTTTAACATAAAGGGGATTATAAAATGTCTAACATCTAAAGTTTTCGTTTTATTCCTCTCAGAAACGGGCTCATTATTGTCAGTCTTAATTTGTAACTTTATCACTGGATTGTTTTCAAATCAAAAAAACTTTGAATAGGAAAATGGATTTTAACAAGAAATCAGAATTGAGCATTTAACCTGCAATGGGAACATAGCAGTGCTGCTCCAGCTCCTGTCAGTCAACAGGGCTGCAGTTCTTATCATACTGTGTGAATCAATCTTTTAGGGTTTGGTCTCGCTGTTTGATTCTGCATTTGAGTTAAAAGATTTCGCTTCAAGACAATAAGGTTTATGTCACTGAGTGACCAGTGGCTGGCTGCTCAAGCCAATGATGCGATTCACATACGTATTTACGCAGTTAATCAATCGATGTTTGTGCTACATTTCAAGCATCCATCGCAGACTGTGAAAGAGGCTTTAGTTTAATGAATCGTATCAAAACATCATCGAGAAATCGTCTTGAAGTGGACCATTTGGATCAGCTCATGCGCATAAAGTTAAAGCTGCAAGTAGATGAGGCCATTAACCTGGACAACATGCACAACCACTGGATACGTGACAAGGACAGATGAAAAAAAAAAGAGTGAAATTTAAGTCCTCAATCAGATTTGTGCTTATCTAGTGTAATTTATTTACAATGTTCATTTATGAAAGTTGATTATTAAATACTGTCACCAGTTTATGAGTAGCAGAAATACAAATAATCCTGTGATTATATACTGTATTTTGCGGACAAAGAGTTACAGGACCGTCTCCCAGTTACAGGACCCTCTCCCAGTTACAGGACCCTCTCCCAGACCACAGCAGGACTCTCTTACCCAGTGCACAGCAAGAGCTTCACACAATGGCTCATGCTTATAATACAAGTTACACCTTTATAATAAAAATGTTAAGTGTGTTTTCAGAATTTGAGTTCATAGTTAGTTTGGCTTACTTAGCAGTTCATGTTTCTCCACAGTTACAATGAGATATTTATACTTACAATAGTGTTAACACACTGCACAGGTCATAAATAAGATCTTTGTCATTTTTATTGTAAGTGGGATAATGTACTCAATTAAAAAGTATTCTCACAGAAATTTTAATGCTTTAATAAACTATGTAAACTGGATGGATGCGATGCTGGCATGACCACAGGACACACATCTGCTCACAATGGTCAAAGGAACCTCTCAGGGCGTTTGTGTGTTTGCTCAGACACATGAAAAATTAGAGAGAACATTGCTTGAGATGTGCACCTCCCAGCATTTGCCCGCTCAGTAACCTGGCTTAGAGTAAAATAAGATATTTTCTTTCAGTTAGTGATTGTTAGTTTATATTTAGGAAAGAGCAAAGAGGTCTCCTAACGCTCAGCTACTGTGAGCAGACTAGGGGGCCTCAGTGGGACATGTGTATGTCTCTTTGCACGCTTAGCTGGTGTTACACAACAACCAGTACCCAGTCAATGGGCAGCTGAAAAAAAAAACAGGGGTGAAAGGTGTGTGTGTGCTGAAGTGCCTCTGTGTATATGTGAATGTAAGTAGGCGTTAGTGACTCAACGAAAGTCGTTCCCAAGGCGTCTCCCAGGGGGACTCCCCAAATAAAGAGCAGGAAGCTTTCCCTTAATCTAAAGGCCACCCCCATCTCACCGAGCTAACACACACACACACGTAGATAAAGGGTGAAGCTCTTTGTCACGGCCGAGGAATCAAACACATGGGTGGAGGGGTGAAGGAGAGGGTGGGTGGGTTGGTCTGTTGTCTGTACACAGGGTGAAAATATGCTAATCACCCCGGAGGCCCTGCTCAAAACCAAACCATCACAGCCTCGTTCCATCGTGGCCCGGTGGATATGAAGGAGTCTGGAGCTGAAAAAGCAGATGGCAGCAGCTTCTTCGAGCAGCTGAACAGACTCACGAGAGGCCTCCGCCGTGTCGACCGCAACTGCTCAATTTCAACAGATCTAACAGGGAGGCACTCCTAACACCCATCTAAGAGGTGCGCGCTCAAAGTTCTTTGATTTCAAGGTGGTGGCCATCACCTATTAAAACTGGGGACACCATTAGACGTCACTGTGCCCAACAGCACCTGAGTCATCTGCTAGAAATTTGAGAAAATGTTCACTGCACTTTCTGGGACTTCAGCAGACTATTTCCGCGGAATAACTCGTTCATTATTTCATCAATCCATCGTCAAGGGTAATGCAGCACAATGGCATGGAAGAGAGGGAGACTGAGAAACGGAGGGAGGGCCAGATCAGGGGAGAGAAGGCGACAGATGCTACCTGTCTGTCTCAGAGGTACCCTGATTACTAGAAGACGAGGAGGAGAGGGGAGGAAGCTGCGTGCCTGTTCATCAGAGCCGGCAGAACAAAACAAAACAGAGGAATTGAGTGTGCGTGCGCGTATGTGTGGGTGTGAATCTGTCCCTTTTACCAGCAAGAGCAGAACGGAAGTGTACGTGTGGCTAATGAACCATGAACACCCGGGTCTCCTGGGGTGATGCGCACACACAAATGGGATGAGGTTCAGACAGGATGGTTCAAGTCTGGTAAACCAACGACGAGCCAAAAACCGACCGTACACTCAGGCTCACCTATATTCAGTTTGTTGCCTAAATCTGCCCTCATATAAACCAAATCAGAGGCCTGGATTGACCGACAACTTAAAATCCCCAACTCTCCTGTCTTTGCACTTAACCAGGCACACCAAGCCAATCCGCCCCTCTGTTGAAGCTGTTGACCAGGCTCATTAATCCACCAGTCGGTGTGTATTCACACACACACACACACAAACCAGGAGTAACACCTCCTTTCATCCCAAACAGAGGTTATGTTTGATACTGAAACGACAGGGCAGGATTAGCAACAGCATACATGACAATGGTGAGGGTGTGTGGGAGTGTGTGTCTGTGTGAGCACAAAAAAAAAATTCTTTTGGGACATCACCTCTTGCCACTCTGCCTTCCCCTCAGCGAGATTAAACACACCACAAGAATGTAAAACAGAAGGAAGAAAGTGAACAAGTTTGATGAAAACAAACAGTGAGAAGATGAGGGGTCCGAAGCAGATGGAGAACACTGCCACACGAAGGCTTAGTAACATAGAAAAGGAGACAGAAACATCTGAGAACATACTGGAGGTCACACTGAAATGTTTCAGATCAAAAATATTCTAATAATAGATTAAAAAAAACATGAAAAAATACGAAAAAGTTCCCTTGATAAATCATGAATTTACTGTGATTAACCACACTTTTTAAATAAATTTTATTTATTTCATCCAGGCCTGATTACTGCATGACCAGTACAATCAGAAAGAGTTTAAATATAAACTGCCTGACAACCTGAAGTAAACTAAATGATCCCAGAAACCAAAAAATGTCCTGATCAAAAGAAATTAATGAAACAGATAAGAAAAGCTATTGACATCTATCAGGAAAGGCTTACAAAGCCATTTCTGAGACTTTAGAACTCCAGAGACCCACCCTTTTTCACCATCAATATGGTTCCATTAGACACTAAAGGCAGGGACAGGGCATCTAACTGGACAAATATATTAGGATGCAGAGCGTGAATGCATTGTCCCTTGAAATAAAATTGCCTACACAATTTTCCCAACAATATGATCTAAGTAGCACCCAGTCTCTCATAAACATCCTGGTAAACAGTGCATCAAGAAGTCAAATATTTTACCTAGGACATTTTGAAAAAAAAAAAAAAAAAAAAAAAAGAAACTTAAAATGAACATGTAATTACAAAAAAATCTTTTGGATTGTTCACCAACACAGAGGTACTGATACTGAAATTGCCTCAAACATCTTTCTAACATTATCTTTCAAACAGATGTAAAGATAAAAGGGTGTAGGCATGGGCCAGTATGAGATTGTCACAGTATGATAACTTGAAGTGAACACACCACGGTTTCAATGTGTCTCAATATAAGAAAATACATTTAAAAATCAAAATAACGTATAAAGTGATGTAATTAATCAATCAATCTAATCAAATGTATTAAACACAAAAAACTATAATTATCAATACATTACTAAAATAGATTGATTATTCTAGTTAAAATGCTACCAGCACCATTTAAGTTTTGCTACATTGATTTGTGTTCATGCTGTATAGTTTACTTTTTTTTTTAAACAATAGTCAACTGTGAACTTTAGTAGAAGATTCTAAGTAGCTATTTCAAAGCATATTCAAAATTTTTTACAGTGATTCTCTTTAAAGATTAACCCAGAGGTCAAGCAGACTGATATTAGCTGGTTAATTAGCCAGGCAGACTTGGGAACAAGCCAGTCTGCTTCTTTACAGGCATGCTTGTTGTACTCCATTAGTTCCCACAACATACCAGTCCAACATTTCTCATAATCATAAATATCTCCAAAACAGCAGTAGAATATAGATAAGAGTAGCAGCCTACTTTCAGCAAGCGGAACAACAGGTGAGGAACCCTGTCACTCCAGCAGATTGGGAACATTATAAATGTCCGCAGTTTTTAAAATGTAACTTTTCAAAACCTTGGTTAACACCAGTAGCATTTAGTTTTTGTGCTCCTCTAATGTAGAACAAATTTCCACAAAACTGCAAAACTGCTGAAACACAGTTCCTTTAAATCAAGGCTAAATACCCATCTGTTTAGAGCTGCCTTTGATCAATAATTACTGGAACATAGATTTCTTCTAATCTGGATTGCAGCTTTTCATTATCTCTCTTTATTTTGCCACCATAATGTATGGTTTCCTTTTTCGTTTGTTTATTGTGTTATGGTTTTATCATGTAAAGCACTTTGAACTGGCTTGCTGCTGAAATGTGCAATACAAATAAACTTGACATGACTAGCTGGTCCGAACCCCCTCCAGCCATTAGCATGTTTCGAGTAATGTACATAACTCAGTCTGTAGCTAGTTTCTAAAATAGTTAAAAAACTATATAACTCTTATAAGTTTAAAACACCAAATCAGATCAAACCTATAGACTGACACACTTCTGTAGTACTTTAAGAGCTTTTTACATCTGGCCACATAATAATAAATAATAATAATAATAACAACAATAATAATAAAAGCTGCAAGCAGCCTTGAACGCCCCTCGGAGCAAAGCGCCGCTTCGGCCTATGTCGCGGCTGCCTGACCCACGCACTGCCCCCTCAACGCTTCCAGTGAGCCTGCTGATCAAATCTCCATGAAAAAGTGTTGAAAAGGCAAAAAAGGGCAGCTTTAAAACAAAATTGCTGACTTCCTGTAGGGTATGGGCCCTGGCTTCAAAATAGTTTAATACGTCTTCATAAACTATAAACAATCCTGGTTGAAAGCAGTGCTTATTACTGATTATTTTAATGATTCTAGGGGGCGCTGAGGAGGATTTAGGCCACACCCACCTAATATTTGCATACATATGGATTTGGGGTTGGACGACTATCTAGGTTGTTGAATTTGTTGTAGATTGGATGATGTATATGGAAATTAGAGGCAAACATATTTCCATGGTGTGACGCCATAATTCGCCATTATACCACAGCCACACCCTCTTTCAGACACCCTCAATATTGGCCAACAAATTACCCCAACCTGTTTGCAGTCACTTATCACATACAGATGTTGATGTGGTAAAAGGAGGCATATACTGATTTTTCTATGTAAAACATTGCACTTCCTGTTTTCAGGGGGCGGGGCTAAAGTTACATCAGCAAATAAGCATATGAATGTGTTTAGTATTGGTATGTGATGAGAAAGAGTTAGTTTGGTACAGCTGTGACCTTGTAGTTCTTGGGAAGTTCTTCTTGGGTTTCGAAGGGCATCTCTCTACGATTAAATAAGTATATTGTGGAGCTTCATTTGAAGCATTGCAGGTGGCGGCACTGAGCCATTTCTGTTGGGACGATTTTGATTCATTTAAAATACGTAAATTTCACACACGACTCATGCAGCCGCCAATTTTCCTGAGTTTTTGAATATGTTAAAGCCTCCAAAAAGCCAATTCATTTGCCGGAAGAAAAATAATAATAAACAGCGGGATTACAATAGGTCTTCGCAGCGCTTAGGTGCTCGGGCCCAATAATAATAACAATTTACATAAAGCAACCTGGACATCTCCAAACTTTTCTGTTATGGTAACATAACATAGTTTACAATATCCAGTCATGATCATATCAAATATGTAATGTATGTAATATGTATATAATTTTTTTTACATATGCGAAAAATGTCAATGATCTTAAATATTTCAAGAATTTTTGCCTTTTTAGCTTTGTGGATGATCAATATGAAAATCAATGCCATCACCCAGGCTAATAGGTTTTTTGTGTATGGCTTTCCGATCCAATTTCCAGTTTGTGTACGTTAAACAACATACTTCAGTGGACCTCATCTTTAATGATGTGATATGTAAGCACCCCCCGCACCACGCTTCCCCCTGTGACATGTCAAGCGCTCACCCTCTGCTCGCCCGTGCCACCTCCTCCTTTCCCTCTCCATCCCCTTCTGCACCATGTTGGCAGCCAGGGCAGGGCAGGTGGCCAAAGCTGTCAGTCAAACCTCCGTCGCCACGCGGCAACACCACAGACACCAATTACCACACAGCAGGGGCGCGGCCTGGCAACCGCATGGCAACCACATGGTCCAATCAGGGTACACAACAACAGGGACCAAAGAATGCCAAGAAAAGTAAAAGTGGTGTCATGTGTGCACTTGTGTGTGTGCACATACACCGGATCCAGTGTTATCCAGAGCCGGGCTAGCAGATATCTGCAGGTTTAATGGAAGGCCGGAAGTCACGGCATCTTTTTAATATCCGTCTACTGTGTTTAGCAATGATTATTAAATCGGAAACACAAAAATGATCTTCATCACCCTGCTGATAATCTGAGTTTTTATTAACCCATTCAGGCCAGAGACAACAATGCATTCTCTGAAACATGTGAAACACTTCATTTTTCAAGACACATGAATCTTTAATGGCATACTCCCAAGGCTAAAGTTAATTTGCACAAGCAGTTCTATCACTTATGAAGACAGCTGATCTGACCCATCATTTAAATCTTTTACATACCCTAAACATACTCAGTGGGCTTGTGCCTATTATATATTGTGTGACAGTAAGAAATATATGCCATGATCAATAGTTTGATGAAGTTAGACCACAATGATCTAACACAACAGGGAGCAGATTGTAGAAGTCTTTTTTTGTTGCCTGAACATGGTGCGCCCGCTGCATCAGATGAGCTTCTATGCCCCATCTTTGAATCAGAAATAGAGATGTACCAATCTATGTAACGTGACCAATACACAATCTAAAGCTTTTGTAAAGTTTTGACCGACTCCTATTTGCTCCAATGTAAGAAAATATAATGAAATTCAATCTATATGTTTAACCCTTGTTGTTGTAAGCAATCATTACTTATCCATATTAAGAGCAAAAGAGAAGTCCCACAGAGGTTTTACAACCATTTTAAAGCAAAGACCAAACAATTACAGCAATTACATTTTTATTCACCTTTAGGATCCTATAAAGGCAGACTTAGCAAGGCTAACATGACTCATCAGCAATGTCTTTGTGTACTCCTTAGAGAATGTAGATCCTTGCTTTTCAAAAGGCCAACAACATTTTAAAATTCAGCCATCATTGCCCTTTGAGAAAGGCTGAAAGCTCAAAAGTAAAAAAAAAGAAGAGAAAATTTACTTACTCCAGTGACCCTTCTGTTGTCTGATGAAACGCTTGCTCTCTCTAGCAGCATCGAGAAACCTCAGTCTTAGTATTATATAGAGAATAGTGTGTGGGGTGGGGGGTCATATTTGCTTTCTACATCTCTGTGTGTACTCTGACCTCATTTTAAAACGCCTCACTAATAGCTACCTTTAATATTTTTTACACAGTCATAATCCTCACAGTTAGCATGACGTGGGAGAACTTTGTTCTCTTATCAAAACATGTTTTTGTATGGTAGGTCACCAATCAGGACCAATTAAATGGAAATACCTGATTTGTCAATGCATTTCCAATTAGACCCTGAACTTCATCTGTTTATTAGGAACTACAGTTCACAATTTGGGAACTTCAGTCACAAACCAATAGGCAAGATTACATGTTCTGCACCTTATTATAATGCAGTATTAAAACCCAAACCTATTCCAGTCTACTCCACATCCCTAGAATTAGAACGAAACATGGAGAAGCAGCTTTCAGTTTCTATGCTCCTCTAATCTGGAACAAACTTCCAGAAAACTGCAAAGCTGCTGTAACACTGAGTTCTTTTAAATCAAGGCTAAAAACCCATCTGTTTAAAGCTGCCTTAGAGTAAAGTTTTCATGTATATGTTTTGTGTTTGTTTCATGCTGTTTTTACTTTATCCTAAATATATGTCTGCTTTTGAGTAATGTTTTCGCGTGTCATATGCTTTGTGTTTGTTATTGCTGTTTTTACTTTTCCCCTATTCATTTAAAGCGCCTTGAATTACCTTGTTGTTGAAAGTGTGATGTACAAATACAATTGCCTTGCCTCTGGTAAAAATCTTTACATGTGGCATTTAATAATGCCAAAATACAGCAATTAAATCCAAGTAGCACACATTAGTGAATAGTGGCTTAGAGCAGAATTTAAAAATGTCAGATTTTATGGGTCAAAAAAGGAAAAACGTTATTGTAGCACTAGTTTGAACTTTAACTTTTTTATTTACTTTCACTTTCCCAAACAATACAATATCGCACAGTTGAGCCAATGGCCACAAACGGAGTCACAGTGTTGTTTTACACGATTTGGCGAAATGGCCAAACAGCTGACGATCAACAAGTGTGTATATTTAATCATTTTAAGTCATGCTTTTTGTTAACGGACACAAAATGCCTCCAATATAAACAATGACCAAATTTTTCCTGCCGTCCCTTTTGTCTTTGGCACCAAAACACAAACACGCAGTCTGTTGTCGTCTGTGAGGGGCAAATATATTTTAATAAAACCACTGAGTTGCAACCTCAATTTCATTTTGATGAATTTCCTCCTGCGGGAGTGAGCCAGGCAGAGGGCGGGGAGGGCAGAGAGGCGAGAGAGGGAGAGCGGG
Source organism: Valencia hispanica (assembly GCA_963556495.2). Classification (NCBI taxonomy): domain Eukaryota; kingdom Metazoa; phylum Chordata; class Actinopteri; order Cyprinodontiformes; family Valenciidae; genus Valencia; species Valencia hispanica. The sequence continues at coordinate 39,787,826 of OY747703.1, forward strand.
CTGATGGGGGCTGGGAGGCAGATAGAATTTTCATGATTGTTATTTTTGTTATTATACAGAGGAGGAGGAGGGGGATTGCAGGAGGCGAGATAAACGGAGCTGGTTAATCTAAACCATTTTGCAGAGCGCTCCATTATCGGGCAGGTTGGGCACGTCGAGAGGGTTATTTTTCCGAGGGATCTTTGGCCCCGGTAATTAAGCTCCATTCACCAGGCCCTGTTCCCCAAATTAAAAATTTGTCATTAAGTGGAATTTACCATAATGCCTTTTTATCTGCCGGCGCTTCAGCATGTGTGCCGGCATGTACGTGTGTAGGATGGAGGTGAAGGAGGGGCAGTGGAAGAGGGCAACCAATAACCAATAACACAGGTCCTCACACACACACACACATACACACACTTTGAGCAGAAAGGGCAAATTGAAAAAGTGAAATAATCCTGGATAGCGGCACATGTTTGTGTGAGCAAATACACACACACAAAGCCACCCTTCAATCCTTCAAATCCACAGCCTTTGGGGTAATTAAATAATGATGCTTTAAAGTTTTAATTTAGATTTGCCCATTTCCTTCCTCCTCCTCTGCCCCCTCCCCTCAGACACACATACACAACTGCAAAAACACATTCCCGAAGAGTTATTCACAGCATGTTTTCAGACTTCATCCAGAGAGATAGCCCTCCATGGCCAGGGTATATGGGAGGGAGAGAATGATTGAAGAGCAGAATCTCTTGTCTCAATAGGTTTGAAAAAAACAATACAATTATTAGTCTTTAATTAGAGCAGCCCCTCTGTGGGACAGGGGACAGACAACGAACAATAGAGGATTAGAAGAGGGGCACCGAATATGGCTCTTTTATCGCTTCATTCAAATGCAGTTCATAAATCATCCAGCTGTCCTTTGCACTTTGGGGTTAGGAGTTTGAACTTTGTGGGACATTTAGCAATGAAAAGGTAATAAAATATCCAGAGTCAAAATTTTCAAATTACGTTTTTAAACAGATCCTACCACTTTGCATGTTTTTTTCATACACATTTAAACTTTAAAAAGACATCAAACAGACGTTTGTGGTCGATTACTGCTCACACAAAACGGTTGATAATAATTTTAAGTTTTCTTAACTAAAGAGAGTTAAAACCAACAGAGAAAATATTTTGTGTAGCGCTGGTGTGAGTGGTCCTAAATTATTTATATCACGAGCAGAGTTGAACAATTCAACAAATTGTGTTTCAAAGAATATGTAATCAGCGCAGAGTAACTAGGTCCAGTTTGGCCAGTCTACATAGTGCTCTAATGCTAAAAAAAATTCTAAAAATACTAAGACAGAATCTAGGTTTCATAGATAATCTATTTTCAGTGTAGAATTAGCTATTTCTGTTCAGTTAGGTTTAAGTGGTTTAATCTAGAGATAATTCCTGCAGTCCAGAACCCTGGAAAAATGGGAAAAACCCTTTGAGTTGATGGGAAGCTAGCAGATCCAAACTTAGGCTTTGTTACTTGTCTCTAGTGTATCACTAAATCACTTCTTGCAGTGTACACATATCTTTTGTTTAAATTGTCAGCTTTTGTTTTTTTCCTGCAGGGTTCCTGAATTCCAAACAAATTAAAAGTGGTGGAGGCTGTTCCGCGCTTTTCTAAGTGAGCGTTGTTAACTCGCCTGATAAATCTTCATTAGCCACCTTCCTCCTGCAAAATTTATCATTTCCTTTACAACATGGAGCCATGCCGAAGCGCTCTTCTTTATTTCCAGGACCTTTTACGAGAACTTTTTTTATGAAGTCAATAGGCCCCTTTCCACAATCGGAACTTCCGGGTAATTTTCCTGAACCTTCATGGGCATGCCCATGTCTCCATTTCACCGGGCCGACCCGAAAGGACCACTTTCCGGAGCCGTTTCAGGAACCAAACGAGTACTAGCTTTGGGGTATGTACTCAGAAATGGGCTGGTAGAGTCGATGGGCGGGACTTGTGGTTAACTCATGCTGATTGGTAGTAACTCAGTGGGAAATGATATCAGCAGAGGAGACTTCCTGGAGAAGCAAAATAGATTGAAAAGAAAATAATAAACATAGCAACAGAAGCGCAGCAACCATCCCTGCTTCTTCCATTGTCGATGTCGTTATTCTCTGCTGCTGTGGGCGCCATTTGGTGCTGATCAGTGACGTCACTCACTGGCAAAATGGTCGCAATATGCTTAGCAAATTCTGACCAGTTTTTTAAGCAGACAACGCCTGAGAGGATCAAGCACAATTTTCACCCAGTCACCTCCCCCTCTCCCTGAAATGTCCCCGAACTCGTCAAGTGGAAACGGACCTGAAGTCACGCTGATGCAACTTGATAGCCTTTTAGGAGACAGACTTTATTTTAACGAGAAATTTCATGTTTTAATATTGCGTGATCTCATTAAAAATCCCCTCTAAAACCACACACATTTCTTTGAATTGACTACTTCTTTAACCACTAGTAATAAAAAATAGTTATGAACAATGATGGCCAGGAAAATCTAAGTTGAAACAAGTCTTACATTTTTTAGTAAAAAATGAAGAAAAGAAAAAAAGATAATTTTAATCTATCCAGAAAAGGTCATTTCAACCAGCAAAGAGAACCAACTGTTAGTTTAGGTTTAATTCGGGCTTTATGCCAAACATTAGGAAAACCACCTCAGCCTTCAGCAGCCACTAGCAACTAATGCTAACTAAATTGACTTTTAGCTTGTTTGTAATCATGCGGATGTTCTTCTTTGTTTAAATTGTTACCGCTGTAGGTAGCAGATCTGCTCGGGGGCCTTGGGATCATCAAGAAAACATGACATTTCTTTTTGGTACAGCTCTTTCACACATGGGCTTTGAAAAGAGTTTAGCAGGTTGTTATTAACTGAATTTTGACGGATGTTCCCTTACAATGGAAAAAAAAAATTATTCTGTATTTTTAGAATACCCCAAAAACATGTATACTGTATACTTCCTTTGTTTGTGTGTTGTATACTTCCTATTTGTTCAATAAAGTTCTTTATTGGGCAATTATTCCCAAAGGGTCAAAGAAGCTGCGCAGTAGGTCAACGTGCTAACGTCCAGCCAATCATTTAATACGCCGTCATAGCCAGGTGCAGGCCCCCGAGCAGATCTGGTACCTACACCGGCTTTGACTATTAGCATTGCAGCTGAAGGTCTGCTTACATTCAGCATGACAGACAACATATTCCAAATACCCTGATGCTGTTTGATGGGTCTATTTTATGGCATAAAGTTAAGAAATTACCTCAAGCAGCTTCCTTTCAGAACGTTCTAAGTAGCATTAGATTGTGAATATGTGCTGGGTCCATTGTGTTGTCAGGCTGAACACTGTACCGTGAAAAGAAAAGAAAATAATTTCATATCCAGAATTTAATTTTGCATGAAACAAAAATCAAAGATTTTATTTTTAATCCATATCGCCCAGCCCTAACCTCCTTTTTTTTTTTATAAGTAGTTGTATAATGTCAGATAACATGTTCAACTTTAAAAAAAATCCTTAAATCAAAAATACATTTATGAAATCTTCAAATAGTCCCAGGAAATGTAAAACAGTAGTTTTATATCTTGATATGGACTGATAAGAAAATATTATCGATATAATTTTTTTTCTCATATCGCCCAGCCTTAATGCCATAAATTAAACATTCTGTGTGTGATGATGATGAAAAGTACTAGGACCATTGCCATGATAAATTTGCAAATGGTAATCATGGTACGTTTTCATACTGTAACTGCTTTATTGTGTGGTAAGAGTTTACAGGAGTGTTGACGTTGTTGACCTTTAACATAATGTTTTCCGAGTTGGGGACAACAGTTTATAAAAATTTAATGATAAAGATTTTAAGCATGTGCTTATTACATCTCAGCTGTGCTCATCACCTGCACAAACTGATCACTTCAGATGTGTTCGTCCGTCTTCATTACTCACTCTCTAATAATGAAGAAAATTATATATTGAAAAAAAAAAAAAAAGAGTAAATACATTTCTTGTGCTCATTTTGAAGACCTAGAAATTTTGCCAGCACCCTCCCCCTTTCCATTTTGGGTCACAGCAACACAAATCTCTAAAATCAAGAGTTAATATTCTATATTCACCTGAATCCCACCAAAACAGCCGTCATAAAAGGTCCTAAATGAACAGAGGGAGAAAGGAGGAAGGGGGAGGAGGAAAAGCAGGGGAGACGGAAAAGGGGAGGAAGATAGTAAGAGGAGTGGAGTGGGCAGATGGCAGAGGTTATGCCTGGCTGAAAGGGGTAAGGGGGGCTTTACTGGGTGGGGAAGAGGAGTAAGGAATGAGAGGAAACACCAAGGTCTCCCCTCACTTCTTCACATGATGCATAAATCATCTTTAAGAACATATTAATGTGCATTTCTATGCTTTAATTCATTTATAAATGTCAAATCAGCATGACATTCATTCAATAAAAACCTGAGACTTCTTTTCTCCTTTAAGACCCAGTGCCTGGCTCAGCTGATTCCATATTGGCTAAAGATGTAACTCGGTGACGAACAAAATAATTACAGCATCTGACTGACAGATAAACCCCAGTGAAGGTAACACACAGATAGAGCTGAACAACAGTGTGCTGTCAGAGTCTGCGTGTGTCAGCGGCGCTGGGAGGAATGGCAGGATGGCAGGGCATGAGAGCAGAGAGATAGGGAGTCTCATTTAGTGTCGTTTAATTTGCTCCCCTCTTTTGCATCCATCCACTGTTTTTCCCCCCCTTCTGACAGGTAATAAAAACAGCAGCTTTTCTGACAAGCCCATCTGAATTTGGACTGAATAATATAAATGTAGGGTTTTCCCACACTGCGCTCTGTCCAAGCGTGCAGAAGAAAGCCACACAGCAGACACTGGCAGTCCCATCATGAATGAAGATTTTGGAGTCAGTTCTGTGTGTGTTTGCATCTATTAGGCTTGGGCCAAGTATGGGCATTACGATTTATCAAAGTGTTAAAAAACTATTGTAATGGCAGAAAATACTTCAGGGTTTCCAAAATCCCAGAAGGCGTTTAAGTATTTAATACAAACATGTCTGACCAGAACATGGAGGGGACAGAGATTACTCATGCATCGCCCTACCCAACCTTTCTGACTAAAAGTTTAAATAGTATTCAGCAATCACTGTTCATCACTGCAGCACGTCCATATTGTAGTTTTAAAACCTCAAAAAAATTGGTAATGGTATTCCCACATTTACAAGTGCTTTTAATGTGAGAGAACGTAACAGAGTGGTGTGTTTTTTTTTATAGACCAAAAAAAGAGTAGTTCACAACTACTACTACTACTAAAATAAAAGTAAAAGGAGAGATGTATTTTATTTCACTAATGAAATTCTGAGGTCTTGGGTGCTTTTATATTCAGCCCACTGTACTATCCCTAAACTCTCCAAAAGAAGAAAGAAATTCAGCCAATCACCATTAGAAGTTCCTTTATTAACTAATAGAGTCCACCTGGATGTAATATATATAATAAGGTATAAGGTTGGCGAGAGGTATAAAAACAGGATTAGGATGTAAAAGTAAACAAAGTGTTGTTCATTTTTCCAAAATGGAAACAGTGTGACACAACTGCCGACCGACCAAGACATTCCTGCCCACCTAATCTCACAGGCCAAGCAATAAGAAACAACCAAGTGGTCCAGGGCAACTCTGGAGGAGCTGCAGAGATCCACAGCTCAATTGGGAAAATCTGTTGACAACTACTAAGCATGCATTTTACAACTCTGGCGTTTATAAAAAGCTGGAAATATTTATAAATTGTTTAGATTGAGAAAGCCAAAAGAATTCACCCCTCTGCAGTTTGAGATAAGCCATGTATGGCACACGGCAAATATATGGAAATGAAGGGGGTTTTGTTCAACACACGGTGTGACAGAAAACTGACACTGCACATCACACTGAAAACACCATCCTCACAGCGGGAAAAAAAAGCTGTTATCAGCATCATGCTGTGGGACTGTCTAAAAAATTGAGTAAAATCCTGGCGGAAATCCTGTTAAGAGGCTGCACCCTGGGCAGAGGGTCACCGTCCAGCCAAAGGTTTTCAGCTGCAACGGCAGCTCTGAAAAAGGTCTTGCCTCAGAGGGAGGTGGATGAATACATAGGCACACCACATTGTTTCAGATTTTTATTAGTAAAATCATTTCATAAACCATGTATCATTTTCAATCCACCTATTAATTATGACCGTTTTATGTTGGTCTGACATGACGTCCTAATAAAATAATTAAAGTGTGTGCAACTATTGTGAAAAATTACTAAAGAGGTTCCACGGATATTAACACTTTTGCAAGGCACTATATGAGCACAAAGACCCACAGTTGCTCACATTATATTCAATGCAACAAAAAATTTTAAACCACCTACCCACTATGCTACTCCAGTATGTTAATCTCTACATTCCAGCCGTTACATCTTTCTCCCTCCGCCTCTTTTCTCCTATTCCCTCTTCCTGCTTCTGCACTTCTCCGAGATCCCTTCATACCAAATCTACTTGTCTTACCTCACTGCTGCCTCCCTCCCTCCTCCTCCCCCTCTTTCTGCTGCTGCTCTCGGAAGCTTCTGAAATCCCATTCCCCGTGGGGCATGCCAAATTGAATTGGTGTGTTTATATGAACAACAGGGCCGTTGCTTTAATATACCTTTGAGTTTATGCCTAATGCCTTCCCGCTAATACCAGAGGAGCTTCAAACCTCACTCAATACAAGCTGCTTTTGTGGAAGCCATAAGAGACAGAATAAAGAAGGATAGTGCTGGAGAGACACTCTGGGAGTGTGTTTGTATTTGTAAACAGGAGGGAGCGAGGAGACAAGCCTGTTAATGCATCATAAAGACTTATATGGGTACTATCACATCCAATTTAAAAGATCAACCAACGGCATTCCCTCTTTTAGAAACCCACAAACACACACAGAGAGACTCTTCATCCCTCCAATATGACTGAACTGGAAAGAGGGGACACAAAAAGGCAGGAGGATTTTTTTTTTTTTAGATTAGTGAGTAATGCTGAATAAATATCCGGACTTTTGGCTGAGGGAGTCAGTCATGCTCGTCGACTTGCAAACATCCTCCATTTTCTCCCCGTCTCCCCCCTTTTCGTCTCCCTCTTGTCCTCTTTTCTTTTCTGGCCCTGCGTCAGCCTACAAAAGGCCCGCGGTTCAAAGGCAAGAAGCAGATCTGAGACACTCAACCCAATTACTATTGATCAGTCTGCACTCAAAGAGGACAGAAACGCACTCACCTGCACGGCCCGCACACACCATCGCAAATACTAATCTGTTTAGAAACAACTAGTCCTGTAAGATTACGGGCGGCTGTTTGTTCACAGCCGATTTTAACATCTTCCCACAGAAAGCCTCTAATAAACTGGAAAATAACGCTCAGTGGTATTTTTAGGTAGCATAACTGGAGTACGCAAATATTTATTTTATGATTCTGTTATAAACAGTGTTGCAAAACTGATATAGAGCAGCTAAAAATTGTTTAAAATTAAAAAATGTATACTTCGTCTGTTTTAAGATTTTAAGAGAGGTCTTTCTTTAGCTAAGGAAAAGGAAATAAAATACTAATAATTATCCCTTCAACCAGAAGTGAGACCATTGCACAGCAATTTAGCTCTATGAATTTAAATAATTATGAGCCAACTTAGTTAGTTTGCCATTTCCTCTAGGAATTGTTTTATTCTCACGCACTTTTATCTCTGACATATTAAATTTTTTACATGCAATGGTTACGATAGCTTTTAAAACGATACCTTCCTGGGGCCCAAATAAATTGTAAGAATAAAATAGTAAACTTGTATGAAATAAATTGTAATCCGTGAAATCGCTAAAAAGACATAAAAAACTGTTTTCATAAGATAGAGGTAGGGTAATTATTCCCAAAGGGTCATAATATCAAATGTGGGTGGGGCCAGATCATTGGCTGAAGAAATTTTTTTTCAAAGAATGCACGTCTGGGAAAAAAATTAGCTCTAAATTCAACAGTTTTACATGTAAAACAGCAATTCAGTCACAGTTTCTGTTTGATTCCAACACCAACATCGCTCTACTTTTTAGGACGCTGATGAAGCGATCTTCTGAACCCAGCAGCGATATGAAAGACGGCTGAATGCTGTGACTGAAAAATTGGGGCCAAGACACCAAACAGTGATTTCTAAACTGATCCCAAATTTTGCATTCTGTTAAAAAATTTCCACAAACTTGTTTTCTTTGCGTTCTTTGTGTACCATTTGCCCTTTGTGGCAAACAAAGGGAAAAAAGATTGGACTTGAAATTTTGGGAGAAACTTTGTATTTTATTGATTACAATTGTTCATTTTGCATTAACATACCTATTTTGCATTTGACAATAGTCAAATCTGAAAACCTGATCATTTTGAACTGGTCACGTTATTTTCCAGAGCTGCGTATTTGACATTAAACTCTAAATATTTTTTACTTCTTCTAGCAACAGTAGACATTGAATGTATGTAATAAAATGTAACCCATCATATTGACAACTGAAACTTCATACTTACAGCTAAATAACCAATTGCCAAACAAGAAAGGTCTCATATTTTCCTGCATAATTAGTCCAATCATTGTCAACTCTGTCGTCTTTTTTTAAACAGACAAATATTTCTAAATAAATAATTCAACGGTGTGTTCTAAGGTCTACATTCTGTATCAGTCTTTTTTTAGCATGAGCTGATGTTCTCTCATCTCTGTTTGCTGATGGAAAGCTGGTTTACAATAGCATAGTGCTGGAGCACTGTAATAGGGCGCTTACATAGGAAACAAAAGATTTTGCCTTCAAAATAAAAGCAGGATTTCCAAAATAAGAGAGGTGATTTTGGATTGGAGCAGAGAATTAATACTTTATGCCTATTTGATTTTAGAATCTCATTCAGGCCACTTGAGGGCCAAATGGGGTTCTGCACTGCCTGGGTCTGGATAGGATCCATTTGGTTTTGCAGGTTTAATAAGATCAGAAACCTAAAAATCCCTTTTTTGACCAAACTGTACTTCATTTTGGCTGATTTCAAACAGCTGGCTAAACAAAAATTATTACTTTTTAAATCAAGAAAAAATAAGATTATTCTCACTGTTGGATCAATTTGTCAACTTGAATTAATACTCACAAAATATATCAATCTAATGAATATCAATAAATAGAAAACAGATTATTATAGAAAATGTAAACCAACTAAAAACCTGACAGAATGGAAACTGTTGTCAAAAAGCAGCAGTAAATACATAAGTCCTAGGATAATTCTGTTCGAATTGATGCAATCCCACCTGTTTTGTATTTCTGTAGCGAATTTATAAAAACAATATGCTAAGACTATGGATAAGCCAAATGAAGTTTGAGCCTTCAGTAAAACCTTTTAAAGTTTGAAAAGCTCACGATGCATGCACACACTCAGATGCAGACACACAAAATCCACCTCACATTAAGTGTGTGATGAACTCTGCGTGTTGTCTGGAAGCCTGTGCAGAAATATCAATGACTAAACTCCCCGACAACTCAGTAACTATCTCACTCGCTCTGATTTTATCCCCCAATAATTAAATTTCTTTCCCAACGCTGACTTTGGCTTTATCAGGGCACCTGCCACCAGAATCTCAGCATTTCATTTAACCATAATCCCTTGGATAAAGGGTGTGCTAATGCACAGGCGTGCGTGCACACAGGATCACAAGCATGAGCGAAGACTTCAGCTGAATTCATGAGTTAAACCCGTTACACAGATCTGCAAGGAGAGTTTGTCATTCTGATTCTAAGAAATACATTTGGCTAGATCCCCTTTCACCCCTCGTCTCCTCTCAGCCCTAAACCCTGATTCTAAGGGGTAGGACATCCCAATCGGGAGCAGCACTTGAAAATGTACCTGCTAATGTAAATATTTTCTCAGTCAAGTGCGCTAACAAATTACATTTGGTATCACTGTTAATCAGAACAAAATATAAGAACGGAATCAAAATGTAAAACAAGTTAATGCAAAAATTTATATAATGTGTAGTTTGGACTGGCGACCTGTCCAGGGTGTACCCCACCTCTCGCTCCTTGACCGCTGGAGATAGGCACCGGCCCGCCCCCCCAACCCTGCATTAGGATGGACGGGTACAGAAAATGGATGGATGGATGTGTAGTTTGGTACAGTAAAATTGGTTTCAAGCATAGCCAATGACATTTTGATATAATAAGACCTACTTCAGCTATGTTTGAACATTAATATACCTTGTAAAGTCTTTCGTTACCATCCTTAAGCAATATAGTTGATTTGTTCAAACTTCACAGGTCTGCCTAAAAAGTCAATCAGACAGTTTCAGCTGATCCAGAACGCTGCCACTCGCGTCCTCACTAGAACCAGGAAAGTAGAGCACATCACCCCAGTTCTAAAGTCCTTACACTGGCTCCCTGTAGCTCAGAGAATAGACTTTAAAATACTTTTACTAGTTTATAAATCATTACATGGCTTAGCACCAAAATAAGTTGAAGACCTGTTGTCATGGTACCAACCACCAAGACCACTCAGGTCCTCCAAATCTAGCCTACTAAACATCCCTAGACTCAGAACTAAACATGGAGAAGCAGCTTTCAGTTTCTATGCTCCCCTTATCTGGAACAGACTTCCTGACGAGTGTAGAGCTGCTGAAACTCTGAACTGCTTTAAATCGAGACTAAAAACCCATCTGTTTAGAATTGCCTTTGAGTAAATGCTTGATGTTATATGTATGAAATGTGTTCATGCTCTCTTGCTTTTTTTATTTTTCTCTTGCTTTATTGTGTATCATGTGTAATGTGTGTTTCTTTTATGTGTTTCTTTTAAATCACCAAATCATGTAAAGCACCTTGAATTACCCTGCTGTTGAAAGTGTGCTATACAAATAAAATTGCCTTGCCTTGCCTTGTTTGTTAGCATATTGGCAATAAATCATCAATAATATAAAACAATAAAGCAGGTTTGGTATTTACTAGGGTACATGTATTATGCTATTTTTGTTCTTCCTCAATAGGTATAAAAGTAGAAGTAATCAATTCTTACAAGCCGAATTCCAGTTTTTATAGCAATTTTAGAATCGAAAAGAATTTCCCTTTATTGACCCATGCTGGCGAAATTCAGGCGTAAAACAGCAAAGTGGCAGATCCACACAAATATAAAAGACAGAACACCAAAAAACAGAAATATGAACACTATACTCTACAGTAAGGGCAAAATTAGAACAATAAAAATATTGTGCAGTTATGAAAAATACAATCCTTCATTTCACGAAATGTGTAGCTGAGCAGGATAATATAAAAATATTTACAAAATGTGTATGTGGATTTGTGCATTAAACAACAGACTATTTACAAAAGGTGACAAAGTAAAAAACTGTGGAAATGACAGAGATGTACAATAAAAGCAGAAATGTTATTTGAGATGACAGGACAGCAGGGATGTAAACACTTATTGAGTTTGTTGGGAGCAGTTTATACCGTCTTACAGCTGCTGGGAGGAAGGATCTGCAGTAACACTCCTTTGTGCACCTAGGATGCAGCAGTCTGTCACTGAAGGAGCTCTCCAGTTCAACAACAGATTCAGACATCGGGTGGGAGACACTGTCCAACAATGATGTCACTTTAGCCAGAGTCCTTCTGGATCGAGGGGGTCTCCTAGCACAGAGCTGGCCTTCCTAATGATCTAACTTTTGTGCGCCAATTCAGATTCCCTTTGGGAACTATAATACAGGAAGATTGAAAAGCCGCATTCAAAATAGTTTTTTCCAAGCATTCCAACCCTGAGCAGTCATAACAGCTTTACAATAGAAGCAGAGGCAGCATCACACTCTTTGGTGAGAGAGAAAAAGGGAGCAGTCGCTGTAAAACTGCATTTTACCATTTTGAAACAAAGTAATTACATTTTAAACTGCTTTTTAGCACCTTATATACTCAATGAACACCACTAACATTACCAAAACATCATGGTAGTCCCTCAAAGAATGCAGTTCTGCAGCTGAAACACATATTTCTAAATCCAGCATGCACTCTGAGGACAAAACAAAGCAAGTTTGCTGTAATATGTTCTGCCTTCCTGTTAGCAGCAGCAAATCATTCTCTCTCTCTCACTCTTTAGCAGCATGACTAATCCATTTCAAGGATTAAAAGGACAGGACCTCAAAAAACTCATTCATGCGTTTATCTTTAGTCAGACTGATTACAGCAACAGCGTTCTCACAGGTCTGCCTAAAAAGTCAATCAGACAGCTGCAGCTGATCCAGCTGCTCGTGTTCCTCACTAGAACCAGGAAAGTAGAGCACATCACCCCAGTTCTAAAGTCCTTACACTGGCTCCCTGTAGCTCAGAGAATAGACTTCAAAATACTCCTACTAGTTTATAAATCATTACATGGCTTAGCACCAAAGTATGTTGATCTGCTGTTACTATACCAAACCCACCAGACCACTCAGGTCCTCTAATTTCCAGTCTACTCAACATCCCTAGAATTAGAACCAAACATGGAGAAGCAGCTTTCAGTTTCTATGCTCCTCTAATCTGGAACAAACTTCCAGAAAACTGCAAAGCTGCTGAAACACTGAGTTATTTTAAATCAGAACTAAAAACGTATCTGTTTAGAGCTGCCTTTGAGTAATGCTTTGGCGCATCATATGTTTTGTGTCTGCTTCTTGCTTTATTGCTCTTTTTACTTTATATGCTTTGTCTGTGTTTTACTGCTATTTTTATTTTACCTCTTAATCATGTAAGGCACCTTGAATTACTTTGTTGTTGAAAGTGTGCTATACAAATAAAATAGCCTTGCCTAAGCCAAAGAAATTTTGCATCATTTTGTAAGAACAAAAAACATAACAGTTTCATATAACAAGACGAAAAAAAAAAAAAATGGGACAGAAGTCTTTGGAAAAAAATACTGGAAAAACCACAGAAAGCTAATAGAATCAATTGTGACGTGGGATGGCAGCAGCAATATAACCAGAGCCTGGTTATGTTCAATGGATGATATCCAGGGATGGAAGTTAGAGATGAGATAGATGAAAGGAAGACGATAGTTTAAATTCTCCACATTATGATCAAGCTGGTCATGCAACACTTCAAACTTTGACTTTTAGAGTCTGAAACTGTTATTTCAATAAGGCAAAACTTACTTTTACAAGAAAAAATAAAATAAACATTAAAATAACATTTAGAACTTAAGGGGTTGCATTAAACACCTACATGCAATCATTTCTTTTAGATCCTAGTAGGACTCCTAATGATTGAAATTACATGTGTTTAAAATGCCACCCCTCTCATTTTAATCATGTCATAAACAAGTAGTGGGCAACGGCATCAATAGTCGGCTACAGGATACCATAAAACAGGCTAAAAAAAACTGAATTCAATCGATGGGACAAACAAAGGCTAAACAAATCCCCAAAAGAGTAAAATAGGTGAATAGAAAGTAAGCAGGAGGGAAGGATGAGGCAAGTACAAGACTGCCTAAGATTATAGTAAGTGCCAGCGAGGCCAGACCTGGCCCAGCTGGTCCGTCTGACGAGTGCCTTAATTAAGAGACGCAGGGAGACGCCTTGGAATAGCAACATACACGCCGCCGAGAGCCTCTGGAGAGAAAAACTGCTTAACAGGCACACTTGTGTATATGTGTGGTACACTGCCAAGAATCAACCCCCCCCCCCCACACACACACACACGCACACACACAGACACGAACAGCCATCCGCTGGGACTTTGTGAAAAACACTGGCCGGCTATTATTAGGCAGCCCTTTGCATACCAAGGCATGCATACGAACCCCTAGCATGTTTGTGTGCTAGAGGTTCTCCCTCTTATCCTGTTGACTGTTAAACTGATCTCCCTTACGCCCGCGATGCCACCACCAGAGGAAGAGGAGAGCAGAAAAGTGAGAGAATGGAGGAGGAGAAGGACCGGCGAAGAGCAGGGGAGATTTTGTGGATCTATTACTGCCTTAGCCCCCCTTGTACCCCCTCCTCTGTTCACACCTCTTCCTCCTGCTTCTCATCCCAAAAACTTATTAATATTAATACACAACCCCTCTCCCCAACCCCCCAAAATACCACCACCCTAGGCTACTAGTTAATAAAGCCCTCTCGACGACCCCTCCCAGCCCAAAAAAAGAAAGGAAAAAAAGAGGAAAAAAATCAAAGAAAGACAATAAAGGCAAAGTTCTGCAGTCAAAGAAAAAAAAAGAAATTAATACAGTCCCATGGGACCATCCTCTGCCCTACTGTTACCCCCACTATAATTTGATTTCCTATTAAGTGACTGCTTAATTATAATGATTATTATTGGTAATTGTAATTGACGTTTTTTTCCCTCCACCCTCTCCTCTCCTCTCTCCAAAATCCACAAGGGAGTGAGAAGATGTAGGGACAGCCTCACGTCAAAGACAATCATCTGAATATGAAACGCATACATATCGATGAAAGGTTAAGGATGTTGAGGTTAACTTATATTTTATCATGTGATGCCTTTGTGTATTTTAGGTTGTTTCATCCTTTAGCTCGAGGACACAATGTACGGTGCAGGTCTCTTTCGGAGGAAAAAAAAAAAAATATAAAAATCTTATCCCCACCGGATATTCTGCTTAAATAAAGGTTAAAGGAAAAGTCAGGGCTTCCCTACTCTTCAAAGCAGCCACCTCATCGCACACAGACACGTTTAACTACAGTAGAGACCCAGCGGACCTCCATTTATTACACCTACCTCCAGGCTACAGCTACCAAGAAATACACCGTCATCTGCTCTAGCTGTAAAAGGGCCTATTGGAGATGCCGACACATCTGGCTTTGAATTTGACAACAAAAATCTTCTTTTTTTTTTACACGGCAGCAAAATATTGCAGAAAACAAAAAAACCACCCATATTTAATTTAGAGCGGTGTTCCCTCTCTGCTCAGAGCTAAAGACAGTGAAACGGCATTCCTCGGGGCAAGGCCACGGTTATTGGGCTCACCTCAGGCGTGGTGAGGCTCAGACCGGCTCACACACGTATCCAGTTTTGTCTTAAGATGCACACACCTTCACACTACAACACACACAACACATCCAACCTTTAGTTTCACTGGAAACACAAAAGATTAAACCGTAAAAATAAAAAGTGGGGAAAAAGTGATATTTTTAATAATTTCTGTTTAAAAATTATGAATGAAGCAAACCTAAGAACAAAATCCATCTGACCTTTTTTATATTAAAAATCTACATGACATTCATGCAATAAGCATTAGCGCTTTAAAAATTGGCATTGATTGCATGCGTATGTGTGTGGCATTTTCAGCTAGAATATATTTAAATGCGAGCTCTTACTCATGCTGAAGAACAAAACAGCCGAGTTAAAACAAATGAGCACCTGCAGCCACAACCGCAGATGTCCGTGGGTGTTTTTTAGTCAAAGTTTCCAAGAAAAAAATAAATGTAAAAAATTTTCATAGATTATTTTGAAAGAAATTACTTTCAGACAGGATGACTTGTCCCGTCCAGATGTAGTAAAAATGCGGTATAAATAAACTCTTCATATCAGCATGAGACACCCGGGTCGCTCTGCAGCGGGTCAGACGCAGATGCAGCCACAACATCAGCAACAGTTAAAGCAGCAATAATTTAAGGATAACTCTGTTTTAAAATATTGAAATACAAAATATACAAAAGAAACTTTTTTTCCTCAAACTTAAATATGTTGAAGAATTGAATACACAATTTTTAGCCCATAATAAATATCTAAAATTAATCAAATCCTTGAAAAAAATGTAATCAATATCCATTCGTTTGAAAATCAGTCAAGTTTCAACTGCCGTGGCCTAAAGCTTTACAGAAGCCACTTAAAATCTTACCGACGCATTACAAATCTGAAACAGAAAACACAACAAAGTGTGGTTTCACTGCGTTAGAAAACACAGGTCTGTCTGAATCAAGATCTGTGGCTTTGTAAGGAGTCACAGCAGGTCAAGAAGGATGAACAGAAGAACCACCAGACACAGACGCAGAGGAACGATGAACAAAGCTGTTTGTACGTCCTGAAGTACAGACGTGCTTTTAAGATCTTAGTCCGGAGCCAAAGTGTCTCCCAAAGGCCAAATCTATGGTCGACTTTCACTTACCTTAGCTTTCATGCCCTCAAATCATCCTCGAAAAAATAAAAAATGTAAGAAACCACATGCCAATAACAGCTGTTGGTGCACTCGCTGTTTGTTTATGGTTTCATTTTCTTTGTCTGTAATTTTCTTTCCACCATTCAACCAATAAGGGATTTCTACAGCTATGCTTGTCCATTTCTTTTTTAGAAAAATAAAATCTGAAATATTACGAAATGAGCAGAACTGAACTCAATCAACATTACATGTAAAATAAAATGCATAAATTATAATAAATCCAAGCAAAAACAACACCTAAAATGATCCACCAACAGATCAATCTAATGACTTTTTATTAAAATAATTATTTGGTCAGATTTTGAATTACGCTGGTTAAAAATTGGAGCAAATAGAGCAGCTTAGTCAACATTTTCTATAGAAATTCTTTTTTTTTTGGACTAAATTGCTGCTGCCGTCACATGTCAGAGGCTGCTGGCTTCAAACGAGTGATCAAAAACGTGGATTTTTAGACTAAAATCTGAAGGCATCACACTTTCAATTAAATCTCTACAATTTATTTTGCAAGCTCTAAAATTAGACGTTCACAGTAATCTCGTCGGATTTGCATTTCTTCTGTAAAAACTGGATAACACAAGTCAAACTATGGCACAACGATTTTAACACTGTGTGTGTGTGTGTGTGTGTGTGTGCCTGTTCAAACACACTGTGTGGCGCTGTGGGTGTGGCGTTACACCTCGTGTGGCACTGGGCAGCCTAGATAAGAGCTGATCCTATCCATGTCTCCCTTCTGCAGCCCCTGCCCGCCCACCCACACAACCCAAACGCACACCCAGCCACACCGACACCTAGCACAGTACCCAGCATGCCACTGTAATCGCATTTCACAATCCCGGTGCCCTGTGCATAAACACGCTCCCTGTTTCGTTCTCGCACACACGCATGCAGAATCAGAGCCATAAATATACAGAGGAGCCAAGTAAATCCATATTTCACATGCCGTATACTGGCATACAGGTTGACACAACCTGCAGGCCCAAAGCTACAGCAATCCATTCACTCATTTATACATATATGGACCAGAAAATATATGAGAGAAGAGAAGAGAAGAGAAGAGAAGAGAAGAGAAGAGAAGAGAAGAGAAGAGAAGAGAAGAGAAGAGAAGAGAAGAGAAGAGAAGAGAAGAGAAGAGAAGAGAAGAGAAGAGAAGAGAAGAGAAGAGAAGAACTTACCTTTTTCCTCCTGGTACAAACATTCCTCTCCAAGTTCAACTAGACTTTCTTTGAACACTCACAGTAACACACACATGTTCAGGAGCAGTCTGATGTGATCCGCCACCCTGATAGCGAGCCCGAGCTGATTCTCTAAGCCTTAAAGAAAGTTTGGTGTGCAATGACCAAAACAGAGGGGACAAAAAAAGCAAAGAAGAAAACTGTGGGAGGAAAAAAAAAAAGTGTGACCACGGAGTGAAGTTTTAACCACTTATGATTCAAGTCGAGCTCCAGAACACTCCGCCTACACCCCGAATTCTTTCACGGGGACATAAGTCCATACCTTTTCCGGGCGGGATAGGCATTGAACTGGATTTTGGGAAGCCCTGTTTTCCGTTTTTGGTTCCATCCGGTTGCTGCTGGACAGTCAGACGGCCCTAACTCAGCCCCTTTCACTGGACTTTTGTTTCCATTTGTAACCAACCATGTTTTCACAGATCCACCTACCAACAGCTGCCCTGCTGACAGATAATCACGCGAGTCATGAGTGCATGTACATCAATGCATTTGATACAAACAGAACTGACTTAAAGGAATAAAAGATTTGACAGTAAAACTATCTGAAGTGTCACCATGTAGGAAACAGAGTGAGAGAGAGGAAGAGGATGAACGGATTCAATCTCCGCAGGCGAGAGCAGGAGACTAAGTGTAGTGAATGCAATTTGATGGTAGCGCTGAGATGGGCTTTAGGCGTACAAACACCATTAGTCACTGTTGTGGGAACCTGTCACCAAGACATGTATGCAAAAGTCAACTCTCAGCATGGCATATAAAATAATCATGGGTGCCCTGGCTTATTGCCTTAATGCTTGTTGCAGTTATACTGGAAAATCAAACAAGCCATACCAGAGAAGTAAAACTGTCTCTTCTCCTCTAAAATACATCTTTTTTGGAGAATAAACCCTCAAAAGAATAATTTATTAAGCTTACAATCCTGTTCTGAATCAGTAAAAAGCCAAAAGTTTTAATCACAAAATGTATTATTTATTGCAATCACGACAAATGTGACAATAATATAAATTGTTAAATTCAACCCAGGATTTATGTCAATAAATATCAGTGAATACAGAGAGGGCCTTAAATAGGCTACTTTGCAACAGCAAATATATTAAGTATATTGAGTAGTAAGTGTTTAACAGGATAGTTTGGAATGAATAGTAGAAAAAACATAAAAATGCCAAAAGTAACAATAATCAATCACACGGTCAGTGTTTGGGGTTGCTCATTTAGAGTTCATAGCTATTATCACTAATTATTAACAGATTTAGTTTTACTCTGGTTTATGGCAAATTTTATGCCCCCCAGTATGATATAAACAATGCCACGCCTGCCCATGACTGTAACTGTCCATTAAAGATTTTGCAGTAAATTCTCAAATGAACTTCTATTAAAAAAATTAAAAAAATAAAAATCTGAAAATGTAAACGGTTTTCTTGGAAAAAGCTCTAGGGTCGCAATACATTTTTCACTTTCCCTAAATTCAATTTTCTAAATATTTCCCCCTATTTTTTTATTTTGGACATTTGAGTATAAAAAAACACAACCTGCTTGAATAAGTAATCGCTGTTACCATCTGTGTGAAACAATCCAGAGCTAATATTAGCTTACAATTGAAGTGTGATATAGGACCACTTCACTGCTATTAAGGCACCTGGACTAACTTGGACCCGCTGCATTTGAAAATCTCTCACTTGTTGATTTGCCAAATCAGACTGGAGTGTCGTTGACTAAATGCAGATTCGTTAAAGAACAGTTTGTGAACTTTAGTGCCACATGTCAGTTATTATGTGTGATTATTGAATCCACACAATCATCTGTCTAAAATCTGTTTGAGGAGATCAGTAGAAATGTCTCGGTTTCCACCAAAATTGTAACGTTTCCTTAAGTTATGAATTTGACTGAATTGGAGTGAACAGGGTTGTATTTGGATCTGACTATATAACTGGATTGTATTGGAATCAAATAAATGGTTTAACCCAAATGTGGATCAAGATGAATTCCATATATCTGGATATGAACTGGACCAGTTTATCTTGTAAAGTGCCTGAGATTATGACACTTTTTGTGAATCACGCAAACCAGAGACAAATAGGACACAGAAACTAAAACAGTGATTGTACAGTCTTCCACTAATGAGTAAAAATGGCCCATTTTAGAACCATTGTGTTTTTATTATAGCAATCAAAAATTATTTCATTTGAAATGTTTTAATTTTTCACTATTTAAAAACAAACAAATAAAAAACCTCTAGAAGTTTCAATCTAATCAGTTCAGTTTGTTTACATTCTGCCATTTGAATAAAAATAATCTTAAGTCCTTTTACAAGACAAACAGATCCAATTAATATCCAGAAATATTAAACCAAATCAATCCAAGTTCAATAGATAGAATAAAATGTAATTACATGCAGTTCAGTTTGGTTCCAGTTCTAAGACAATGCAGTGAAATCCAGTTTATAATGCCAGTTGGTAAAAAGCCACTCTAACCTATAAGCTTTATGAAAAAGGAAAGTTTTAAGCCTGGTCTTAAAAGTAGACAGGCCGTTTACCTCACCGACTAAATCTGGGAGCTGGTTCCACAGGAGAGGAGTTTGATATATATATATAAATAAATAAATAAATAAATATATATATAAATAAATAAACTTTTTTCCAGTTTTTGATCCAAAATGTTAACAGTAGATAGGAATGACACACACATAAATGTGCAAATATGTTGTTGAAATACAAAAAGGGTCTTCTGAGGAAAAACAAAGATAAACATGTATCGGACCTTCCTAATAATATTCTTAAAGGCCAAGACTTTAGATGCTGTTTATGTGGTCCACAAACTATTTATTCCAGACAGTCAAGAATTAAAAGATAACAATTAATTCCATGGGAAATCAATGTGGGTCAGTTTTAAAGAATATCTGAAATATGGCATGATAATTTTTTTTATTATGTAGATATTGCAAGAAAATTACCTCATCGGGTCAATTTTTACTCACTCACCCATCTAATAGTGAAAGTAGCTGCATTAAAACAGTTGGGAAGCTATGAGCAACACGTCTGTTAAGTAACTGAGTGCCGACTGGCTACCTGAGCAGATAGCCCAACTAATCAACCAATATCAATTAGTGTATCTTTATAAGATGGAAAATAGAAAACTATTTATAACATTCTGCTCAATAAACAAATGTTCTTGAAAACTAAACTGGGTGTTTATTGTGAATTTTTGTTTCAGAGTATGTGCTAACATTGAAATAATAAATAAATGTTATACTTTGTTAGAACTGTAACAATCAATAGGTTACATAAATTTAGCAGTAGTGGGAATTATTTTTATTTTTTTTCTGATTCAGTTAGGTGTGGTGTTACATTTACTGAGAGACTCCGTTTTCACTCAAGATTATTACACCATGCAACTGGGCACACCAACACCATGCCTTGTAACAAGCAGGTAGTATTAAATGCAAGACATTTATTTAATCATCAGAAAAAATGTGAAAATCTGTGAAATTCATTGTAGGAAAATAATTTATACTGTGGACATAAAAAAAAGATTGGTGTTATTGGTACTGTATCATTTCCTAAACACACCCTTAATAATCTATAAAAGTGGGGTCTTTCTGTTCTTTTAAAGGATTTCTGCACACTTTGGCCATTGGAGTGTATTTACTGCAGCACGACTGACTGGTGGCTCCATGACTGAAAGTAAACAAGAGTAAGCATGCTTATGGTTATGAAAGACTGCAGCTTACTAGATCACAAATATCAAGCTCTGAATACACATAGAAATCTTTGAGGGAATAAAATCATTGTTGGATATAAGAAAACCCTTTTTTTAGGGCCGGAGATACAACATGTCTCAGACCCGGCTTTGAATTAGTCAGCAGTGAAGAATTGGGGCACAGTTCAGGACTACTGAGGCTCGTCCCTTAATTTCCTTCTCTTTATTTCGCTCTTCTTTTTTTTGACAAAGCCCTCCCCCATCCACCCACTTTAAGTCTCCTTCCACACCACACCCATGACCCCCAATGTGCAGACATGAGGTCAAGCTCCAAAGATCACAGAGAGAAGCCAGACGAGAGGCAGAAAGACAGAGACCTAAAATCCTCCTTTCCTTCCAAAATCCAGGCCAAAACCTGCAGCCTTCCCACCAGCTCCAGACCCCCTCCTTCAGACCAGTTGTGTGTCGAGGAGGCAGTGAGCACTCTTGCAGAAACATCAGCCCAGGGAAATTCAAATGAGGACGAAATGGTGAGGGAGACACAGAGAAAGGGGAGAGCAGGAGCACAATAGTGAGAAAATAGGATAAAAGAATGAGATGGGAGCGCGTTAGGTATGAGGGGGGAGGAGGAGAGGGCAGAGGAAGAGCTAGAGAGGCTGCTGAGGCTGCAGGTTAAGATAATGTGTAGATCTGAGGAGATTTGCAGAGGAACATTTTTATTCAGTTTCTGATTACTCCCACCTCTCCTCCCTCCACTCCCTTTCCTGTGTTGTTTTTTCCGTTTGTTTGTTTTTGGCATTAGTGCTATGACTGTTGGTATCCACGTGGATGTACACATGCATGCTGATTATAGCAGGAATATCTTATAAACACAAACATTCTCTCACACACACACACGAATACAAAACGCACACTGGCATACTTAAAGATGCATCGGAGAGGCGAGCGACGGCGCAGTCAGTGCCAGGAATGCTAAGAGCTTACAAGTTTGTAAACATGCCGACACAGATGGTGCACATACAAACATGCATTCACACAGATTGTTCACAGACAGGGTTTCTGCTGGGCACGCTCCTTATCGACCTGCAGCAGGTAGACGAGGTAATTCTGGATTATTTGAGCCATACAAAATTACTCCGTGGTTTCATTTCCCTGGTCAAACGTATTCAGGCGCACAGAAACATATCAAAATGTCCAAACTTTGATCAATAAAACCCACTACAGACAATTGCGCATTTTGATGATGTCATCAAGCTGTGCCTACGTACTTTGTACTAGATAGGGAAGGAGGATAAATACTGATGTTCAAAGTTCATATTTACACTAGATTTGTAAGTTTAAAATTTATTGTTTTCAATTTTATGGAAAAGAAACCTGTTGAGCTTGAAGAGTTTTTAATCCAGATATGCGTGTATCTTTATTTTGGTGCAATATTAAATTTATAAATAAGTAATTAGGAAAGCAGGAAGAAATGTTATTTCTGTTTTTACATTTTGAACTTGCACTTGCAATTTAAAATTTTGTGTTTTTATAAAATTTAGCTTGTATTTTATTTAAAATATCATCTTTATCTAGGTTAGGAGAATTTTTCTGTTGCACTGTTTGGAAAAAGATCTTTATCACACCTTACAAATTACTTGAAAGGTTTTTGCTTTATTAAAATACTCTTTACCCACTAAATGTTCTTTAAATGGTATTGTATGCATTTTTAAAGTCGATGTTCTGCTGCAATGTATCAGGTATGTTAGAATGTTCGTAAACAATCATTTTGATATATATAAACAGAAAAAAAGAATATATATGGCAATAAATACTGTTACCGTACATTCTTCAGATTATATCGCAATATAGATTTGAGGCCATATCGCTCGGCCCAACCCAAGTAGATGATAGTAAAAGGCCCACCTGTGCTGCTGCTGTAAGACCCTCCTTCCACATTGAGTGAGATGGACTGGTCTCCATCCTGCTTCCCTTGACCCAGGATCATCCAATTCTCAAGATCGTCTAGATCAGATGAATCTGACTCTTCTGATTCGGACTGGGATTCAGAAGATTCGGAGCTACTGGAAAGCACAGCCACCGAAACAAAGGGACTCCTTTTTCTTTTCTGGGATTTCTAGATTAACAAAAAAATAACATATATAACAAATAACATAAGTGTAATGAGAGCGTTAGCAATGATTCTGCTATCGGACATCGGATACAGAAGAGTCAAAGCCGAAGTCATTACAATAACATCTGAGTAGAGGAACACAATGTTAGTGGAGATGAATTACATATAAAAACAGTCTAACGGCATGAAAAAAAAGAAGATATTTTTTAATTAAAGTTGTACACGCCTTTATAAATTGCCCTTCACATTTATTGTTGCCTCTGAAAGTGTAAAAAGATGTAAATTTTTTTATTACAGTAGTGTAATTTCCATCCATCCATCCATTTTCTTCCGCTTATCCGGGGTCGGGTCGCGGGGGCAGCAGCCTAAGCAAAGAGACCCAGACTTCCCTCTCCCCAGCCACTTGTTCCAGCTCCTCGGGAGGAACCCCAAGGCGCTCCCAGGCCAGCCGAGAAACATAGTCCCTCCAGCGTGTCCTGGGCCTTCCCCTGGGCCTCCTCCCGGTGGGACGTGCCTGAAACACCTCACCAGGGAGGCGTCCAGGAGGCATCCTGACCAGATGCCCGAGCCACCTCAACTGACTCCTCTCGATGTGGAGAAGCAGCGGCTCTACTCTGAGCCCCCTCCGGATGACTGAGCTTCTCACCCTATCTCTAAGGGAGAGCCCAGACACTCTGCGGAGGAAACTCATTTCAGCCGCTTGTATCCGTGATCTCGTTCTTTCGGTCACCACCCAGAGTTCGTGACCATAGATGAGGGTAGGAACGTAGATCGACCGGTAAATCGAGAGCTTCGCCTTTTGGCTCAGCTCTCTCTTCACCACGACAGACCGGTAGAGCGCCCGCATAACTGCAGATGCCCCACCAATCCGTCTATCGATCTCCCGCTCCATTTTTCCCTCATTCGTGAACAAGACCCCCAGATACTTAAACTCCTCCACTTGGGGAAGGACCCCATCCCTGACCCGGAGGAGGCACCCCACCCTTTTCCGGCTCAAGACCATGGCCTCGGATTTGGAGGTGCTGATTCTCATCCCAGCCGCTTCACACTCGGCTGCGAACAGCTCCAGCGAAAGCTGTAGATCACGCTCCGATGAAGCCCACAGGACCACATCATCTGCAAAAAGCAGAGACCCGATCCTGAGGCCACCAAAACGGATCCCCGCAACGCCTTGGCTGCGCCTAGAAATCCTGTCCATAAAAGTTAGGAACAGGATCGGTGACAAAGGGCAACCTTGGCGGAGTCCAACTCTCACCGGAAACAAGCCCGACTTACTGCCGGCAATGCGAACCAAACTCTGGCACCGGTCGTACAGGGACCTAACAGCCCGTATCAAGGGGCCCGGTACCCCATACTCCCGGAGCACCCCCCACAGGGCCCCCCGAGGGACAAGGTCGAACGCCTTCTCCAAGTCCACAAAACACATGTAGACCGGTTGGGCGAACTCCCACGCACCCTCCAGGACCCTGCTGAGGGTGTAGAGCTGGTCCAGTGTTCCACGGCCAGGACGAAAACCGCATTGTTCCTCCTGGATCCGAGGTTCGACGATCCGTCGGACCCTCCTCTCCAAAACCCCTGAATAGACCTTACCAGGGAGGCTCAGAAGTGTGATCCCCCTGTAGTTGGAACACACCCTGTGGTCCCCCTTTTTAAACAGGGGGACCACCACCCCGGTCTGCCAATCCAAGGGAACTGCCCCCGATGTCCACGCAATATTGCAGAGCCGCGTTAACCAACACAGCCCCACAACATCCAGAGCCTTGAGGAACTCCGGTCGAATCTCATCCACCCCCGGAGCCTTGCCACCGAGGAGCTTTTTAACGACCTCGGTGACCTCGGCACCAGAGATTGGAGAGCCCGACCCCAAGTCCCCAAACCCTGCTTCCAGATTGGAAGGCGTGCCGGTGGGATTGAGGAGGTCTTCGAAGTATTCCATCCACCGACCCAAAACGTCCCGCGTCGAGGTCAGCAGCACACCATCCCCACTGTAAACAGTGTTGGTGGCAGACTGCTTTCCCCCCCTGAGACGCCGGATGGTGGACCAGAATCGCTTCGAAGCCGTACGGAAGTCGTTTTCCATGGTCTCTCCAAACTCCTCCCACGCCCGAGTTTTTGCCTCAGCAACCATCCGAGCCGCATCCCGCTTGGCCTGTCGGTACCTATCAGCTGCTTCAGGGGTCCCACAAGCCAAAAAGACCCGGTAGGACTCCTTCTTCAGCCTGACAGCATCCCTTACCGCCGGTGTCCACCACCGGGTTCGGGGGTTGCCGCCGCGACAGGCACCGACCACCTTGCGGCCACAGCTTCGGTCAGCCGCCTCGGCAATGGAGGCGCGGAACATGGTCCACTCGGACTCGATGTCCCCCGCCTCCCCCGGGACGTGTTCAAAGTTCTGCCGGAGGTGTGAGCTAAAGCTCCTTCTGACAGGAGACTCTGCCAGACGTTCCCAGCAGACCCTCACAACACGTTTAGGCCTTCCAGGTCTGTCCGGCGTCCTCCCCCACCATCGGAGCCGACTCACCACCAGGTAGTGGTCAGTGGACAGCTCTGCCCCTCTCTTCACCCGAGTGTCCAAAACATGCGGCCGCAGATCAGATGAGACGACAACCAAGTCGATCATTGAGCTGCGGCCTAAGGTGTCCTGGTGCCAAGTGCACATATGGACACCTTTATGCTTGAACATGGTGTTTGTTATGGACAATCCATGACGAGCACAGAAGTCCAATAACAAGACACCACTCGGGTTTAGATCGGGGGGGCCATTCCGCCCAACCACACCCCTCCAGGTCTCACTGTCATTGCCCACGTGAGCGTTGAAGTCCCCCAGCAGAACAAGGGAGTCCCCAGGAGGAGCACTCTCCAGCACCCCTTCCAAAGACTCCAAGAAGGGTGGGTAATCTAATCTGCTGTTTGGCGCGTAAGCACAAACAACAGTCAGGACCCGTCCCCCCACCCGAAGGCGGAGGGAGGCTACCCTCTCGTTCACCGGGGTAAACCCCAACGTACAGGCGCCGAGATGGGGGGCAACAAGTATGCCCACCCCAGCTCGGCGCCTCTCAGCGGGGGCAACCCCAGAGTGGAAGAGAGTCCAACCTCTCTCGAGGAGACGGGTTCCAGAGCCAGAGCCGTGCGCCGAGGTGAGTCCGACGATGTCCAGTCGGAACCTCTCAACCTCGCACACCAGCTCCGGCTCCTTCCCCACCAGAGAGGTGACGTTCCACATCCCGAGAGCCAGCTTCTGCAGCCGAGGATCGGACCGCCAAGGTCCCCGCCTTTGGCCGCCGCCCATCCTGCACAGCACCCGACCCCTATGGCCCCTCCCACAGGTGGTGAGCTCATGGGAAGGGGGGCCCATGTTACCTCTTCGGGCTAAGCCCGACCGGGCCCCATGGGTAAAGGCCCGGCCACCAGGCGCTCGCCAACGTGCCCCACCTCCAGGCCTGGCTCCAGAGGGGGGCCCCGGTGACCCGCGTCCGGGCGAGGGAACACTGAGTCCATCTGTCGTTTTCTTCATAGGGGTCTTTCATTCTAATTTATTTATTTTTACTCCAACCTTTAATTTGGTTACATTTAGTCAGGTTGGAAAGAAATCCCACATGTATTAAATAACAGATCTTAACAAAAAAGCCAATGTTGCAATTTAGACACTGTATTTTAAGTTGGTCAGAATGTCAAGGAAGGTCGTGAATCAGGCTTTTCCAGGCTAATTATTACTCCCTTTACCAGAGGGGGATGAATTTACCTCTGAAAAAGGTCCTGGTAAGGATGCGGTACTTTTTCATTTGCCAGGAACGTTTGGATGGAGTTCCGTACAGGTAAAGTCCAAAGTATGTAAATGTTTTTTTTTTTCAATACATCTTACTAGTACCAGCTTAAAATCATCATACATGCTGTCTGGTTAAGTTTAAATTTAACTGTACACAGGCTGCAGCTGTTTGTGAGTAGGAAAATGCTTTCATTTACAGTGAATTTTACTTTTTGTGTGTCCGATTTTTTTGTGTGTCAATTGTGTGTTGTGTGTCGATTTAATGCAATCCTGCAGATTGCATTAAATCGATAATCTCCCTCTCCAAAAGATATTCAAGCAGCTTTAGCAACGACAATTAGCTTAAGCAGGAAGAGTTTATGTCACTGCATGTCAGAGCCAAATGGTGGAGCGAGTGTTTGACTGTAGCTGCCGCATGATTGAATATGGTATTTTACAAAGTGATCTTTAAGGGTCAAACCAAATGTTGCTGTGAGAAAATTATCTGCAGTCAGAGCAATTGAGTTCTAACGGCGTGACAGACTGTGTGCATTCCTGTAGTTTTATTGTTAAACCCTCATCACCGCCGTCAAACACGGATTACAGTGAGGAACATAAGTATTTGAGCACCCTGCGAATCCTCCCACTTAGAAATTATGGAGGGGTCTGAAATTCACATTGTAGGTGCATTTCCACTGTGAGACGGCATTATTTTAAATCCAGGAAATCACATTGTCTGATTTTTAAAGAATGTATTTGTATTTTATTGATGCACATATAATATTTGAATACCTGAGAAAATCAGTGTTAATATTAGCTACTGTACAGAAGCCTTTGTTTGCAATTACAGAGGTCAAACGTTTCCTGTAGTTCTTGACCAGGTTTGATATGCTTCTAACGGAGCCACTCCTTCGTTATCCTGGCTGTGTGCCTCGGGTCATTGTCACGTCGGAAGACCCAGCCACAACTCATCTTCAATACTCTGACTGACGGAAGAGGTTGTAGCTCAAAATCGCACAATACATGGCCCTATCATTTTCTCCTTAATACAGTGCTGTCACCCTTTCCCCTTTGCAGAAAAACACCCCCAAAGCATGATGTTTCCACCCCCATGCTTTACAGTAGGGATGGTGTTCTTGGAATGCAACTGATCCTTCTTTTTCCTCCAAACACGGTTTAGACCAAAAAGTTCTATCTTGGTCTCATCTGACTTCATGACTTTCTCTCATGCCTCTTCTGGATCCTCCAGATGGTCATTGCCAAACTTAAGACAGGTCTGGACATGTGATGACTTGAGCAGGGGAACCTTTCGTGCAATGCATGATTTTAAAACATGACTGCTTAGTGTTCTACCCACAGTAACCTTTGAGACTCTGGTCCCAGGTCTCTTCATATTATTGACCAGTTCCTCCCGTGTAGTTCTGGGCTGATTCCTCACCTTTCTTATTATCAGTGATACCCCATGAGGTGAGATCTTGCCCCAGTCCGAGGGAGACCGACAGTCATCTATAGCCTCTTCCATTTTCTAACAATTGCTCCAACAGTTGATCTATTTTCACTAAGCTGCTTGGCAATTACCCCATAGCCCTTTCCAGCCTTGTGGAAGTCTACATATTTTTCTTCGGTGTCTTTTGACTGCTCTTTGGTCTTGCCCATGGTAGTAGTTGGAGTCTGACTGAATGTGGGGTGGACAGGTGTCTTTAACGAGCTCAGACAGGTGCTACTAATTTAGATTAATAAGTGGAGTAGGGTGGACTTTTTGAAGGCAGAGTAACATATCTTTGAGAGCCAGAATTCTTGCTGATTGCCAAGTGTTCAAATACTTATGTTCAGCAATAAAATAAAAATAAATTCTTTAAAAATCAAACATTTGACACATGTGATTTCTTGAATTTCTTTTTAAAATGCTGTTCCACAGTGGAAATGCACATATAATGTGAATTTCAGACCCGTCGATAAATTCTAAGTGGGAGAACTTGCAAAATCGCAGAGTGTTCAAATACTGTATGCGAAGGAAAGTGGGACTTGCACAACCACTGCATAGCTCAGTGATATGAAGTCGGCTATTCTGGTGAGTTGTCGGGAGTAATTTTACAGGCAGACTGGGCTCGCGACTGAGGGCTTTTAATTTTGTCCAGAGGGTGTCAGTTTGTTAAGTCTTTAAGTCGGTGCTCTCTTTAAATAATTTTTCTGACTAACTAATCTTTACCTGATTTTTGGCCATATAAATCTTAACTTTATGAATTGAACTTCAAGTATGCTGTCACTACTTTTGTCTTGGACGGTCGTTTGGTTATGCACTGATACCAGGGCTCGGGGTCCTACATATATCATTACCTAGGTCACTTTCCGCTTTTTTTATTTCTCATGAAGTATAAGCCTAAACACAAATGAAAAGGAAAAGCTGTAAAAATGATGAAATATGCTCTTTTAGTCCAAACTGTATGAGTGCAAGTTGCGCTGTATGTCGTTATTTCCTCTACCTGTTGGGCAGGGGTGGAAGTCTGCAGCTGCCGTGAACCTTGACCCTTGAGAGCACAAACACCTGCATCATCCTCATCGGCAGTGTCGTCGTCAGAGATGGAGATGATGCCAGGGCTAGAGTCAATCACAATAACCTCTTCAAAGTGCGATGATGACAACTTCTGACTTTTTGGGTTAATTTCCCTTCTCTTCTTTTTTGCAACCTTCTTTGTCTTTAAATGGTCATCAGTAGATGATGATGCTGGTTTGCTCTGTTTTGTACATTTCATTTCTGGTTCTCCATTCGAGGTCTTCTCAAGCGCAATACCTTGCTGGCTTTCCCGACTGTCGTACTCCTCCTCTGCTCCAGCTTCCAGCTCCTCCACCTCCCCAGCATTTGAGGAGTAGTGGAGCTGGCTGTAGAGGTGGAACTCCAGCTCACTGTTGGCCTCTGACACGTCAGAGTCATCATCCTCTTGATAGAGGTCATCCTCCAACTCCTCGCGGTCCTGGTAGGCACTGTACATTACCCCAAAGGCCAGGGAAAACAGTCACGCCTGTGGAGTCAGAGGCCGAAGCTGCAACGATAAAGGAAAAATCAGAGAAAATTAAGACATTTGTAAAGCCATGACACTTAGAGATGAAACTCGAAAAACTAGAATATCGTGAAACAGTTGATTTATTTCAGTAATTCAACTTAAAGATTAAACTAATTGAGGAGATAGACTCATTACATACAAAGTGAGATATTTCAAGCCTTTATTTGTTAGAATTTTGATGATTATGGCTTACAGCTTATGAAGACGCCAAATTCAAAATCTCAGAAAATTTGTATATTGTGAAAAGGTTCAATATACTACAAAGAGTTCCTGAGCTTTTAAAGGGTCTCTCATTCTGGTTCAGTAGGAATCACAATCATGGGGAAGACTGCTGACCTGAAAACCATAATTGACACCCTCAGTAAGAAGGGAAAGCCTCAAAAGGTAACTGCAAAAGAAGTTAGGTGTTCCCAAAGTGCTGTATCAAAGCACATTAATAGAAAGTTATGTGGAAGGGAAAAGTGTGGAAGAAAAAGGTGCACAAGCAGCAGGGATGACTGCAGCCTGGAGAGGATTATCAGGAAAAGGCCATTCAAAAGTGTTGGGGACCTTCACAAGTAGTGCACTGAAGCTGGAGTTAGTGCATCAAGAGCCACCACACACAGATGGATCCTGGACATTGGCTTCAAATGTTGTATTCCTCTTGTCAAGCCGCTCCTGAACAATGAATAACGTCAGAAGCGTCTTACCTGGGCTAAAGAATAAAACAACTGCAAATTTGGCATCTCATTTGGAAACCAAGGTCCCAGAGTCTGGAGAAAGAATGGAGAGACACACAATCCAAGATGCTTGAAGCCCAGTGTGAAGTTTCCACAGTCTGTGTTGATTTGGGGAGCCATGTCGTTGGCTGGTGTTGGTCCACTGAGCTTTATTAACTCCAGAGTCAACGCAGCCATCTACCAGGACATGGAGCACTTCATGCTTCCTTCCTCAGACGAGCTTGTGGAGGAAAATAAGCAATTAAAGATATGTTTACCTTTGTTTAGCTTGTGAAAGAAACTAAATTTAAGGATGTTCTCTGGAATGGACATTTACAGGTCAGTAACCTTGCAGGTCAGCTGCCAGAGAAGATGAGGGTCATTTAGGCACTGGAAGATGTCATGAGATACTGGTTTATGAGGGGGGAACAATTCCCTTTATACAATCTGTTTTCTACAACTGACTGGTGGAGTAATAAAACCCCCTGGACATCTTAGAGTTTAGAGTTAGTGGAAAATAACTGTGAGATGTGGGGTGTGACCTAACTATGTATATAACAGGGTTATAAGTTTGATTTTGTCAGACACAGAGCAGGAAGAAATGCTTGATCTGTCTCTCCTTGCATGCAAGAAATAAAACCAAAGAACTGTCTCAACCGTCTTTATTTAAAACTTAAATCTGCCAGCACAAGCTTTATGGAGATGATGACTTAATTTTCCAGCAGGACTTGGCACCTGCCCACACTGCCAAAAGTACCAAAACCTGGTTCAATGACCATGGAATTACTGTGCTTGGCCAGCAAACTTGCCTGACCTGAACCTCATAGAGAATCTATGGGGCATTGCCAAGAGAAATCCGAGAAACATGAGACTGAACAATGCAGAAGAGCTGAAGGCCGCTATTGGAAGCATCCTGGTCTTCCATAACACATCAGCAGTGCCACAGGCTGATAGCATCCACGCCACGCCGCATTGAGGCAGTCATTAATGCAAAAGGGGCCCAAACCAAGTACTGAGTACATATGCATGTTTATACTTTTCAGAGGTCTGACATTTTTATATTTAAAATCCGTGTTTTATTGATTTCATGTAATACTCTAATTTTCTGATTTCGAATTTTTGGTTTTCATATTCTGTGAGCCATAATCATCAAAATTATAACAAGTAAACGCTCGAATTACTTAAATGAATTACTTGAATGGACTTTTGCATGATATTCAAAGATTTTGAATTTCACCTGTACTACATTCCTATTGCTCTAAAGCAGTCATAGAAAGGAAATTTCATCTTTTCAAAAATTATACTATTCAAATAAATTGTTATGAGCAATTAAATTTTTTTCAGTATAATCTGTCTTGTGATTTCTGTTGTTCAAACATACAACATTTCCGCTGTAGCTTTGTTGTGCTTAGGGTTGTTGTCCTGCTGGATTGTGAACCTCGAAACCAATTTCAAGTCTGTTTTTTCTTTCCAGGATTGCTGTGGATTTAGCTCCATTTATCTTAACTCAAACCTCTTTCACAAACATTTCTGTCAAAAACCCACCAAGACGAGTTGCCTCTGACCTCCCTCTGGCCATTTATAAATGACAAGTAGAGATGACGTTACAACAGCTGTGACAGGAGGTGTTGTAATGTACAGACGTCAGCACAATGCACGAAATCTTCATCGCAGGTCGCCCCATGCCGTACTTTTCAAAACAAAAATGGCAGATGAAGTCAGTGAAGTGATCCGGTAGTTGGTCGAGCAAAGACTTTACATTTAAATAAAAGAAAAGAAATCGTACCTCCTTATTTTTCCCGTTGTTAACGATTGTGATGTTTTATTTAGACTTGTGAAGCCTGCTGCTGGCTAGTCACACAAACCACAGGTCTTCATGGGATATCTCCCTTGACCAACAAAACCGACTTGGCCATATACAAGTCAGCCGATGCCAGCCTTTGACAACCACACTTTGTGAGTCAGGGGCGTAACAAGGCAGGACAACTCCAGCATACCACCTCCGTCACTGTGTGGTATGCTGTAGCTACCATCAGGGACAAACAAAGACTGCAGCGTGTTGTGCGCTCTGCTGAGAAGGTGATTGGTTGCAGACTCTCATCTCTACAGGACCTGTACATCTCCAGGACACTTTGGCGTGCAGGTCGGATCACAGCTGACCGTTCTCACCCTGGACACAGACTTTTTGACCCACTAACCTCAGGCAGAAGGTTCTGGTCCATTCGGTCCAGAACCTCGACATAAGAGCAGGTTCTTCCCTTCTGCTGTTGGACTCAAGAACAATAACCCTAACCCCCAATTTCCACTGCATGCGCTCCGCTCCGGCACGCACGCCGCAGCAAAAACACTCCCGTTGTAGTCAATAAGAGCATTTCCACTGCCGCTGCCGAGTGGCGCAGGGCGCCGGCCGCCGTTTCGCCATCCGGCAAAAATAGGATCGATTCCATTTTTGCCGGACGCCGGATCAAGTCCGCAGTCAATCTACACAAATAACTAAGCACCAACTGGATATAGAACAACCACATTTCCGGGTGTTTTTCAAAAATAAATCAATAAAGACAAACTAGACATTTTTTGTATGCATAGCTATATTAATATAAGCCCGCGTTTATTTATACATATGTTGTGCAAAATATCTTGACACAGAATAACAGAGAATAACTGTTCTTTTCTGTTAGTTTTCCACGGAATGAAGAATTTTGTTCTGAGTTCTGCATTTATTACTGGCTTTTATCGTGAGATCTCGCAATTCCCACGCATGTTCCTTTGACCACCTCTGGGCTGCGGACCGGAGTGGAGCGGATCTAGAGCACATGCAGTGGAAATTGCGAACGGCTGCGGAGTGCGTGGCGGACCGGAGTGGAGCGCATGCAGTGGAAATCGGGGGTAAGACTGTTCCCACCACCCACTCTGTTTCAGTCACATGACCCTTTGTTAGGTTTTTGCACCCGTCTGATTTTTGCACTGATCATAACCTGCACTCATGTATATATTAATCTGTTCACCCCATTTTATGTGTATATTCATTTACTGCATGGTTTGAAGTGTTTATTTTATGTTTGCACAAAGTACCGCAGCAATTTCCTAATGTTGTGAACCTGTTCACACATATGGCAATAAAACCTTTCTGATTCTGATTTGTATAGCACATTTTCAGCAACAAGGCAATTTAAAGTACTTTGTATGATTAGAAGGAACATTTTAAAAACAAAGCAAAAAAAATTACATTTCAGTGGCAAGTAATGGAAAACGAAGACCGGTTGAAAAACAGACTACAGTTTATGATGTTCCAGTTGTTCTGAATTGAATGCCGCTCTAAACAAATGTTTATTTATTTAAATGAACTCTGTGTTTCAGCAATTTTACAGTTTTCTGGAAGTTTGTTACAGATAAGAGCAGCATAAAAACTTGATGCTGATTCTCCATGTTTGGTTCTGATTCTCGGGATGCAGAGTAGACTTGACCCAGAGGACCTGAGTGGTCTGGAAGGTTGATATGACAATAGATCTTTCATGTATTTTATACTAAGCCATTCAGTGATGTATAAACTAATAAATCCAATATAAAGTCTATTCTCTGAGCTACAGGGAGCCAGTGTAAGGACTTAAGAACTGGGGTAATGTGCTCTACTTTTCTGGTTCTAGTGAGGATGCGACCAGCAGCGTTCTGGATCAGCTGTCTGATTGACTTTTTAGGCAGACCTGTGAAGACACTGTTGCCGTGTCTTAACTGATCAATTCGACTAAAGATAAATGCACGAATGAGTTTCTCAAAACCTTATTGATACACATTGGTCCTTTTATCCTGGAAATGTGCTTCAGGTGACAGAAAGCAGACTTGGTAACTGTCTTTATTTGTTTCTGGAGGTTCCGGTCTGAGTCCATTACTACGCCTAGATTTCGGGCCTGCTCAGTAGTTTCAACCTGTATTAACTGAAGTTGTGTGCTGACTCTTGATCGTCCCTTCATAGGTTCAAAAATAATTAATTCAGTTTTGTTTCTATTCAGCTGAAAAACGTTAAAGCACATCCATGTAACAGATGTCGGCTGACTTCTACCGCCCTCGCCACTTCCGCAAGTTTATTAGACGTTTATGTCTTTCTAAGAGCCATCCTCAGCAGAGAGGGACTGCAATGGACTCAGGCCCACATCAATTAGAGGACACTAACTTTTAGTTCTGAAACTATAAAGCCTTGTTAGGAAGGTTGAGACAGCTGCACTAAGACTTTAACTTGCAGTCTTCCTCATCAGACCTGTTCTGATAGGAAGCAGCAATGGGCCAAAATCTATCGACAGACACGAGCTGATTTCAAAAACATCGAAGACGAAATCCTCACACAGCTTTGACTAACTGTGTCAGAAACTGGGAAATCCTCTCCTCAGTACACTCTGCAAAACACTGTGCTGTTAATTTTTCTAATCTCTGTAGCTTTCCCTCACACACACACACACACTATAACCCCATCACACATACACAGAGTGGACATGGAAAGAGCATCGGCCCATTGCTCTCTCCATTCCTGCGTGTCTGTGCCATGATGGCTGGAGATGATTGGCCCCCAGGCCGCGCACACTGCATAAACGCCACGGTACATGGTCACAAGCCGGCCACCAGGGATTAGAGGGTCAGAAAGAAGAGTCTTACCGCCTGGTAAGAGGCGACAGTTATGTGTTCAAAGTTCAGCAGCAGACAGAGACCGGAAAGTTACAAACTGCCAACAGTGTTTTTCAGTCAACTGTAGTCGACTCAAAGTGTCCACAGCAGCAGGTGTGAATCAGAAGTGGTGATTTTACTCAATCTGCCTAATTAAGGAACTTGTCAGGACTAGGGGTGCACCGATCCCACTTTTTCAGTCCCTATACCGATGCCTGGGCTTTGTGTATCTGTCGATACCGATCCAATACTATTGTTGAATTAATAATAAACTGTATACCCTCCACCTTATACCTTACCTAAAGAGACTAAAGGTACCAGACTTTACTAACTAAACATAACTAAAACTTATTTTTTCCTTTTTGACCCCGCTCCTTTTGTTTTGCGGAGGTGCATGAATTCAGCGTGCTCCTTAGCATGGTGTTTCTGGATGTGCTTGATTAAAGTGGTAGTGTTGTACTTTGCAGTAATACCACCTCCCCATGAAACATCTACTTTGCAGACATTGCAAACAACCGACGAACTAGTTGGAGTGGCAAGCGTGAAATATCTCCACACAGCCGACCCTCTGGCTCGCTCCATGTTGCTTCTAGCATGCGACACACGTGAAGCTGACGCATGAAATACGTTCTGCTGCCACAGGAAAAAAATCCTGGATCGGCCATTGGATCTGTTCATTTTTCCGATCCCCGATCCAGCTATTTTGTCAGTATCGCGGCTGATATCCGATCCTAATATCGGATCGGTGCAGCCCTAGTCAGGACTGTGCATAATATTATCCATGAGCCAGTTTACAGTATGAAGGTGTATTAAATATGAGGACACAGGTCCAAAATTGCTCTCATTTTTGTTATGCCATTCCTATGATTTAAACTCTGTTTATTGAGACTCCAGAGAAAGTGCCAGAGGGTCTTTGTTCAACCGAGATGTTTTTAGTGCTAGTTCCGTGCCACCGCCAAAGCACCCGCTTCTTGGTTCCAAACCGGTGCTTAACCTAACACCAACTACTCGCTGGGCCAGACCTGGAGCTTGGTAAGAACCGCTTTCTCTCCCACCCTCATGGTGACGCAACCAAGGTGTGGGGGCGGCATTACAAAAGCTCAGTATAGCGAGGTGAAAAACACAACCACTATTTTCATTTGTATCAATGGAAGCTATCCCTCTCTCTCTTCGCACGCTCCCCATTTTCTTCTCCCCATGTGGGCGTATACAGTTGCGTTGCAACGCTTTAAATGATGTTATGACTAGGCTCCGCATATGTGGAAAAGCAACTGGTTCTTTGAAAGAACCGACTAAGCACTGGAACCAACACTGGTTTCCTTTTGCTTGAAAAGCCCTAAGAGCTACCACAGTTTTCCCTGGGTGTATATAGTAGGGGTGTGCCAATTCACCATAAATCGATTAATTGCAATGTGAAACGTGCGAAATTGATAGTGATTCAAAAGTCATTAAAAATCTATTATTTTTCATTATAATTAAATGACAAAAACATAAAAGTTTGGCGCATCGGCGTACTTGCAACGGAAGACCTGTATGGGAGTATGTACTCGGAATGGCCGGATCAAGTCCCTCATCGGGAGCTGTGGTTATGTCTGATTGGTTGTAATTCAAATGGAAATAAGCAGACGCCGCCAAACAAACAGCTTTGTAAAAAAAAAAAGACGAGTTGCTGGCAAAGCAGTTTAGAACAAACAGCAAACAACACAGCAACAAGCCCTGCTTCTTCCATGTTGATCTCTGGTTGTTTCTGCTGCTCTGTGCGCCTTTTGCGCTGATCAGTGATGCTCCTTGCTGCTGAAACAGTGTGATATGTAGATGTCTTGAAAGAGCCGATTGTGTATGGTGATACAGCGGCTGAGAGGAGCGGGCCAACAGATTACCCAGTCAGAAAAAGATCTGGTTAAATTACCCTGAAGTTTCGTTGGTGGAAACGCGCATGCAGTTGTGAAAGAAGCGTCTTTGTTCTTGTGCATCATGTTAGCCGCAACATCTTCTTTTTCTGGACATCTCTTCTTCTGTGCTGTCCAGGGCGTCCTCCCTAAGCGCAGCTCATGTTTACTAGACGTCCGCCCAAGTGTAGCTTTAAGTGTGAAACACGAAAGAAATTTCCTGCTTTCCATCCCGTTCGCGACTGTGTGGCTGAGAGCACCGTAATCATAGCTGGCAGATTTGTTTCTGTGTATGGCAGATTGCAAACACTCCATTGGTCAAAATTAGGCAAAAACAATGAAAACGCTGTGCAAAATTAGAGTTCTGCATTAAATTGACAGCGAGAAAAAACAAACTGTAGTATACACTTTAAGTCTCTTTGGGAGAATGCTGATTTTTTGGTTTCTATTACTTTGAATAGAAAAATATTTATTTTCTCAGAATATAATTTCATATTTTTGTGTAATTTTTGTCCTGTATGACTTAAAAAGGGACCCATTATTGTTACATATTTATTTTCTAATACAGAAGATTAATTATTTCTATTTAGATTTTAAAGTAATTTCTGTGATGGTTGACTTGAAAAAGCTGATCAGAAGTTTATTTAATCATTCTTTCCAACCACATAGAGCAGGAATACTTTAAACATTTAAGTCAAAAGTCTTCAAGTAAAAAGAGTATGTGTTTAAGGATTGGACCAAGTGCCAACACACATTTCCTTTAGCTTTAATTGAAAATATGACCTTGATATGATTATGAGACATATTTTGGACATGTGTTGGTTTTATTTGTGGTTTCAAATAAATAAAAGACAGAACATCAATTGATTTACATGCTTCAATTAATGGAAACTAGATGGATTTAAGAGCAGAAATTAGCCATGGAAGGAATAAAGAAAAAACCCTAAATGGGGTAAAATATGCAAAAATAATAATCGTCTTATAATCGAATCATAATCGAATCGAAATCGTGAGGCATCCAAGATTGAACACCCCTAGTATGTATAGCTTAAAACGGATTCTGATTTCAAAATAAACGGTCAGACCATTAGATTATGTTACTCCGTTTCTAATCCTGCATTTGATCACCTTTAAAGACCTGCTTGTTTCTTTACGCTTTATATTTTACAGATCTTAACTAGCCAAAACCAAATTCTAGAGACTCACCATAGACGTGTTTCCACTATCGGAACTTCAGGACTATTTAACCACATCTTTTTCTGGCGGGGTAATCTGTTGGCCCGCTTCTCTCAACCGCCTTGCCTCCAAACACAATGGCCCTTTAAGGAATCGGGTAAGACATCTGCATATTACAACCATTTCAACAGCGAGTAGCATCACTATCAGCATAAAAACACGCCCAGAGTAACAGAAATAAGAGATTGACATGTAAGAAGCAGAGACCGCTACTGCATTTCTATTTGCTATGTTGTTATAAACTGCTTCACCAGTAACTTCCAATTTTACAAAGTCAGTTGTTTGGTGATGCCTGCTCATTTCCCTATGAATTACAACCAATCAACATGGGGCAACCACATCTCCCGCCCAGTGACTCTATTGGGCCATTTCTGAGTACCTATCCCCAGACTGGTACTCCGTTGGTTCCTGAAATGGCCTGGTGTAGAGGAGACACGAGCATACCGTGAAGGTCCAGTAAAATCATCCAAAACTTTCGATAGTGGATATACACCTAACGTTCAATTGGCTGCTGTTCCCGCCTCTAGTTCCTGAAGAAAACTTTTGTTTCCTCTCTTCCAAAAGCAAACTGCTGCTCAGTTAGCACAAATTCTTCAGGGCAAGGCCCAAAGTAAACACACCCGGAATTTAAGTCAGTATCTCTAAGGGCTGCACAATATTAGGAGAATATGCAATAATTATGGTGAATATTCCGATAATGTTGAGTTGCAATGATAAATAAGAAAATAGTACAAATGTAAAGCAAACATGGACCCCAAATAATACATATGTTTAGAGCTACCAAAAAAACATTTAACTCATTATTTCCATCTGAACCATTTCCTTTTATTTCTTTTATCATTAAGTTGCAGCTGGCCAGCGTTCACTGTTTAGGCACCGAAGCAACTTAGTGGCAGTTTTTAAATGGCATAACCACCTCTTTACTGTCTAAAAAATGTAATTCTACATTGAAAAGCTAGTCTCACGAAATAAACTACAGACATAGAGAGCCAAAATACCTGTGTATGCTTAAATAATTAGCTAACATTTATTGCAGGCCAAGCAGTGCTTCGGGATATGAATAATGTGTAGAGCGAGAACAAAAAATTTGTGAAACGTTATGGAATTACCTTTTAATATACTTGTCAGCAATACAGCCAGGGAACAAAGTCAAAACTATGATTTGACAAAACTGTGTTTGATTTAAACCAACATAATCTCATCATTTATTGTTTATTACTACTTATATACTTGCTATATTATACTTATATAGGGCTGCACAGTGGCGCAGTTGGTAGCACTGTTGCCTTACAGCAAGAAGGTCCTGGGTTCGAATCCCGGCTTGGGGTCTTTCTGCATGGAGTTAGCATTTCCCCCATGTGGGTTCTCTCCGGGTACTCCGGCTTCCTCCCACAGTCCAAAAACATGACTGTTAGGTAATTTGGTTTCTCTAAAAAATTGCCCTTAGGCTGTGCATGTATGGTTGTTTGTCCTGTATGTCTCTGTGTTGCCTGCAATGGACTGGCGAACTGTCCAGGGTTTACCCCGCCTCTCGCCCCTTGACCGCTGGAGATAGGCATTAGGATGGACGGGTATAGAAAACGGATATATATACTATATATATACTACTTATATAGCAAAAATCAACCAATTTGATATGTCAGAAAATGTTTTAAGGCTGAAACTTAATGGTTTCTTAACTTAATAATAATATTATTATTATCTTCTTTGTTAACTCATTAACATAATTATTAAAACTGATGCCTTTCTAACCTGGGTATATATAATTTGTATCTACACTTCTAAATTTACCAGTGGAATTTTATTTTTTCAGCGACAATTTTCTATGTTGCTGTTCTTTCCCATTAGCAAAAGTGTGATAACAATATATCATTACACATTAACAAAGTAGTGTTTAAGCCAATTAAGTAGCATATTTATTTAGACCACTGAGGAAGTGGAACATTCTTTAAAGAACATTGGCTTAAGCTGTCACACCACTGGTTAAAGAAATGTAGAAGTTTTGAGTCACATCACGTTTTAATGTAAATTTAGACTTAAAACTTTTAATTTTAGCTTTTATAGTTCTGCAATTGTCTCTTTTTATCCCCACAGACATTAATAACTTTTTAAAACGCCCACTAATGCTATTTTAATGAAATAATTGTTTGTTAAATGCAATTCCAATAAGTACACAACGGAAATTAACTTCAGAAAAGATAAGGATGAAGGTAGTTACCTTTCTAGAATATAAGGGTTAACTAAATTATAACATTTTCAATCAAATATAAACAACACAGAGAGACAGAATAAGGAAACAGACCAACGTAAAAGTAAAAATGAATTATATGGCTGATTTAGTCGCTCTGAATAGTTAGCTTCGAGTGGCTAACATCATATTAGCAGACTGTCACAGCTGTTCCTACAAACACTTTACCCTGCCTGTAAAGAACAACTGTCCTATAAACTAAACACAGAGACCTTACCATGTATATCTGAGTGTTTTCAGTGTTCTGCCTTTTTTGACAGCCTATCCTGCTAGCACGTGCCCCTTCGCTCTGTGCACATGTGCACATGTAGCCGGTCGGATGTAAACAAAGGAGCACCTCAACTCAAGTACTGAATAAAACCAAGACAAAAACACAGAGCTACAGCCTCACAACTCACAGCATCCACACAGTATGTTTTATATTCAGAGTTCTGAAGCACCAGCTCACCTTTACAGACAGATTGGAGCCTTTATTGCAACTCATCTGCATCCAGCCAGGAGGAGACAGGCACACAACTTCCGGCTTCGCCGCACTGAAAATAAGTCGACTAAAACTCCATCCGATCAAAAAAACTACACAAAGGTTCCTACAAGGCACGGACAATTAGGAAATAAAAATTTTAAAACTAAGGAATAGGAAATGTTCCTTTAGGATTGTTCCATAGCAAACTTTCCATTTGGAGTCCTCTTTTATTTTTAATCTACAGTAATGATTTAAAATATGCTTGTGAGCACTGCATCTGATGTTCGCTGACGATACTTGTCTTTCAATGTCCCATTCAAACTTAATGGCCTGGTAAGAGATACAGATGTGATACAAATTAAGAATTATCTAATATTTCTGATTGGTTTAAAGTTTGCCCCATGACTGCTAGAGATATGCACCAGCCCTCCACAACCCTGCATAGGATGGACGGGTACAGAAAATGGATGGATGGTTTAAAGTTAATAAACTGTTACTAAAAAAAACCCACATTATTTTTAGTTTAAAAAAAAGATATGATAAAGAAGATATAAATCTCTTCACTTAATATTGTCCTGGTGCCTCAAACCAAATTTTTAGGCGTTGTTATTGATGGAAAAATAACATGGAAACAATAGATTGAATTTGTCTATAGGAAGAAGATGAATTTAATTGGTATCTTGAGTAAAGTTTGTCAATTTATTAATCGTTCTTGTATGTTCTCATAATATTACGGTTTTATATATCTGTACATAACAAATTGCAAAAGTGTTTAGGGTGCTAAATGTCTGTAATTTCTTTATAAGTATCTATTAATTCAAAATATATATTTTTTGTGTTTAATAAACTTTTCAAATGGACTGTCCTCATATGTTCTTCTGACCACAAAATTCAAACAATATTTATTTTGAACATATGTTGTATATCTCTGTTTATGTATAAGTATTTACATTTAACTAGGGATTTACCAATAGTTTTGATTTTTTTCCTTGGACATACATACATACGCACCAAGACAGTGTAGTGACTTTTATCTGTCATTTTGCATATTGTCAATTAAGCAACATATATTCAATTCAGTTCAGTTTATTTAAATAGCACCAATTCATAACAGATGTTGTCTCAAGGCACTTTACAAGAAAAGTCATTTCAATTGTACATACATTCCAATCAGTTTAAACATTTTCTGTTTAGGGAATCCCTGCTTAGTGTCTTTGACTTGCAGCATTAACTCCTCCTGGACGAACATATAGCGAGAGTAGACAGTCGCCTGCGTTGTGTATTGTAAAATATAGAGGGCCTTTTCTTCGAATAAACTACCACCAGCTCTTCAAGCTACAACTGCACATCATTCTCTAAAAAAACATTTGAAAATGATTTTAATCTAAAATAGTATATGATACATATTATTTTTATATTCATAATGTACTGTATGTGACTTCTCTGTTTCTGCTGCTAAAATAGCTAATGTCATTGAGGAGGTGGCTTTATAAGACCTTTGCATCTTCTTAACTTCTCCAGCACAGTTGTTCTTTTTTTGTATATGATGATATTAATAATAATATTATAATATAATATTATGCCTGATCATTGTAGTTCTTCATTTTATCAAAGAAAACTTCCACTGCACTGTACTGGACCTCTTTGCTGACATGTTTCACTTTACAGGTGTCACACACGTTTCTTCACACAGAAAATTCCCATGCTGTTCTTCATCCTTTCTAGAATAATTTCCTCCTCATTAAGGCCCAAACATTAGATCAGAAAATGTTCGTGCGTTAGCGACTCACGTGATCCTCTAGGCTCATTATGTGTTGATGGGAATGTAAATCTATATGTAAATGTAATTCAACAGCGTGCCTGTCGCTATCAGTCATATTTATGACCTGCAGACTACAGACTAAAATTATGCAACCCAGGTTCTCATGCAGACTGTGTAACCCTTACATCCATCTTTTTGCTCTCTTCTGCATCATGAGAACAACGGTGAACTTTGTGTTTTCAAGTCTGGCTGCTGCTGCCGTAATAACAGGGAAGAAATCGCGTTAAGATAAGGAGTCAGAGGATGAATGCCATCTAAATCTAGTGGTTTTTCCATGCGTGTCATCACAGGAAAGGCCATCACAAACTTGGATTGTTGCCTTGCAAAGGTTAGCTTCTACCTTGTGTGACAACACTATCACCTCTTTCAGCTTATGTATACATCTGACACACACAAACACACACACACACACAAAAAAACTAGTTGTCCTGCATCTGTTTTGTCTTGGGGGTCTTCATGCTATCTCTCCAAATTGATGCAGCTTCGGGATGCCTCACTGCCTCAGTGAAATTGTGATGTGCCTGCCTGATTTGGGGCTCCATGCATTTGTTGGTATTTACTATTATTATTAAACAACAGGAAAATGGGGAAGTCTGGCTGGATGAAGGCATCTGGTTCAGCGGTTCATCTCCACACCAATGGTGCCCCAGACCATTGGTGTGTTGAAGATCAACGGAGTGTCCGGGACAGGGATTTAAAGTCCCCCTATTTCCAATCAAGCATTCCAGAGGGACATTTCTCCCTGATGAACGATCCTTATTGAGAGGAGGGAGTTAAAAGAAGCATGTCATTGCTCTCATTT
Organism: Valencia hispanica; assembly: GCA_963556495.2. Lineage (NCBI taxonomy): Eukaryota > Metazoa > Chordata > Actinopteri > Cyprinodontiformes > Valenciidae > Valencia > Valencia hispanica. The sequence goes on from OY747703.1 coordinate 39,831,640, forward strand.
GATGGTGTTTTTATATGTCATCGTGGCTCCATCTTCCATCTGGAGCCAGATGCTGCCCACAACACTCTCCTCGAAGCATTTTATCAAAACAGGATTTTTCTGTCTGCCACTATTATGCATTGGTAATATCATGCTGCTGAAGATGATTTGTGTGCAGGTTTACAAAAAAAACACAATTATCTCCTATATTCTAGTGAATTTAGTCACTGTGATGAAGCACCTGAGATTTGACAGAGAATACTTGCAATTTATTGCAGCTCTAGTTGCTTTTTAAGATTAAAATTGCACTGTTCTTCAAGGCATAGTGATCACAATGTATTCTTTGGAAATTACAAAAGCTAAAACAGTTATCACAAATTGCAGTCAGCTGGTACACAGATCATTAGATTTGCACTTGTTTCATATTCTAAGAAAAGTTTAGATGTTCTTCTGCTAGGTAGCAATTATTGTTTTTAATGTGCTATATAAATAAAGTTGACATTGACAAAGTTGTGAAGTGGAAGGAAAATTACTAATGATTTAGATTTTTTTAATAAAAACCTTAAAACTCCCTTCGGATGTTTGGTGAGAGCATTTGTAAACCATTTGTTGACCAAACAACACCATGAAGGCGAAGGAACACAACAAACATACAGTGGCTTGCAAAAGTATTCGGCCCCCTTGAACTTTTCCACATTTTGTCACATTACAGCCACAAACATGAATCAATTTTATTGGAATTCCACATGAAAGACCAAAACAAAGTGGCGTACAGGTGAGAAGTGGAACGAAAATCATACATGATTCCAAACATTTTTTACAAATAAATAACTGAAAAGTGGGGTGTGCGTAATTATTCAGCCCCCTTTGGTCTGAGTCCAGTCAGATGCCCATAGACATTGCCTGATGAGTGCTAATGACTAAATAGAGTGCACGTGTGTGTAATCTAATGTCAGTACAAATACAGCTGCCCTGTGACGGCCTCAGAGGTTGTCTAAGAGAATGTTGGGAGCAACAACACAATGAAGTCCAAAGAACACACCAGACAGGTCAGGGATAAAGTTATTGAGAAATTTAAAGCAGGCTTAGGCTACAAAAAGATCTCCCAAGCCTTGAACATCCCATGGAGCACTGTTCAAGCGATCATCAGAAATGGAAGGAGTATGGCACAACTGTAAACCTACCAAGACAAGGCCGTCCACCTAAACTCACAGGCCGAACAAGGAGAGCGCTGATCAGAAATACAGCCAAGAGGCCCATGGTGACTCTGGATGAGCTGCAGAGATCTACAGCTCAGGTTGGGGAATCTGTCCATAGGACAACTATTAGTGGTGCACTGCACAAAGTCGCCTTTATGGAAGAGTGGCAAGAAGAAAGAAAACCATAAGAAGTCCTGTTTGCAGTTTGCCACAAGCCATGTGGGAGACACAGCAAACATGTTGAAGAAGGTGCTCTGGTCAGATGAGACCAAAATGGAAAACGCTATGTGTGGCGTAAAACTAACACTGCACATCACTCTGAACACACCATCCCCACTGTCAAATATGGTGGTGGCAGCATCATGCTCTGGGGGTGCTTCTCTTCAGCAGGGACAGGGAAGCTGGTCAGAGTTGATGGGAAGATAGATGGAGCCAAATACAGGGCAATCTTGGAAGAAAACCTCTTGGAGTCTGCAAAAGACTTGAGACTGGGGCGGAGGTTCACCTTCCAGCAGGACAACGACCCTAAACATAAAGCCAGGCCAACAATGGAATGGTTTGAAACAAAACATATCCATGTGTTAGAATGGCCCAGTCAAAGTCCAGATCTAAATCCAATCGAGAATCTGTGGCAAGATCTGAAAGCTGCTGTTCACAAACGTTGTCCATCTAATCTGACTGAGCTGGAGCTGTTTTGCAAAGAAGAATGGGCTAGAATTTCAGTCTCTAGATGTGCAAAGCTGGTAGAGACATACCCTAAAAGACTGGCAGCTGGAATTGCAGCAAAAGGTGGTTCTACAAAGTATTGACTCAGGGGGCTGAATAATTACGCACATCCCACTTTTCACTTATTTATTTGTAAAAAATGTTTGGAATCATTTATGATTTTCGTTCCACTTCTCACGTGTACACCACTTTGTATTGGTCTTTCACGCGGAATTCCAATGAAATTGATTCATGTTTGTGGCTGTAATGTGACAAAATGTGGAAAAGTTCAAATACTTTTGCAAGCCACTGTATCAGGGATGCAGTTATGAATCATTTTAATGCTGGATTAGGAAAAAATATATTCTAAGCATGAATTTCACATTGAGCACTGTTCAGTCAGTTAACCAAAAATGGAAAGAGTTTTGCATGGCTGGAAACCTACCAAAACGACCGTCTACCCAAATTGACAGGGTGGATGTTACATACCTCTCGGAGGGTGTAACCAGACAATGACAGAACTCCGACAAGGTATTGATTGTTGTGTAACAAAAGTTTTTATTTACAGGTTCTTAAAATGGCATTAAATGTGTGGGGGGAGAGAAGGGACATGGTTGTGGTAAATAAATGAAAACAAAACAGAGCCTAACTTGACCACTATTTTAAAAGCCAAAATGAAACAAAGAAAAGCCTAACTAACTTATCTACAAAAAGACCATCAAAATATGAACAAGGGGTGCCACCACTCAATGACCTAGTGTGTCTAGACATAAAACAAACTTATTTAATGTGTCACAATTTATAGGCCTCCTAAAACCCTTTATCAACAGATTTTTAAAATATTCTGACTTATATGGATTTTAGCCAACATGTCATGCAGCCGACTCACAACAGAAGACACACCCTGGACGTTTTCTCCTCAGTGAGGCCTACCACATCCTTTGACCCGATTCACAATTCCTTTTTTAAGCAATTTTATTAATCTTTTAGGGATGAGATTTTAACCCTGATGAATTGCTCCCTTCAGACGGGGGTCTTTCCTGCTGCCTTTAAAGGGGCGGTAGTGAGGCCCCTGTTGAAGAGGAGCAATTTAGATTTTAATGATCTTAACAATTTCAGACCGGTATCTAACTTACCATTTTTAAGCAACATTTTAGAAAAGCTTTTTTTTATTCAACTTAATGATTTTATCATTGACCATAATGTCCTGGAGCAATTTCAGTCCGGCTTCAGGGTGAATCACAGCACAGAGATGGCCCTTTTGAAGACTATAAATGATTTTCGATTAAACTATGATGCACAGAAGGTGACAGTGTTGGTTCTACTGGATCTAAGTGCTGCCTTTGATACAGTAGACCACACTATTCTTTTAACCTGTTTAAAGCAGATTGGCCTCTCTGGTGCTGTCCACAAATTGTTTACATCTTATCTCACAGACAGGACTTTTATGGTAAGTCTAAATACCTGTTCCTCTGGTCCACAAGATCACATGATTAAAAATGTAACCCCAGGGTTAAATTTTAGGCCCAGTACTTTTTAACCTTTATATGCTCCCTCTTGGCAGTGTAGTGTCATCAGAAGACATGGAGTTAACTTTCACAGTTATGCTGATGATACACAGTTATACATCTCCATGTCTCCCGATGACACACAGCCAATGGATACACCTTTTAACTGCATTTTAGACATCAAATCCTGGATGGCAGAAAACTTTCTCCAGCTCAACCAAGACAAAACAGATGTTTTAGTCATTGGTCCTGAGGCTCAGAGAGAAAAAACTTTTACCAAAACTACAATCACTGTCTTTTAATCCTTCTTTACAAGTGAAGAACTTGTAATAACTAAAATAGGTCTTTATCATTTAAAGAACATTGCCAGAGTCCGCCCCATTCTCTCTCGAGCCAACACAGAGACACCGATGCATCCTTTTATCAACAGTAGAATTGATTAATGTAATGCCCTGCTTTCTGGTCTTCCCAAAAAGAATATCTCAGGTTTACAACTACTACAAAATTCAGCAGCACGTGTCCCGTTCCAGTTTTTCCACTATGGGAGCCCTCTGCCCCGGGAGCGGTGGTCGGCTGTAGCTGCCTGGGTGCTCTCCAGGTGGAGCTTAGGTGGAGGTGGGGGGTCTTGGCCTTGCCTCCACTGGGTGCCCTGTGTCTGTGTCTCGGTTGCTGCTGTTGATTCACTGCCGCTGGTGCAGATGGCTCCTCTGATGGCATTTCCTTGCATGGTTCATCTGTACTTGGCCCAATGTCCTTTTATTGTTGCTCTTGAGTGTGTGTGCATGGGAGTTGGGTTGGGAGGAGGGGGATATAATTGTGACCGTGCTTTTGAATCTGTGGGGGGGTCATTTAATCTGTAAAGCACTTTGTGATGCAATTCTTGTATGAAAAGCGCTTTATAAATAAAGTTTGATCGGATTTGATTAATGTAATCTAATGTAATGTAATGTATGGGGTACTCCAAGCTTACCTCCTCCACAACCTCTCCACCACCTACCTGCCATCAGCTTAGCTATTAAGCTCAACAAAACCAGAGAGAGATAAGATCACACACCAGGTGTGCGCCTTTTAAAGATGGCCCCTGAAGTTGATTGGCCAACTGAAAACTCGGTAGACCAACAGAGAGCAGGTATGGGTGGTCCATGCAGGTATACTTCAGTTCAGAGCTTGCACCTGAGGAGCAAAGCCCAGTCAGAGAAAGAAAAACAACACTCACCACAGTGCTTAGACTGTTGGAGAGCAATCAACCAAAAGGCTGGAAACTTTGGAGGAGCTGTAGAGATTCACCACTCAGCTGGGCAAATCTGTAAACAGTACTACTATTAGTCATAAACTCCACACTGTAATAAAAGAAAAGTTGATAGAACTCAAAATTTTAAGGCAACAAACTTCAGTAGAATTTTAACTTAGAAAATAAAATTTGAACTTCTAAGTTTTGCTTTTGAGTTTACCCAACTTGGATTTGTATGTTTTTCTAACTTTACTATACATTGTAGAGATTTCACATTTCAGGCTCTAAGAACTTAGAATCTTGAGTTTTCTTACCCATGTGTTAATTTTATGTTGTATAAACTATGAATCTCACATTTCTGTAACTTATCTAACTCAGTTATAGTATGGGGGAACTTAAAAATATAGATTCTAACAATTATAAGAATCTTTGGCAAGACCTGAAAATAACTTTCAGAGGTATTATCAATCTAATCTGACTGAGCTTTAGCTATTTATGTATTGTAAAGTTGGGAGAAACAGGACTTGTAGCTGTAATGGCTATGAGAGGTGGTGCTACTCAGTGCTTACTCAGAGGTGATCACATATCCCTGCTGCAGTTTTTAGATTTTTATCTTCCACTGTTAGTAAGACACATTGCTTTGTACTCTTTTGTCACATTGTATCTCATTAAGAAGCACTGACGTTTGTGGTTGTAATATGATGTGGAATGTGGAAGTGTTTCAGGGAAAGGGCACTGCATACAATCCATAAAATCTTTGTCAACATGTGTTTTTCTATTTTGATCTTACAAGTATCACTGTATCAGTAAATCTAATTTCACAGATGAAGGTTAGTTTGAGTACAAGAAATAAAAGCAAAAGTTTGAAAAGTCTGCCAACATGTGGAGTTTGCTTCAGCTTTACTCTGCCTCTTTGTGTTCCACTATAGAAACCTTTTTCCACTCTGATCTGCACTTTAATCTGGTACACTAAGATAATTTACATTCTTTTTAATGAGGATAATTATAGAAACAAAAATGTTCTTCTTCATGTAAACAATCTGCATCAAACCATTGAGGTAGTAGGAAATCCATCTGAAAAAAATTGCTCTGGATCAGTGCTTCTGAACAAATATGGCTGCCGGGCAGCGCCCCAATGACACCCTCTGAGCTCGAGCTCATCACATATTACAGCATTTTAGCTCAAACTCCTATTTTTGTCACTGTGGCACACACACTTTGTCAAATTAGCCTCAGTTAAAGTTTTATCTTGTTCCATCACATTAATATATAGACCATAATTATGTTTTGATTAATTCCAATGAAAATCAAAGCATCAAATCTCTTCATAGGATAATAAACTAGAGGTGAATTTAAGAAGTTCAGTAGATTCTGGAGGTAATGTGGCATGTAGAGCATGTATTAATCAGGTGCAGGTTTATAAGCAGGAAGAGACAAACAATGAAGTGTAACCAAGAATGAGAATTTATCAAGGAACTGAATTGCCTGAAATGTTATACCTTTTTCAGACATTTTTTTTGTTTCTCAGTCTTTACTTATTTTTCTTCAGATCCTATTCCAGAAAGAATAATCTGATGACCAACTGAGAAAAAAATATTAACTGGAATTTTTTAGCAACACTACTCGAGGCATACTGACATATCTATGAGCATCAGACATAAACACCTCAAACTGTACAAAAACATTACTATAAATCTCCTGTTTTCTGTTGCATGAGTTCTGCTCACTGGTATGTAACATGACTCTCAGTGGCTTGACACACCTACAGAGCACACCAGTTGAGTGTGAAAGACTCCAATGTCTACATGTCAAGAAAACCAAAGAAATTTGTCATCATATTGCCAAGGAATACTTCTGATTAAGCAATCTGTGAGTGAGGTCGGGGAGAATCAAGTTGCTGTCAACTTCCTTTTACATCAGGTATTAGGGCTTTGAAGTGATCATTCATTGAGCATAAGAGGCCACAAACTTTAATTAAGAACCAGCTAAACCAGGGCCAATATGAAATTCTCACAGTACGATAACCTTTAGTAGAAATATATTTAATGGCATTTACTCAGAAATTTATAAATAAAATGAACAACACAATCTATTTTTTCTTTAAAACCCAAACAGAACAATTATACCAGGCTAAAATAATGTTGAATAATACAGTCTTATTATTGCTAATAAACACATGTATATGTTTTGTTTATGATCATGTTACAATTAAAACATATAGATAGTTTAATTGGTAGTGTTTTCAGTGTTTCTTGTGTTGAATATTATACCTTTTTGCAGTCTGTGCTCTTTGTAAAGAGAATGTAATAAGGTGATTTGGCCAGTTTAATTACTCAGGCTGTCTGCTTTGGTACCTAGCCTGCATTCTGCTGCCTAAACTTTCATTTAAACCGTGGAACTAATATGATGTAAAAAAGCACCACTTACCATTACTTTTTAAAACATGCCTTCTTACTGGTAACCACCTTATGCTAATAGAGCAAACACTGTCTCAATAAGCCACACTATAATAATAGTTAAGGTCATTCTTTTTGGCCTGTCAACAATTGACAATCTCACAGAGTTTCCGTAGGTGTAGCCCAACGACTGCGCAAGAAACAATTATTTTGAAGCTCTGTGATCACTAGTCAAGTTTTCTGCAGGATAAAAACAAGAGAACAAGCCAGAGAACGTGTTTTTAGACCATGACTTGTGTCGATGTGAATCACATTTAAAGAAGTTCTGCACACACAGAAGCACATGATCTCCCACATACACACTTTGTCTCCAGACGATGTTACATCACCTTCTTTTTATCAGTTGTGAGTGGAAAACCACATTGACAGCAGCCTTGTCCGCTCTTGTCCAGTCGTCACGGTGTTTATCTTAACATACAAATGGCCAAGGGTCATGTTGTGTCACATAAGGTTTCATGGGCAAATAATGTGTCCCATTTCTCAATCCACCCTGCAGCCCTTAAGCCCCTCGCGGCCTCTATAGGGGCAACAACACCCAGGCAGCACGGCAACAGCAGAAAGGAAAAAAAGGACAACACTGTGAAGTGCCACTCTGAATCAAATCCTGTGGATATAAAAGTAAGCCCAACCAGCTCTGAGAACGCAAAAGCAATGGCACAAGCAGAGACAAGTTTTTATCTAAGAGGTAGTTGAAGTTTCTCTAAGCATGAAGAAATCTGATATGGAATAGGATGAGAGGTGTGCTAAACCCAGTGGAGTATTGTTGAACAATGACATGCTTCGTGTTACATATATTAAAACCTTGAGCTTAATCTCAGGGGGAACAGGGCAGAAATGTAGTTTTTTTTGTTTGTTTTTCAATTTTTAGGTTAACAGGATTTCTTAATTTTAAATGATCTATAGCACAGATGATGAGATAAAATATAGAAAAAAAATCAGTTATTAAGTTATAAATCCTTTATAAGCAATTACTAAGGAGCTATAAGTCAGCTGGAGGGATCTTTTCATATAATGATATAGAATCAGTATTTTGAAAGAGAATTGTAATTTTAAACAGTAATTAGTGCACTTTAGCTGATTTTTATTTGCTAATAAAGTCTACATTAATAAACTGTCAATTAAGTGCAGTTTTAATAACTATTTATTAGTCATTAATAAGGGCAATCCTGTGATAAAGCGGTGCCAAAATATTTATGTAGCATATATGTAGGATCACACATTTTATATGAACTATTTCCAACACAGGCTTGCTTAAAAGAAGGAATAGCTGTAAAGTCAATCACTTGATGGAATTGTGACGAGTCATTATAATTCCAATAGAAATTATATGATGAGCTGACATTGATTCAGGGTTGAATTGAAATAGAATTTTTAATCTTACAACTGTACTGGACTGTATTAGAAATAATTTGATTGATTTGAGCTGAATTTGGTTTCTACATAGGCTAATGGATAAGAATAGAGTCTGTTTGTAATGTGCCTTCAGATAACATTTTTGTAAACTGGTGCTAGATAAATAAATTAACCAAACTGAACTGAATTGAGTTTGGGTCTAAAGACAAAATCAAATTATTTATTTTTTGGACAATCTTGGGAGAAATGCTTTTTCAGTATTTGTAGAAAATTATGCAAAAAGCAGATAAAGGATAATAATCTACTGTGAATACAATAAAAAAATAAAAAATGCATTTTATATAGTTTTAGTAAAATTGTAAGCAGAGGGAACTATAATCCCACTCCTCAGGCTATAATTTTGAGGTCTTTTTTGTCTATTTTCTGACGCTTTCTTCCTCTTTTTTGACACTTTCTGCAGGGTTAAAACACTTTGGATTCACTCTTTACTGTGGGCTGTTTCAGCAAACGGTATATCAAAACTCAATGCCTTCATTTTTAAATGAGCCACAGCCCTGAACACTTGAAGCCAACATATTAATTTGAAAAACACAATAAAAAGTGATTATTCTGCAAACTGATTAGACACGTTCATCTGATAATACTCCGCTCCCAGTTAAAGTAGCCTAATTATGTGCTGTTCTTTATCCTTCAAAAGTATAAAACGTAATTCTTCACAGACAAACTAAAGTTCATTAAAACCCCTCCAGGCCTGTACTTTCTTTGTGGTTTACAGTGAACAGTAACGGTCTGCTGAAAGCCAGAAGTCCCAGAGAGCCGGGCAGCCTTTCCTCCTGGTGTTTACGTGTTTACTTATTGTTCTAATAGTCCCCTTCACTTCTTCTGTCTCGCGAGTTAATGCGATTCTTTCCGGTTCCGCTCGATCAGAGCTCGGGTCACCGATCCAACCGCTCCCTTCTCATATTAATTAGCCTAATTAGCGCAGGGAGGTGGGAAACAAACAAGTGGTGATTAATATCTAAACTATGGTGAGTCCTTTCGAGGGATCCTGCGGGCAGGCCGAAGAGGAGTGTGAGAGGAGAGGTGAAAGGGAAACGTATTCGACAAAGGAAAAAATAACAAGTCAGATAAAAATGAAAGACACTGCATAGGCCTAATAAGAACATATCTGCACTACACTCACCTGAATGAATGAATAAATGAATGAATAAGTAAATAAATAAATAACAAAAGGACTATAATAATAATAATAATAATAATAATAATAATAATAATAATAATAATAATAATAATAATAATAAACGTAGTAGTCGTGATGATGGAGTGGTAACAGTAGGAGTAAATAATAGGCTAATAATAATAATAATAATAATAATAATAATAATAATAATAATAATAATAATAATAATAATAATAATAATAATAATTCAACCAATAAGTTATTTTAATGTTCACCTTGGTAATAATGAAGCTCCTATTAATTACAAGTTCATACAGAGAATATTGATTTCTCCCAGAATAGGCCTTCCTCTCTTTATAATGTGAAATATGTCAAACTAAACTTATCGGTGTTACAACAGGAAAAATAAAAGCTTATACAGTGATGTATTAAAAAAAAAAAATCATAATTGAATGCCCAATCCCCCTCCTACCCCACAAGCACAAAAACAAAAACAAAAGCAATATTTCATCACACCTTGTTGAAAGTGTAGGAAATAATCTGGAGGTATAAGATGTAAATTCTGTTTTGGGTTCCAAGACGGGGAGAGGGAGAAGGTTGTTGCAGATTTACAGAGGATTGGAGATCTTTTCACCTGCAGACTCAGGAAGAGTGCTGTCTAACACCTTGGGCCTTATTCTAATCAACCAACCTGTGAGAGGATGCAAGCGAATTTTTGTGGAAATGCCGAGAAACATTTCACCTGCTTGCCCCCGCGCCAAAGCAGATAGTCTGTTCTGTTCATCTTCCTTCCTCTCTTTGTGTCGCGGCTTCTTTCGGGAACCTCGCATGTTTATGTTTAGATGTTGTTGGCGCGAGCCGGAGGTCAGGGTCGGAGTGTAGCAGCGCGAGGCGACAAGCGGAGCAAAATGGGTCGCTGTCTCGCGCTTTGTTCCGCACTCAATTGTCTCGCGGCTAAGCGTGAACTCTGAGACCCACAGCTGTCTGGTGGACAGGGACAGGAGGAGAATTCACTCAGCGACTCATTGCAAGAAGGAAGAAGAAAAGGAATGTGCCACTTTAATTGAATTTTTCACATCATAAGTGCTGCTTTTAGCTAAGCACCTACACTTCATTATTTAAATTGTATTTAATTTTCTTTTTTTTTTTACTTGCCCCTTTCAAACTCATGAATTACATATGCTCTTGTTTGACTAAAACATATTTACGTTCACCTTTTTCATGTTCGTTTTCTCATTTTCTTTCCTTATGCCTCCAATTTCTATAAATTAGACTCTCCACAACAGAAAAACAAGAGGACTTTGGTTATCTGGCAAATACATTTCACACTTCCGGCTCAGGCTCCAGGCCATTTGTTTGATATCTGACTGTTACACATTTATTGCAAACAATTAATAAAATGTCCCCTAAAGATAGATTAATATTATTCCAGTTTGTGCAAAAATTAAGAAAAGCAGGAGTTGTCATCGTTTGGAAATGTGAAAATGAATTAGTAGGGTTGAATGGAAAGTATTGAGGTTTTATTGTATGTTTTGCTTTTTATCTGCTTTTAGATCTGTTTGGTGCTCAGACAAGTAGGCTTTGTTTCTAAACTGAGGAGTAAAACATGATCTTGCAATCTTATCTGTTCTTGGTCCACACAAATCTTGACTCTAATAAAAGAATCGCCAAAAAGAAGGCACACACGTTCTTGAAATGTTAATCAAAGAATACAGAAAAAAAATTAAACAATTCCGGGTATGAGCATTAGGGGAAATTTTCAGTTGACAAAGTGATTTTTAAATGAAAAATTGTGCTCTCACAGGTGTGTGTCTGCTAATAATCAGAGCTGAGGACCGACACTATTCGTTTGGTAACCAAAACTTCTCACATGCACCAAGGGAGGACTGCATTTCTGTCTCTGCAGAGCAGTCGGTGTGGCTCAGTGTGTTGCACCTGCTCCATGCTCTTCCACTACGTGCGTAACGCGTAAAGAGCGCGGTGCGTAACAGGTGTGCGCAGGCACAGGAGGCAGGCAAGCTATAGAAATTTGTGTGAGGGCTTCTCCGGAGGAGGTTGAGTGCGCGCTAAGCATAAATTCATTCCAGGAAAAACTTTTAAAAATATATTAATGATGGAGAAAGACCGAGTATTGTAGTGGTTTTACGCATGTTCCCCGCCTGCCTCACTTGCTGCCATCAGGGTGTACACCAGAGGAAATGAATCTAACATAAAAAGAGGGAAAGACAGAGGGAGAAGGAGAGCAGGGCGGGGGCGCGAAAGTTTAGTAAAGTGGAACTTGGTAACAGATGCGAAAGAGGGGGGCGCGGCCCTGTTGGGAAGGGTGTGGGTTGCGCGATGCTGCGCAGGCTTGCGTGGTCTAGGTGCGCGCGCTGGTTGACACATGCAAGCGCAATTTCATTCGTGTGTGCGTGCTCGGAAAGGGAAAAGGACATGAGCGCACATTGAGAGAGCGGCTCTTTTTTTTTTTTAACTCGGCGTGATCATTTCACGCTTCACCCCGAAGCCTTTTTTCCACCTAAAGCGTTTAGTTGCAGATGACTGAGCACTTGCTGGGAGTGCAATAGGGAGCGGAAGGGTCGAATTATTTCAGCCTACAAGTCGCCCCAAAAAAGTACTGTAGGACGAAAGAAGAAAAAAAGGAAAGCAGAGGAGAAAAGACTACCAGAGCGAGAGAGAGAGAAAGAAAGAAAGAGAGAGAGGGAGGGAGGAAGGGAGAGGGAGAGGAAGAAAGGGAAACACTGGAAAAAAAGTTTTTGTTCTTTTCCTTTTTTTCTTTCTCCATCCCCTTCCCCCTTTTCTGACTGGGTAGCATGGACCAAGGGCCCAAGAGTCCTGCGCTACGACTGGGGAGAGCAGGTAGGGTCACGCCGACTCGTTCTATTTCCCTTTCATCTCCTGAAACATGTTTTATTATTAATATTTGCTCGATTTAATCAATTTCATGCAGAAAACTGAGTGTTAGATTTTGTGTGACAAATGATTAGTTTGAATTTGTTTGCAGAAGTTTTCTTTGGGTTGCAACAATGTGAAAACTTCACTTGTTTCAAAACTTTAAAAAGCCAAACCAAACCATACCAAAGTTCCGTCTTAGTTCTGCAAGTTTAGTTCAGTTTAGTTTGATTGTCGTCAGGTTTGTTTAGAGGTGAAGTGACCGTCCAGGGAATATATTTTCAATGGTATAACCAATTTTAATAAGAGTTAAAATACTTTAAATATGTTTCGCATTTTTAGTTTACAGGTATTACTTGAAAATATAATAATAATTGTAATACTGATCCCAACTTTTCTACCATTGACTGTTTGCTGGCAGGGAAGTTAAGCGGGCAGAAGTTGAGAGATCTGAGTTTCAACTCCACGTGTTAGACATTTCACATAAACCAAACATGCTTTTGTTGGTAAACAAAACTCATTCTGTGCCACAAGAATTGTGACTATTTGTGTGCGCACCTAACAAATCGACCTTTTTTTTTACTGTTAAATAATGGTTCTTCCCGTGAGCCACATGTCTCTGAGTGTGGGCTGCTGCTCTTTTATTCAACAGGTTAATGCTCCATAAAGCAGCGGGGTCTGGCACAGCGATGGATGAAGCCATCGACCTCGTTATGGCACCCAATGGATCTCACATCATTTCATATCGCTGCCTGCTGCGTCCGCATTGATAAAACGTCGTTTGTCATTAAGAAACCGCGGGCAGGTGATTGGGCACTTTAAACAGTGGGCTGAGTGTCATGCAGCTTTTTTCCTCCTGCAAAGCAATGAAATCTGACTTAATGATGCGTTCATGTTTGCTTAATACTGGTTATTGTGTGGGATGCATGATAAAGATTTAGGACAGATGCAACGTATTATGCTGCGCTCAATTCTGACGTGAGTGTCAAACCATTGTCTGCTTGAAATAAATAATGTACGGCCTTTAATAGAAATAAGTCCCCAAAAGTGTCACGTAACCGGGCACTGACCGCTGATAAACGCCGATAAACGCTGAAAGCTGAGGGACTTGTGACAATTGATTAATAACCTTTTTAACCACCGAGGAAATCAGATTTTAATAGATGCCAGCTCTGTTGATGTGAAGAGTCTTGAGGGCCCAGGGCCTTTACCCAAAGCCTCTCGATTCACCTCTCACTTTGACATGTGCTTGGATTTCAAAGGAGGGACAGTAGGACAGAGCGTGTATACAGTCGGACCCCATCCTGTCGTCCTGATGGATGGGGCCGCGCGTAAAAACGCTTAGATAGATCACAGTTTCAATATAGCAGGGCTACTGCTTCAGTTGGGCCCGCCATACTGTCGTTAAATTCCTGCAAGAAGATGCATGGGTGAGTTCCTTCCTGTGTTCTGGTAAATATGCTTGATCATAGGGGCGCTTCCGGTTTTGTAAGGGGTCGCCAGACGGGCACCACTATCTAATAGGCAATGTCTAGCAAAACTAAAAGCAACGACAGAATTTCAAGAGTTTCATCGTAGGACTTTCTTATTAGAACTTAAAATTGGTCAATGTTTTGGTAAAACTGATGGAAATTCAACTTTCAAGTCCCTGTGCAAAACTCAATGACCATGATTTATAAATAGCATAGTGCAACTCAAACAAAATTTTTCTAACCTGATATCATTTCAGAATGTAGCCAGGAGGAACAAATGTGTTCAAATTTAAATAAATACATAATGCGGAAATGGGATGGACACTACGGCCCTCATGTCCCCCTCTAGGTAGCATCACCGGTGTTACTGAGGAGCGAAATGCAATACATATATATATTCTTCACGAGCAATCCAGGCTATGCTGATGTAAATAAATTAGCATAAAAATGCAATTCGGAAATAACTTCTAAATCATGGTGGTTATAGATGACAGTTGCTTGTTCCCAATTGGTATTTTTGCCCTTGTAGGCTACTGTTCTATAATTGGGACTAAACTTAATTGGACCGTATGTGATTGGTTCTGAACCTGACTATGTGACTGGATTGTACTGATATTACTGATTTGAGCTGAATTCTGAGTCCAGATATTTAAGAATGGGAGCCGTTTGACTTGTAAAGTGCCTTGAGGTGTAATTTGTCGCAACATGGTTCTTTTAAAACGGAATGGATTTAATTTGTTTGTAATTATGTATACAACTGGTGTTTTAGTAAACCTGGCTTGCTTGAAGTCGTTGGCAGTTGCAAGGTTTGCTTCTTCCTCGAGTCGGCACTTTTTGCGTGTAAAGAAGGGAGACATATGGGCTGCAGGGGGGAAGATGATCTTGGATTGGCTTTAGTTCTGACCTTAAATGCGTCACAGGACGTGTTGGTTCTGAACCAACTAGCTCTTTTCCCTCTTCCTGGCAGATGAAAAAAGTCTGTTATTATTGTTTGCGAAAGGTTATGATGAGGCCTATGGCTGCTGAAGCAGTGAGTGTAGTTTACCTACATGGCGCCTCACTCTCCAGTCCATATACAGTATTTTTTATTTATTAGTGAGGACTTTGATATATTTCATAAGCTTATGAAAACCTAAGGAGAGATACGGAAGCTTTTCTCATTATGTTTACAGTCAGCGGGCGTGTAATAAACGAGCTGGTGGAGTTAACATGCGCTATTAATTTTTCATTGCTTTCTTCCTTTCGTGGCTGCGATGGAAGAAAAAAGCAAAATGCTTTCATGGTGGATGGAAGGAGAAGAAGGAATGGGGGGGGGGGGGGGGGGGGGGGGGCTTTGGGGTGCATTTTAACAACAACAACAATTGCTTTCAATTTGCATCCAACTGATTATCACAAGTCAACATTCTTACTAATGTCTAAAGAAAGTCTCCAAACCAACTGCAACCCCCCTCCATCCAAAACTCCCGTCTGTAGCTCTGCAGAGGTAATGAAATATGGTAATGGCTTTGGATTAAAACCGTCCTACCCTGATGGAAGTTTTTCTCCAAATTTACAACCCTAAAGCAACAACAATTTGTATACATGATTGATTGTGTTTGGATGTTTTTTTAATTGCTTGTATATTTAATTTGCAAATCGGAGAAACAGCAATGACTGCTGCCGTTTATACTCTTGTGGGGAACGTGCGCGTAAATTTCTGCAAATAAAATAAACAGAGGCTAAAAGGAAAGAGGGGAAACGTCACGTTGTGCTTTTAAAATTTTCTGCTCCAACAGCGCTGTTTCCTCTGCTTTTAATAACTTATAAGAAAACAAAAAGGCAATCAGTTCAGAAAAAGTAGGCTATTTCCTTTTGTGACAAATGCTGCAGGTTTGGCACATTTCTCGAAACACATCTTACTTCTATTTTTCCTTCCTGCTTTTGTACACGAGTGGCCTGCGTGAAGGCACTTAATGATGAAGAATCCCCATTTAAATATTTAGGTTTACGGATCTCGATCGATTTCGTCTAGTTTAAATCAGCCAAAATGTATAGAAAGAAGCTGGTTTGATGTCTGTCAGGTTTGAAGTGAGCCTCGTCCACTGATTGATCCTCAGAGAAATTATGTAAAATATGTAACATATGGAGGAGGAACCGTTAGAAATCTTGGAAATGTTTACTCAGCAGAGACGTAAAAATCAATGAGGATTCACAATTCATATTTATAGTTGAAGATCCCCATCAAAGAGAAGCGGTGCTGGCTTATTTAGTTTATTGTGATTGATAATTATGTTTTAAGTCATCTGTGTTAGTTTAGCCTCAAACTGGATACACTAAGGGACTTTAAAGTAATATTTAATGCAAACCTTTCCCTTTTAATTATTTGTAAACATGAGACTGTGTGTGCGCACGCGTTTGTGCACGTAGGCCCGTTCATCCAAGGCTGGACGCCCCCTTGTGGCTACAACTCACATTCATCTTCAAGAAACCTTTTTAAGCACATGCAAAGCTTCCAGTTTAGCAGTGCGATTAGAAACAAAACAGAGTTATTTATTTATTCTAAACACATCTGAATATATGGTGCGTTTGTTCGTTTTTGTAAATGAATTAGTTTCGCAAAAAAGACTGGAAAATTGGAATGGAAAGAAACATTTTAATAATAAATATTATATACTAAGAAAGCCTAGTGGTATCATAACTTAACCATATGAACATCAGATCCGTTTTCCTGGGGCAGGTATTTGAAGAATAATCCCCCAAAAGAAGGTAAAATAGGGTAGGCTACATTCTGTTACTTGGATTTCTTAAAGTGCCACAGACCTTATTCTGATACATTCAGTAAGATGCGTTTAATGATACCTTCATGAACGGAGTAGGAAAGCGCGTAATTGTGTGTCTTGGGCGTCTCTAAAATACATCCAACCTGTTCTGAAATGCAGCCGGAATGATTATATGTCTATAAAAACCAGAGAAAATGAATAAACTCTCCCGCTTTAGGCTATTTTTTTTTTTTTTGACATTACAGGGAAGAGGTTTTGTATGGGCCTCTGCAAATCATCTGGGACGAACATCGAACCTGGCAGTTTGGAGAGTGTGTTTGCTCTTCATTAAAAGCATACATAAGTCTGGATCAATTAGGCAATGAGAGGGGGGATGCATGTTTCATATGTTTTTCACCCCCCACCCCCCTCCCCTATAGGTGGAAGAGCTTGACGAAGAAAGCAGGGAAGAGGAATCATTCAGGAACAATTGTTCGCTCTTCGTTCTCAACCTTGTAGGCCTAAATTTGACAAAAATATTTTGATGCACTTAATTGATTCTGCATATTACTGCCGCTACCTTTTTAAAATACCCGTGTCTCATTCGTTTCAACTTGTTTTTATTCTCTGACACAGAATGGTGTACCTTCCTTCATTAACAGTCTCTGTTTTAATACTCACTTAATTCGCCCATTATACAATAGCCTACAACCAATAGTCCGGAAGCAAATAGCTATAAAGGCAATATTTAAAACATATATATTATTCGTTAATTGAAATTAAAAATATCAGATATTTTTTAAAACACCGAGACACTGCACTATTTGTCAAAGCAGAAAGTCTGCGGGGTATTATTGGCCCACGGGATTCGTTTGAACCAATCACCGATCCCCACCCCCCTTTTTGCCCACTTCGAGCTGAACCAGGGTTGGTGCTGACGTAACGCTACCGCTCGCCAGGTCATTGGCTGGTTTCGCGGTGAGTGACGGACAGCGCCCAGGTTAGGGTTCCAGGGGGCTGGGAGCGCGGGCGCTGTCCGCAAGAGAGCAGGTCCTGAAACAAGCCGTGCGCCGCCGCCGGATGCTGCGCGCTGGCATGCAGGCTGGTCATTTTGTGGTTGAAAACAAAACTGGCTTTTGTGCAGCACGGTGCTTGTTGTATCATAGACAGGAGCGCGGAGTAAAACATTTTGACTTGACTTGAAGAGATTCGCCTGTGAAACTCACTCAATCACCGGGAGCCGGTTTGTGAAGCGAGTCCCGGTCCACTCAGGAGGGGACAGAAAGAAGATACATCTGAAAACTGAAGCTTTTACCTGAACCACAAAGTGCATTTTTAGTATTTCCCCCCCCCCCCGAATTTCCATATTTTTGTAACATTTGAATCTACATTTTTGGCATGTGACATTTTTTTGTTGGATATGACACCGCATGATGTGACCGATCGTCCGCACTCAGACGCTGAACCGAAGGGGGATCTTCACAGGAGAACGGCTGCCGAGGACGATTTATAAAAAAGAAGAAATGTGCAGAGGAGAACCTGGAAACATTGGATCTGTAACAAATATTTTTACTCTTACGCCTAATGTTTTTAATTCTTTTGAATATTTTTTTATAAAAGACTGAGAGGAGAGTTGTGCCTCCATCGGTGAAAGTCCAGGGGGGGAGGGGGGACACGGTCAGCAGACCCACAAGAAAAAGGAGCAGATCAGTGATACCTTCTTCATTTTGCGTATTTTGTTAATTTTTTTAATCATTTTTTGGATTAATAATAATTAAAAACTTTTAACATTTTTCCGACCTGGGACTGACGCAACTTGACGCTCAGCAGCTGGAAGGAACAGACGCTCCTCTTGGTTTAGGAGACACAACTAACCCGCTGCTGTGATTCCATTTATTCCTTCCTTCTCATTTTTCTGTTCTTTGATGTTTGAACACCTCATTTTAACTTTCCTGCAAAATGACCGGCGTTTACTTTTAAACATCGTTTTTTTAACAAGAAAAAAAAAAAACAATCTTCTTGAAGGAAAGCCTTTTTAGTCACTGGAGGTCCCATCTGTCAGTATAGCCCGGCAAAGTGGAAGACCGAAGCGGGTGTTATTTTTGAGACCCTCTCATTGCTTAAAGGGCCCTGGAGCCCCCTTTCTGTAACGATGGAGATTCATTGTAAGCACGACCCGTTCGCGGCGATGCACAGTAAGTTCATATGGTCAACCTTCCCTTCATCTGCATGATCCCAACTGGCCCTCAAAAAACACCCAGACCACCAGCCCTGCATGTGTCCCCGCAAAAACAACAACGTTTTATTTGTTGCTATTTCATAACAAACATAACTAAAATGTGATTGTCTCATGATTTATTCCAAAATGAGAATGAAGATTATATTTACTCCTTCTAAAGAAGATACTCTGAGTATTAAGTGCAGGGTCTAAATTTCCCAGAACATCTCATTGCAACACTGAATGACTTCATTTATTTTGAAGGGTAATGTGTTAAATATGGGCAACTCATGATCTTTAAAATTAAAATACATAGCAGCCTATCAAATCCTACTTTTTCAACCTGTACTTGCTGTTTTGTTCATCATCGTCTTATCCCCCCTCTGTTGTTTAAAGTATGATGTGTTCTCTGTGCTGCGCTCTGTGAATATGGTGCATGAGTATCATTTGGCATGAGTTTGGTGATGCTGTGAATAGAGAAATAAAGTGCGGTCTCTGCAGGCCTGCTCTGTGTTGTATTCGCTGCCATTGCTGCTAGGAGTGGGTTGGCTGTGTGGTTTGAAGGGAAGAGGAGGTGCAGAGGTCAAAAGGGGAGGGAGTGAAAGGAGAGAGAGAGAGAGAGAGAGAGAGAGAGAGAGAGAGAGAGAGAGAAACAAAGCATGACTAAAAGCTGAACTTGATCCACAAACAGTACCAGCGGTGCTTCAGCACGGAGAGGTAGAGCTCTATTTAGGCCCTGATAAATAAAAAAACTTGTTTCAATTTGACCAAGGAACATGGTGTAACGATTTGCATTTCTTTTATTTAGGTAGGCTT
The DNA here is from genome assembly GCA_963556495.2 of Valencia hispanica. Taxonomy (NCBI): domain Eukaryota; kingdom Metazoa; phylum Chordata; class Actinopteri; order Cyprinodontiformes; family Valenciidae; genus Valencia; species Valencia hispanica. Next base: position 39,851,387 of record OY747703.1, read on the forward strand.
TACTCAGTGTTACTGAGTAGAAATTATGCAAGTAGGTATAACACTTAACAGAAGCATAGACAAATTCAACTCTTGATCTGACTTAATCTTACTTACTTAATCTTAAATGTGCTAACCCAACTAAATGTATTAAATTCTACCAAATTAAGATCTATACAACAAACCAAAAATGAATTGGTTAATAAATATGACATAAAACTTTACTGAAATAGTGATAAACGTTTAAATCGGCGTAAAGGTGACATGTGGACATTTTAACCTGGCAACCACAGCTTAGATGTGCCGTTCAATGTTAATGACCCCCTCAGGTTTGAGAAGCTCCCCTTTTTTAGCAAGTTTGACTTCAGCATTGATGTCGCTGAAGTGGCTAAAGATGGATACACACTTAAATTATACCCACTTTTGCAACCCCAAATCTTGTGCCATAACTTTTATTGAGTTGACACATTCATACATACAACCCACAGAAGCACTGTAGTTCTATTTTTTCTGCTGGGTGCTGGATGAGAAAGAGGTTTGACTAAACCAATATCTTTAGTCATACTGAAATCAAATTATTTATCAATTTAAAAAATAGGTTGCTACAATTTAATCATTATTGATTTACAATCTAATATGTCTGATTCAAATTTTAATAATTTGAATGGCTAATATTTAGGTTCTTCCAAAATTCTTTTTTATAGTGCACTTACGTCCACAGGTTAAGGCACATGCAGCTTGTGCTCACAGGTCACAGTCTGGCTCAGGAAACAGCTGCTGCACGCAGGTGGAACCTCATGTAGTGTTTGTGGGGGGCACAACTCAGGCTTTCAGTGGTGACATGGCGGACACTGCTTTGTTTTGTAGGCTCACTGCTTTCACCCCCCAAAAAAGTCTTTAAGGGCAAACCTAAAGTGCCTATTGTAGTATTTTCAGTCACAGTCAGAGATAAAAAAAAATTTTGTTGCCACAAATAGGTTTAAATACACATTTTCCAATTTTATTTTTTTTTTACCCATCTTCAATAATCAATTTCCAATGGCCACTGCACTATAAAAACAAACTTTGGAGGTTGTTAAACATTAGCGGTCAAAGGTATTCAATTTCTATTTAAGCATATTAGTTTGGGAATATAATGTGTTAAGCATTTGTTACAAATCACACCAAAACATTTTGATTAGAAATGAACTGAAGATGTTTGTTCAGTCAACCAACACTCTCATTGGTTATGTGACAATGAGCAATAAGGCAATGTGTATTATCAATTAATTTAACTTCGTAGAAGTTGCCTGCCATAATATTTCTGGTTGAGAAAGTTTCAAAGTTTACAATTGTATCCTCCAATAGATTCTTTAGTGACAATTCTAACTGTAAAGTTAGATTTGCTAGACAGCCGAGCATCTTATTCCTGAGGCAAGTGGCGAATGAATGGGAATATCTCAACTTCAGGGTAAAGGTTTATATACCACCTTTCAGATTTGAAAATAATTATCATGAATATTTAATGCCAATGGTGTTTTTATTTCTTTTTAACATAGATGGCAAACCAGATGAGTCTTTTTAATTTGTTTGAATTTACCTATTTTATTAATGTACTTTAGCTGTGAAATAATTTCCACTGATTGATTAAAACTTACCTAAATAAAAAGTTTGCAAAATTTTACACCGAGTTTATAAGTTTAAATCTTATATTTTGTTTTATAAGTGTTGTGCAGGAGATGAAGGATTTAATTTATACATTTTATCTGTGTTAATAGCCTACTCGAACTTAGGTGGTCTTTTTGTGATACAATCTTATCGGAAAACTGAATTTACAAGAATTGTATATATTTTCAGTCACAGTAAGAAAACATAATGTTTACATAAACACTATTAAATGCACATTTTTGTTTTTGTGTAAATATCTAAATGCATATTCGCATGATTTTTTTAGCATTGTAATTTTTTTCTTTCTTTTGTTAGTACGATCAAAGAATGAGCGCATCCTCCACGCCTTTCGCATTTCAAGTTGAGTTGTTCCTCTGTTTTCTGCTGCAGGTTAGTCTCGTATAGAATGTGTGACTGATATAGAGGACTTCCCATGGTGTGTTATCCTGCCGGATTAAAAAGAAAAAAGGAAAGAGATAATAAATAAATAAAAACCTACACACAAGCACCTCAGAGCTAGAACGAATCATGTTTCCTCTTCCGCGCCATTTCACCAGAAGCCAATGATCCGCAGGGTTGACGGTGAGCCAGCGGAGCTAAAGTTAGGCTATATATGTCAGAGCGCGGAGACGCTTTAAAACGATTACACCTTAAAAAATGTCAAAGGTAGGGAGAGAAAGAGGTCGTGGGGAATCGAGTGTGACGCGTGGAAATGTTGTTGCGCGACTCTGGATGCGCGCCTCTGTGCGTGTGTGTGCTGCTGCTTGTGCGTAAAAGGCCCAAAGTTCAGCTCAGCAGGGAATATCCTGCACCTTGTTTTTGTCTCGGCGCCGAATGAAGATTTCCCTTACACATTTAGCCATGTTCAGCCATTTGATTTACTGAGATTGTTGCTGGCCAAGTGTTGAAGTCTTCAAGAAACCTTCTGAGCTTGTATTTAATTTATTTATTCATTTATTTATTTATTGCGTTGTTCAGTGGATAGTTTTTTTCTTTGTTTTTTTTTTGGGGGGGGGGGGGGTATCTCCAGCCAGTAACATATATGTAAAGAAAAGAAATCCACCCCAGGTAATTGTGATGATAATGAGCTGAATTTCATAAACATGCATTGTAATGGTAATGGGGGTATAGTGAATATTAAGCGTGCAAGGCTGTGGCCTATACGTTGGTGAGCAGATTGCAGAAATCTAATTTGTGGCCTACAAACCCTCAAAAAAGGATAGATTTTAGTTAGAATGAGTCAAACTTTATAACCTGATGAATATAATTGTAATAATGCATGCTTTTTAAACTAATAATTGTTGCTGATTGTTTTCTTGCCCCAATGGCAGGGTCAGTTGGGGCAATGGCCACCTCAATACATTAGCTGCCTGCCAAAGGACTAACTTTATTTATTTATTTAAATGTCAAGTTATCCACAGCAACATACCAGGAAAAAGGCCTGTATTGGCCTTTAGGTTCCCACCCTAAGATCTTTAGCGGCCCACTCTTGCTAAACTTTCTGGAGATGCCCCTGCCCCTATACATGCCTTTAAAAGCTGTTTATTATCCTGTTTCTGTCACAGGCATAATTGTTTTCCAAAATCAAAACAAAAGGAAATGAAGAATAACATCACAGGCTACCTTTGACACACCTCCCACATCTATCTAGCCTCTGTTTGTTCAAGTACATTTGCTTCATCTGTATTCTTGGAGGCAACTATACCAAGCAGCTTTCAGTCAAAAGTAATTTACAGATCCACCCCTTTTATTTTCTTTACTTATTTTTTTATCTTCCAGGATAGAAAATATAGAAAAAAGCGAGAAACAGTGGTGTTTTGTTTGCCATTTCTCTGTGGCTGTATTTTTGAGTCGTCAGGCCGTGACGAGGCAGATGAGAGATGAGAGAAGGACACTGAGGAATGTAGCGGAAAGAGAGAGACAGAGAGCTCTAATGGAGCTTATTTTCTGGATGGGGGAGCTCCAATATATTCTGCTTTATCTCAGTAATTTTTTTCATTCTCCTTTTTCGGAAACAGTGAATCAATCAAACATTTAAGGAGGTGCTGGGCTCCTATAAGTCAGCTCCTATAAAGGGTAAATAAATAAAATACAACAGGGATGCATAATGACCCCCTGGGTCCCCCCTGGCTGGCTCTGTCTCTCTCTGATTCAGAAGGATGAAAATGAAGCTGCTTCCTCTGCCAACACCTTCCTCTCTCCAGAGACGGCTTTTGGAGAAAGATTCCTAAAAGCCCAAACCCCTAATTTGGCAAGGGTTTGGTGTCTAATTTGCAGCAATACCCACTGAGAAGGCCACTGTTGATTGAATTCCTGCAAGAAAGTAATGTATTTGTTTGGCTTGGGACAAAAACTCCCTCAGATTTAGGCAAAATTAGTCCTGGGAATAGAAACAACAGAAATGCAGCACGTAGATATACACAAAGGTAAAAATATAAAACCAGAAACTAGGAATAAGAGACTGTACAGTAAGAGCAAATGTAGAAAATAGGTATAAAATGTGGTAAAAGTATCCCTTTAACTAACGCCCCAAAAACTTGTTTTACAGACTTAAAAACATCTAACTTCTAGAAATATCTAAGACATTCAGGCTCAGAGCTATCATGAGATTGAAAAAGGACCCCTAGCAGAATTTGATATGGCGCCACCACAGCACCAATAATCTCTCCTTTAAATTGTCTAAGGTGATTGCTTGTACATTGAGCATTTAACACCTCGATTTTCATAGTTTACCACAAAGCCAACGGCTAAACTGAGAATGTCACAGAATGTTCTTTGCTTGACCGTCACATTATATCCCGCACACTGTTTAAGAAGAAAATAGCAGCAAACACAGCATCTTGCAATATTACTCATAGACCTTGAACTTTCTATATTTAGTCAAGTTGCAACCACAAACTTCAAAGTTTTTGTGGGGGCCTTTTAGTGATAGGCCAAACTCAAAGAAAAACATAATTGCAAAGTGAAATGAAAACATTTTTAGAAATGGAAAATAAAACTACATCACGCATATGTATTCAACTCCCTTTACTCTAAAACTCATTAAAAAAGTCTAGTGAAGTTAATTTCCATCCCGCTAACGGTTTGTTTAAATCCCAAATAAAATGTTAAAAAGTTTTTAATCAACAAATGGAATTTATGAGCCTTTGAAATGTGCTTAAAATAAGTTTGCCTTTTGATGTTTTAAAGTCTGTATTCTATTTGAAACATCAAATGTTCTTGGGGGCCCCCTGTTGGTCTGGGAACCCTAAGCAGCTTATTAGTTTGCTTATTCCTAAGGCTGGCTCCGATCATACGGTTAGCGATAAACAAATGCCTTTATAGGATGCATATGCCTCTACGTTAGCCCCTATCAGTATTTATAGGTTTTGAAAATAAACTTCAAACATATAATCCCCAATACCTTAACCCCCTAAAAAAATGTGAGAGTCTGAACGCCTAATACCAACAGTAAATACACAGATAAGTGAATAAATAGTTATCTGGAGGTTTTTTGTGGATCACAAGTCATTCCTCTCCATCTCCTCACAAAGCAAGGCATATTTTTCATGCCCTGGCCCAGATAGAAGGGTTGAAAGGAACCATTTCATTTACTCTTATCTGAGAAAGAAGGAGAATGGTTGGGTAAGGGGCGGGGGGAGACTTCAGTGCAGATACCTGTGGTGAGGAGGACTTAGCACAGCAGGCTTCTATAAACGACCTGCAGAAAATCTGCTTTTATTCGCTGAGAGGTTTCAGGAAATAATAATGAGGGCAGCAGGGAAAAGGAATAATGTCCTTATACAGCCATAAAGCTTTCACACAGAGTGTTTGAGAGTGTAAAAAGATTTGTCCATGTAGGTCAGCAGACTCTTTACAATATGCTCTCTGTATATACTGAATGGGACTGGCAGAGGTTTTGTGATGATTTCCTTTAAACTCCCAGAAATCAGTCACAGTAAATAAGTGGATTGCTCCTTTTTACAAAAACAGTAGGTCCAGGGGCGACCTGTTGGCTCAAGGGTCAAAGCATTGGCTGGGGAGCTTTGTTGCATGATGTTTTTACTCCCGCCTAATCATTATTTATTAAAGGAATACAATCAGTTGTGGTTCTCGCATGAATGGCCCCCAATCTAGGTATTATGTTTAGAAAAATGATGTGATGTTCAATGATAAACAAACAACTCTCGGAGGTGAGCCATATCAGACTCACATCAAACAACAGTCTGAAAATAATCTCATAGTTAAAAACTGTAGTGTGACCAGAAACATACCATTTATTTAGGGGTAACTTTGTTTGACAGAAGATATTTAATTCATGTCTCATCTCCAAACTCAATATTACCAAAAGCAAAAACTGAAGAGATTCCAATGAACGTTTTGCAAGGAAATTCGTAAGAAAAAGTTTCAAATTAAGACACATCCTCTAATCTCTGATGTCCAGAAATGCTGGTTAAATTCTGTAGCTTCTAATCACTGCCCCATAATCATTAGCATCTGTCCATCACCTATATGGCTATACGATATTATTTTCAAAGTCATTATCAGGATTATTTTTTATTTCCTCTTTTTCTGCACCTGCATTTTTAAGTGTGGGTTGGTGGAAGATTTTCACCATATGATACCACTTAGTGAAAATACCACTGTTTAACCGTATCACTGTAAAAATGTCTAAGATTATCTAGTCACTTTTATTTAAAACAGAAAAGCAAAAATTATTTCTACTGCTCCTAAAACAACAGGCTAATTACTGGAGGGACAACAATTTTATCTCAACATTTTTTATTGTTAGTTTAATTTTGATTCACCTTTTATTGTTGTCCGCTGCATAGATTAACATTAGCATAACAAGCTGACATAATTCTGTAGTCACCTGCTTTACAGACATCCCACCAATACCATGTGCTAAAACAAATTCATTAAAACCTTTATTTATCAATATAAAGAATGTCTCGTGTGGTTAAAATCACTTTTTCAAGAGAAACATGGCTACAAAGGAAATAAGACATAAGAAATAAGACAATAAATACAACAAATATAACAAACAAACACAAGTTAGCAGTAAACGTTCAAACCTTGAGATAAAATGCCATAGTAAAAGTGCTGGTTGGTGCGCCCTTGGTATCCACACCATGACTGTTTGTGTTATGTGGAAATATTTTCACACAACAGTTTGTCTTTCCTGTAAGCAAAGGGAAAATTGTAGGGGCCTTATTTCAGCCATCTCACTGGCAGTGCACAGCAACGGGTGCAGGAGTGGCAGCAGTGCATCCCTCTATGCTCCATACAAAGTGAGAAAACTTGGTTCCCTGCAGTACTTTCTCTGAGATCTCAACTAAGGACTTCAAACCGTAGAAACAGTATGACTGGAAATTTCAGCAGTTTTTCAACAGGAACTCGGTAAAACTGTGGTATACCTTAATTATGTTAACCAGCCCATGCTTGTTGCATTTATTTCTTTTATTCAGCGGACTTGTTATTTTTGTATTTTTTTTTTTTTTTTGCCATATTGGGTCATATTTTCCTGAAAGAAAATATTTGTTGTATATCATAGCATTTCATCGCTGAGCCTTGGTTGAGTGTAGCTCAGAGAGACATGGCGTAAACAGATGCCTCTTTCTTTCTCCAGACACATTGCTACCTTTTGTCAAGAGTGATTGCTTTTCAAATTGTGCTGGTGCCTGCATAATGAGCCCTCTTATATCTAAAAATTTTTTTGAAGCAGTAAGGTTAGAGCCAGACCATAGAGGCATTTGCAGAGTTATATTTCTTTTATTGACTTGTTTATGTTAGTGATGGAGAAACTATATATTTTTTCTTTTTCTTTTTCCTAGTGCCGAAGATAAGAAGACTAAGGCAGGGTGACTGGTTCATGGGAAGGCCTGCTGTTTCAGGCAGTACCCCTGCTGGGGTTATGTGTTTAAAATCTATTACCCCCACAGCTAGGATTAGTGTCTGTGTATAAGGAAGTGAGTGCGTGTGTGTTTCCCCTAAAGACATAATCACTATGGTAATACAAAAGCCAGTGGATTAAACGGTGGGGAAATTCTAAGTTGATTTACACTTTGCCTTTGGTGGGATCCGTGTATATATACAGTACAAACATACAAACTCAGTGGTGGCGGAGTGAAGGGGTGTGTTTTCTTTTTCAGGATCGGCAAACCAAAATGAACATCTCAGATCATAAAGTTCTTACCTGGTTTATTTTAAGAGCCTTCCCATGTTTGCTGTAAAGTTTAAAAATGTATTCATGGGCAATATGTGCTTTAGAGATCGCTGTGGCTAAGGACCACAAAGTCATCTAGCAATGCTTTAAAGTAGTTTTGTCAAAGAAGGAAGTTTCATTAATAGGGACATGTCATTTTTTTCTGATTTATATTTTTAGCTAATGGCTACAATACATAAAAAAATCATGCTTCCAGGAGGTTTTTCAATTACGCTAAGCTCCAGCGTGTCTTTTGTTCTACTCTAGTGTATTTCAGTCTCGCTTTTTCTTGTTTTTATCTATTTCCTGCTGTACTTTCATTCCTACCTCCCTTGAGGGGAATATTACCAGCATCTATCACTGTGGGGCCAAGCCGAGGCCTTGGTCAATAATTAATTGAAATCCCTTCACCTAATTGCCATCTTTGCTTAGCCTGCCCCTTGGTGAAATTGGTCAAACTTGCATTTTTAGAGCATTCCAACTGATATTCTTATGCTTAGCAGGATAAATGAGAAACGTGGCGCAGATCAAATGCAATAAAAAAATGACTCCAGTTTGGAGGGCAACACCTGTGGCGTTGCTACCCAGAATTGATGAGGTTTTTCTCCTTGGATCAAACTTAGTCTACTATTTTTTGTGTTTAGGATGCTGCTGATGTCAGACTACTCTGAACTAATAAAAGCATGCTTTTTAGGTCATTAAAAAAAATTACATTTAATTAGTACATTTATTGAGATCATTTGCAAACAAAAATTAAGAAAACAAAAAAAGACAGTTCAGTCATAAAAGACAAACTCAAAGGGACCAAAAAGGTGCATGCTGCACCAGGATAAATTATGATCAACAATGATGACTTCACAGTAACGGTTTTAAAGCTTACTTTTAGAGTTAAACAAATAAAATGCCCATTAGAAAGCGATATACATTTTTTGTCATTTAACTGATATTTTTGATTGGAAGTTCGGTACATTTAAAAGATATTTAGGATTAGAAACTTAATAAAATTAACAAAACTCCAGTCAATGTTATACATTTTAAAACTTACTTTAACTCGAATTCATTTTTAATGTAATTATACTCAAATGAATTGTTTATTAATAAAAAATGTGAAGTTCTGACTATTTTGTAATTCTGAACTTTAGAAGCAACAGCCAGTTTTTTCAGTTCCTTACTTTCTTACAGAAAGGGAACTAAAAACATTTGTACGCTCAACATACAAAACAAAATAATGGCATTCATTAAGATTTTCTCAGTCCAGATAATTTCCTCTAACATTCATTTAAAACATGTATATGAGCTCAGATCGACCAATACCAACCTCCCGTATGCTCTGTCTTCCATGAAGTCCGACAATTTGTCTTCTATATTGAAAAGAAGAAAAAACAAAACAACTGGTTGATAATTTAGTTGTAAAACGTTACAGAAATACTTGTAAACATTTTAAATCTATCCTAATAAAGTGGCATTGAAAAGTTTTATTGTCGACCAGAACTAAGATGTGACATTCATTTACACTGAAGATACTTAGCTTTCTATCAAGTTTGACTTTTGCATTAGCAATGTCATTAAACCAGTTAAAGCACAAAATGTTACTGAACAAGCAATAAACTGTTTCAGATCTATTTTAACAAGGTGCCATTGTAATCTTTTGCCCTGATAACCAAAAGATGTGCCATTCATTGACAATGACTCAGGGTTTAGAACCTAAATTCTTTCTCCAAAACAGAAGCTCTCTGAACTACAGGTCTCATAACAGTTCTTAGCGTTTACTCTGTTGATTTTTATTTATTCAACTTATATAAACATATCACCCACATTTTTCTCTGCAGGACACCAAATTTGATTTTAGCTTTATTGCTAAACTAGCTAAACCTGAATGCAAACTTAAAATATTGCTCCAACACAGAAACGCTCTCAACCACTACTCTTAGGTCAGTTCATAACATTATTGCATCTGTATATCAATAATACAACCCATATAACCAAAGCAGCAGCTCTTTATGGACACCACATGCAACTAATAAGAATTTCGGCAGACTAAGCTTACATCTTTAGCTAAACTGCAATCAGAACATCTTAGCAGAATTTTCTTTCTTTACCAAATAAAGTCATTAACATTATTCAGCTAAATAGTTGCGAACAAAGATGCTTAGCAAAAATGTAAACATTTTTATGGCTAATATTTAATATCCCCCAAAATTCCCCTTTATAGTGTATTTCTCTAACTGCTTCTATATATTGATTTAATCAATTTAAAGGCAGACTTTTGTCAAAAACTCGGTAAAGTAGTTAAATACGTTGTGTTAATTTTAACATATGCCATTTGTCTCCCAACTTTGATTACACTGGGAAGTAATATATTTATGACCATGTCATTCATATCAGATTAGTTATCTTCACCAACCACATCTACCCATTACACTAGAAAAATTGGTAGGCATGCAGTATTAGCCATTAAAATCCTTACATTTTTTATCGAGCAAATCATTTTGTAAATTTACTGTTCAACAATGGGTAGATTTTGACTTTATTTCAGTAACAGTTTAACTGAACTGAAGATGCTGATTCAGTCAAGCTTTGTCCTCATTTGCAGTGTGCGACGAATAGAAAGGCTAATATGTTTATATGGGTTGTATTGTGTATCAGTGTATCAACTGAGTAAAGCGTAAGGACTGCCATAAGACTTGTTGTTGAGAAAGTTTCAATAATATAAGTTTGTATAAAGTTTAACTATTTTGGCGATAGAACTAATGGTAAAGTCGGACTTGGAAGCAATCTAAACTTCTTAAACCTGCGGCACCGGTTGGCAACGAACAGCATCTCTAAGCTGTGGATGTCAGGGGAAATGTGAACATGCCTTCCTATTTAAATTGATTTTAGAAGTGTATTACCATTTCAGTTACACTTATTTCCTTTGTAACACAAACTAGATTAACAAAACTATCATAAAGATCGTTAGAATTTAAATAAATAAGTTGAGTAAGAGCATTTCAAACATTAATTGGATTTTAACTGATTTAAGTGTCGTTTAGTTCTCAAACCTAATCAATTTCATCTCAGACATAGTCATTTTAAATCTACCCAATTTTACAAACTGTTACAAAGATTTTATTGATTAAATTAAACAGGTTGTTTTGGCAGGTTACACTAATTAAATGAATAAAAATCCACCACTCCATCTTCAACCCAGATGCTGTCATTCGGGTTTGAAAACATTTCTCTTGTACAAGTCATGTCATTTAACATTCCAGCACTTAAAGACTCCAGTGGCTGGAGACAAACCCTGACTTTCCTCTACCCCTGTCACTCATCCTCATCTTCGCCGTTATCCCTCTCAGACTCTTGTTGCCTCTTTTCCAGGACATGGTGGGGTGAACCAGCTCGGAGGAGTGTTTGTAAATGGCAGACCCCTTCCAGACGTGGTCCGACAGCGAATAGTGGAGCTCGCCCATCAAGGGGTTCGACCGTGCGACATCTCGAGGCAGCTGCGGGTCAGCCATGGGTGCGTCAGCAAGATACTGGGCAGGTAAAAAGGCAAACATACAATAACAATACAGATGACATTCACTGATGCCCTCTTTGTGACCACAAACTGTGGGAAAATATGTGATTTCATAGAAGATAAGTAAAAAGTGTCTGTATTTCAGTACTGTCCCTTTTCAGTACAAAGTGAATGTTCTGCAGTGGTGAACATGGCTGGTTGTTATTTATGCTGCAATTCCTGCAGACATAAGTATGTTTTGTTGGCATTTTACATTTTGATATATCAACATTTCTTTCAAATAATGACAACTTACAGACACAATCCAGTTTGTTGGCCTGTGTGAACCTACTTGAAGTAAATTAACGTTTAATGCAGTGCTGCAAATAGTTGAACAAAATCTGCAATGCAAACTTGTTAGTACTCTAAACACTTTAAAATGGATGTATATGAAGCATTATTAGAGTATAGTTTACTTTGTAAGTGGATCACAGTGTTGTTCAGCTTCCAATAAGTAACCCATGACTCCAAAAGAGCTCTGCAGGTCCAAAGTTTTTAAAGACTTATGCCAAACCATAATTTTTGTAAATAGGACAATGACAACTCAACCTAACTATACTGTAAATCCTTCCTTTACCACCCCCCCAATGTCTAAACGATCAGCTTGTGCCAAATGGTTAGGTCTTACGCAAAGGTAGCTTGTAACTCCTGCTTTATGTTTGGGTTGATGTGATCTTTTCATTGGAGAAACGTAACATATGAAACTCTGACTGTACTTCTTCAGCACACATAAACTGCATTTTCAGAAATTTTGCCATTCAGTTTCCCTTGCTCTTTCCTTTTCACCTTCCCCCTCTCTTCTCTGCATCCTATATGTCATCCCTGACCCTTCTCAATTTTTTTTCTGTGAATCTTCTCACCTCCCTTTTCTCTCCCTCTCTCTGTGTGTGTCTGGCTTTTCAAAGCTAAATTCACGAGCAAATCCCTGCTCGTTCCGTCCCCCAGAAGAGAAAAAAAGGCAGACAATGGGAAAAAGATTCATCACTTTTTTTGGAATTAGCATCAAAATGAAAGTGGTACCCTATTTCTGAACCGCCACTCACCCAAAAAAAAAAGTGAGTAAGGTGAAGAATGGAAGAAATGGAAGAACAATAAAAAAGGAAAAAGGCGTGTAAAGAGAGTGGAGTGCTGCAAAAAGAGAAATGAATAAGAGACATAGAGACCATTTGTGGGGACGGCGGGGAAGGATTAGCAACAGCGACCCTCAGCAATATCAAAAAATGTGTTGCTCATTGTTCTCTCATGCCTCCCTTTCCCTTTTTCTGTCTTTTCCTCTCTATCTCTTTCTTTCTTACCCTCTCCTGGCCGTTCAACTCACTGAAGCGTTACTGTGAGGGGGAGGAGAGGGGACTGAGGGATAGATGGAAGGAGGGAGGGCTGTTTTATCCTCTCCTCTCTGTCTCTCTGGTGCCAGCAGAACAAAAACAGCAACTCTACCACCCTGTGCGTGTCTCTAAGTGTGTGCGTGTGTCTGTGTGTGTGGGTGTGTTTGTGTGTGTGTGTGTGCGTGCGTGCGTGCGTGCATGTGAGCAAGTGAGTGAGTGTGTCAGCTCATAGTTTAGCAGGATATCAATAACCGAGCTCGTTTATTCACCGATGATTCAGCTGTGAATAATTTAAATCGTTTTCCATTTGAAAATAGATTGTTTTTCTTCCTTTAGAAGTGTTTATGCTCCAGCTGTGAGGAGCCAAAAAGTGCAACACACACAGAGGGAGAAAGACAAGGAGGCACACATTTACAGCAACTCGCATCTTCACGGAAAGGATTACTCCACCGTACAGTGGAGGGAGAGCAGCAGGTTTTAAGACTGACTGACAGCTTGCAGCCATGCAAAGCACCCCCCCCCCCCCCCATTCAATACACACACACACACGCACACACGCACACACACACACACACACACACACACACACACACACACACACACAAACACACATACACACGCACCAGCAGTTTTTCTGCAAGCTGTGTAGCTCACTAGCCGTGCTTCCATCCGCTGCCCTGGTGCCCTTTCTGCATGCAAATACATTCATGAAATAGCCATGGTGGACACTAAACGCTTCAATCTTTTTCTATGCATGTGTCACCGTGGAAAACAGCAGCCATCCAACAGATCGAGTCAGGCATCAGAAGTATTGTGTCACAGCTTTTTAAGAGGGATACATTCACGTTAAACAATTCAGCTGACACAGATATCTCAATGTAAATCAGACAGATGCGGCATTATGTAACAAGCTGAATAGGTTTGATGTGATTTCCCAAAAAAACAGAATAAAGGGTATAAGGTTAATAAATACAGACGTTATCTAGTCATAGCTTTACTTACTGTGTCAAATAAATTTAAAACAAACATGATTATTTTAATGATGAGCCTGCTACACAGCCTTACAAACTTTTTCACTTTTTCTCACGTTTCATCAACAAACTTCAATGACTCCCTATTCACCAATTACCTGACTTCCAAAGGTAATTCTTTTGGGAGGATTTTATTTAGCTGTGCTAGAGTAAAGGGGACTGAATACAAATGTACACCACACTTTTCTGATTTTTATCTCTATAAACATTAAGAAAAACAAAAATCCTTCTACTTAACTTCTTTGCCCTACTCAAAATACCAGAAATATCTGGAGTCAGTGAGTACACTTATGAGAAGTAACTCAATGGATGTTTTTTTTAGCTAGATAAGCAGATTTTTAAAATTTAAATAGTTAATTAAAAGGCATTTTTTCTATTTTTATTTTTGCCAAGGTCTTCATAATACTTGACATTGGAACAATTTTGTCAATATATCCAGTTCTTCTTGTGATGCATTCATTCATAGTAACCAATTTAATTACATACATTTAAGTTTAATCCCAGTTATGCCAGGATGCAGTGAAATTCAATTTATTTTGCCAATTGGTAAAAAAAAGTTTTCTAAGTAAGCCAAGACAGCTGCATTTAGTCACTGATTTTGCAGCAGCCGCTAATACTGAGCAAACATTTGGTGACAGTGGAAAGGAACGACTCCCCATTAACAAACAGAGACCTCCAGCATTGTGGTAATGTGTCTGCTTTAAGGGAGGAGATTAATTTTATTTTAGTCTTAGATTCATAGCTTGTAACAAGAGGCAGCATCTTCAGCACAGTCTGTATTCCATCTGTAATCAGAAGTCTAAATTTCAATGTTCAAAGTGGGAAAACCTTGAAGTCTTCTTTTCTGAGTGGGAAAATTAGAAGGTTTTCCTTACTAAAGTGTAATATGGCTGCAGTACCTATAAAACGCAATGATGGCTAAGGTAATAAACTGCTCATTGACATTAAATCAATTACACCCACAGTGCTGTATGATGTCTGTTAGTGAAATTTTAGCTGTACAGTTTGACCTTATAAAGTGCTAACAAAGATTATATTTTGGGGTAACTGTAACTGTTAGCCTCAACATTGAGGAACAATATCTGGAACAAGGTTAAATTACATGTGACGTCAACCCAGATGTGACTTTTCAGGTAAATAAAATGGATCATAACTTTCAACACACCAATAAAAAAGACAACCTAACACATCAACAACAAACAAATAAACTGGCACCATGTTAATCACAAACATATATAATATAAATAAACCTGCTATATAACTAGTACTTTTAAAATAAAAGTCAAAATCAACTGTGTCTTTACAATGACTCGGAGTACGTTTGTGAATTAAAGACAAAATTATGATTTTCAATTGGGTAACAACCTGAATGTTGTATGCTCACTGCCAAAAGAAAGGATTTTTTTTAGTCCATGTAGTTGATGACTCCTGATGAAGGTATACATTTTGCGTCAGACACATCCATCCATCCATCCATCCATCCATCCATCCATCCATCCATCCATCCATCCATCCATCCATCCATCCATCCATCCATCCATCCATCCATCCATCCATCCATCCATCCATCCATCCATCCACTAGGACAAATGATTGTCTCCAGTATCAATGAGCCTTTTTTAGCTCCACCATCAGCTGGTTATTTTACCAACTATGTTGTGCATGTTTTCTTACCCATATTACACAGGGTGAATAAAACTGAAAAATTAAGGAGTCTTAATTTATGAAATTACTTTTCAAAACTTTTTATGTGCACTTCCTTGTGAAAGTACCTTTACTACTTGAACTTTTTCATTTTTTTTCACTTTAGAAGCACAAACATCTGTGTGCATCATCCTGAACATAGTCCACATCCTAAAACACGGTGGAGGCACCATCATCCTATGGGGCGTACCACATGCCAATTGGGGTATGTGATAGGAAAGCTGAACAGTGTAATGGGAAGATAAATGGAGCTAAATAAAGGGGAAATGACTTGAAGAAAACCCATTAGAGGTTGCAAAGCTGTTTAATGAAAGGCCGTTGAACAAAGTAGTAACTCAAGAGACTGAATTACAAATTATTTGTGATAAAACCAAAACAAAACATGGATCCTTCTCCTTCTATCTCACAATCATGCAGCACTTTGTGTTACTCACATAAAATCCTCTTAAAATTTATTGAAGTTTTCAGTAGTAATGTCCCAAAGTGTGTCGTGGTTCAAGGGGTATGGATTGTTTTGCAAAGCACTGTAGCTCTTCACATGAATTCTACCAATATATGTTATGTTACTGTCTTTGCTTAAGGCAAACATCTACTTTTCCTTACAGGTACTATGAAACAGGCAGCATTCGCCCTGGGGTAATCGGGGGATCCAAACCAAAGGTTGCTACACCCAAAGTGGTCGATAAGATCGCCGATTACAAACGCCAAAATCCCACCATGTTTGCCTGGGAGATCCGGGACCGGCTCCTGGCCGAGAGAGTTTGCGACAACGACAGTGTTCCCAGCGTCAGCTCCATCAACAGGTACCACAGTCTGCGTAATCTGTGGGTTTTGGTATCAAACTGTAACAGCAGATTGTAGACGAAGCATGGAACAACCTTCATGTGTGTGTGTTATATCTGTGTATCTTTTTCGGTGTGGGAGTGGAAGAGGGGAATTGCAAAGAGGCCCCCAGCCTCCATATGTATGAAGTGGCCGCAGCTCAGTGGTTCTACACGATGGTACAATGACAACCCCTTTCCCCTGAGTGCACAGAGGGAGCGAGAGAGGGAGGGATGGGGAAATAAGTGAAACAACGAGTGACCCAAAAAGGCAGACAAAGAGAAAAAGAAGGTGAAACAGACACAGAAAAAAAGTAAAAGGAAAACAGAGGAAAGGAAATGAGAGGAGAGGAAAAGAGGAGGAAAGGATGAAAAAGAAATGAGGAAGAAAAGGCTTGCATGATCAGCCAAGCAGGAAGTGTGAGGCCCTTCTGCCATGTCAGCCTGCCTAAGCCACTTCACACACACACACACACACCCACACACACACACACATACACAAACACACAGCTTTGCTCCCACGATGGTCATGTTCTCTCTGTCACTCAGGATCTCTCACACAAGCCACTTCATACACACTAATGTCTCCTCTCTTCTTCTGCAGGATCATACGGACTAAGGTTCAGCAGCAGCCCGGTCAAACGGGCTCGGTGTCGGCTCACAGCTTAGGTACGTGTATTCAGCAGATTCTGGTTCCTTTGTCAGTGAGGGCTATAAGATGTCAGCTGAAATGGTAGATATATATCAAAAATATTTGCATTTAGGAAAATATCACAGCTGTTTGGGACATAACTAGAAATCCAAAGATTTTTCTTTGCAGCAGCAGGTATTGGTTTTAAATGATTATTTGGTATTGTTAAGAAACATCGGAGCAAGTCAAAATCTTCTCCTTCACAGAAAAGCTAACACTGAGTCAAACTCCAGGAGCAAAGATTAAAGTTATTAAAGTAGTGTTCCCATTAAAACCTATCTCTCCCTTTATAAAGTACTTTGTGTTTATATATTATATTTAAACATGAAAATAATTTGTTGAGATGTTATTCGGCCCATGAACATAAGAAACAAAGGATATTTGGGACACCTTTTTATGAACTGCAGTAAAATTTTCTACTTCTTGGACCTACTCAAGTTTTGTGGCATTTACCTCAAATTTCAGTCTATTTTATTGGGGCATTATGTGATAAACCAACACAAAGCATGGTAATTATGAAATGGAAGCCCAAAAATATTGCATGCATTTGTATTTACTGAGTTAATACTCTTGGAATCCGGTTTTCCTGCAATTCCAAGACATTTATAGACTTTGTTGTTTGACAAAAAGCTCAAACTCACTCAGATCGGATTGACACCCTCTGTGAACATCAATCTGGACATTCTGCATTCTCAATTGGATTTAGTTTTCAACACCGACTGGGCCCTTCTACACATGCTTTGATCTAAACCAGTCCATTGCTCCTCTGGATGCATGTTTTAGGTTGTTGCCCACCTCAAGTCTCAAGTCTTCTGTAGCCTCTAAGTTGTTTTCTCCCTGTATTGTCCTGTCTTTATCTCCGTCTTTCTTCCCATGAACTTCCTGGTCCTTTCCATAGAACAGCATCCCCACAACATGATGTGCGATCACCATATCACACAGTGGGGGTGGTGTAATTACAGTGATGTGCCAGTTTTTTGTAAAACTTTCCACCATACAGAACACTCTGCATATAAGTCAAACATTTCAACCACAACACCTTCTTCCACATGTTTGTTTGGTGGAGGGACATGTCTTGGTAGGTTTGCACTTGTGCTATACATTTTTGGAGGATGGACTGAACAGATCTCAGTTAGATTGTCAAAGTGTAGGTTATTGTTTTATAACCTAACATGGAGGTCTTAGGACCTAACCCTAACCCTACAATAATGAAGAGGTAACATGTAGCCAAATGGCCACAAGTAGAATTATTTACATAGAGAAAGATGTTCTCTGCTCCAACCCACTCAGGGCATCACCTAGAGAGTATATTAGGCAAAAGTCTTGAAAAAACAAAAATGTAATGTAAAAGGTTCTTATGTGAGTATCCACATTACTTCTCATGTTTGAATAATGTTTTTTGTGGACCAAAGCCTTTTACCTCCACACTGGAAACATAACTCTCTTTTTCTCCATTAATATCTCAGAGGACAAATACTGTTCCTCAGTTTTCCCTGCAGTGGATTGTGCCTTGCTGTCTTTTTGTATCTTCATGATCACACATTGTCTAGTAATCTAAATTAATTTTCACACACTGCTCCCTGACTCCCACCTTATACTCGCATTTATCAGATCCACCCACATAGTACACACCTAGATATAATGCAGTGCGCACTCTCTTTTCCACACGCACGCTTACAGATTACACAGATAAATGGCTCCCACTCCCAGGCGGAAAATTGAACATTTGGATTTGCAGAATAAGAGCGTTACGTTCTGATAAAAAAAAAAGAATAGTGAAAAGAAAGAGAAAGGAAAATCAGATAATTGAAGTGCTAAATCAAGTGATGGGAAAAGAGGGGATATGCATTCATTATAATCTCCTTGTCGTTAGCAAAAAGAGTAACGGCTTGAGAGGACTCTGATCCCGTGGTTTGTCTTGTTTTTTTCCTTACTCCCTTTTTGGTCTTGTCTGCCTGTGATTTGGGGGGGGGGGGGGGGGTCTATTGGGAGAGAGGATTAGGATGTCTGTTGCCACACCTTTCTGTCCCTCCTGGGATACCATACTGTCACTCAGCCCGACGTCCGCGTACAGATAAGGGACCTGAGAGCGACTGAGTGCATGTTGCAGTTTGTTTATGTGTGTCAGGAGGTTACACAATGTGTGTGTGTGCGTGTGTGTGTGTCTGTCACTGAAGCGGCGACAACTGTGTTGCCCATCAAGAAACTTGTCTCCTCCAGGGGGAAGATCAACCAGGAGTACCACCAGAGGCTTGTTATTGGGATTTTTTTTTTCAGATGAAGTTTAGTTATTGTGGAGCAGTTCAGTTCAGGAAAACCTGAGATTCATTTGACTTTTCAAAAAGAGTGAGAAAAAAATCCATTAAATATGTAGACCAAGGATGGGTTCAGTGTAAAATACAGTGTCATTATCAGCGCTGTTAGTGAATTAAAATTAAAAAATCCTAAAACAAATATATCTTTTGATGCATCCGAATGAAAAAATTCAAGTTCAACTTTAGTTTGAGAACTTTTCTTCAGTGGAGAAAAATGTCCACAAAACTACCACAGTTATTCTTTTGATTTCTAAATGCATCCTTTAATCCACCATGCTATCTGTCTGCAGCAACGTCCGTGGCCGCCACCCAGGTTTCAGCGGTCACCAGCGACTCTGCTGGCTCGTCGTACTCAATCAGTGGCATCCTAGGGATCAGCTCCGCTGCTGATGTGGGCAAGAGGAAGAGGGAAGAAGGTGAGGAGTTATCCTGCATGTTTGCAAATCTTTGTATTTCTCCATTTTCCATTAACTTTCAGAAGGGCATTTTGACTATGTACACTCTGTACAGACACCAAATAAAATAACCGATAAAATGTTGATGGAGACTGGAAGATCTCCTCCACTGAAAAACACCTTAAAAAAATGTATATCATAAAGATCAGTGACAAAGGTATGCGAGTGTGTGCACATATGAAGTCTGGGAACCTCTAAACCAAACATTTTGATTGAGAAACCTGTGTTTGTTTACCAACTGCGCTGCACTGGAGACCCACCTGAGAAGTAATTTTAATGCATGCTCCATTGATCATATGTGCTGTCATAGTGGATCAATGCTGCATGCTAATATTGGTGTGAACCTTTATGTGTGTGTGTTTGTGTGTATTGGAATGGGGGGGGGTCTCACATGTATTTTATACCTTTGTGTGAGCGGATGTGCATGTGACTATGGGTGCGTATGCAGCAGAGTCAGTGGCATTAAAAAGTCATCACACAGACGGTCTCCTGCGGTAAATGAGACAGCACCAGATGTTGGAGTGAAGTAGGGTGACAGAATGCCACCGGGGGCTATTTCTCTCTCTTACTCGGTTGGTGTCTCTTTCTCCTTACAAACAGACACTCACACACATACACACGCACACACACGCATGCACGCGCACACGCAGACACACATTGTATTTGTGCTTTTTCCCATCACTGATGAATTTCAAATCGTTCCAGCAGGTTCCAGGTGAATCCCAGATGAACCATGATGTGCTCGATATTGCCTGCTTACCCATCAGTAGATTACAAAGACTTAAACTCCAACACACACACACACAGAGGTAACCCAAAAGTATTTCCGCCTAAAACCTGAGCGTTTAGTCCAAACAGAAAGGATTGGGGATTGAACATCTTTTTGGTTATCAAGTTCATCTACTTTCTATCAGTTAAGTACGTAATACATGTAAAACCCACACCTTCTTGCAAACTAAAATAGATACGTCATAAGAAGACTTGTGGTTCTAATAACTCAAAATTTTCCATACATTTTTGAATAAAGATAAAACAACTAAAATTTCTAGTTTTTGCATTACATTTTCCAAATTTATAGATTTGGTCCTTCAAGCTTTCCTTTATTCTTTTATGAGTTTATTTAAACTTTTCAACAATTTGGGGCCTTGTCCAGGATGTATCAGGAAAAAAAACCATTTTGAACTCGCATGATTTTATTGAACACAAATTATTAGATTTTTTTTTTTTTTTATCTTGGATGGAAACAAGCAACCAAAACCCAACTTTGGCACAAAAAAAAATTTGGGTAAGCAACAAATCATGACCCAATCTAAACTCAAAGAACAGAAGATATACTAAGTATTTGACATCTGTCAGAGTGGAAAGGGTTGCAAAGCCATTTCCAAGAATCACAGTGAGAGCCATAATCAGCAGATGGAGAAAACACAGAATTTTCCCAGGAGTGTCTACTAAAACTATTCTAAGACAAATTGTTGACTCACCCAGTAGGTCATAAAGAACCCAAACAAAACATCTAAAGCACTGCAGGCTTCAGTTGTCTCAGTTAAGGTCAGTGTTCATGATTAACCAAAAAAATGAGATTGGCATTAAAATGTTCTTCACGAGAGTGTTTCAAGGCAAGACTACAGCTGACCCTCTCCAAAAAACAAAACAAAAGCCCATCTCACATTTGCCTAAGAACTTATTAAAGATGTTGCTCACTGTCACGTTTTGGGGGTGCTTTTTATCTGCAGTGTTTCTATGGCAGAGGTCTGCGCGGTGGGCTCTGTGGTCTAATTAACAACATTGCTAATGTTTGACTGTTGTTTGACCACCAACAGTCAAACATGGTGGTGGTACTCTGATAATCAGGGCTTGTTTTACTGCTTAAGGACCTGGAAAACTTGCAGTGACCGATGAAACCCCAAATTCTGCTCTCTACCAGATATTCCTAAAGGAGAAAATTTGGCCCATGAGTTTGTGACTTTAAGCTCAAAAGCACTTGGGTTATGCAGCGGGACAATGATCCAAAGCACACCAGAAAGTCCACCTCTGAATAGTTAAAAATGGAATACAACGGTTTAAATTAAGATGCAACCATTTATTAGGCTGACAGTGATTGAAAAGCATCTTGCAAAGCAGAACAGCCTCCAAATTTAGGACTTTGAAAATATAAATATTACATTTTGATACATCTGGTTGACAGAAAACAAGGAAATGTGTAGGAACAAGAGATTCTTCTATCAAAAAGTTTTCTGTGTGAGTGGAAAAACCTTGATATTATAATGTTTTGGCCACTTTTGACTAATACCAGTACTTGGATGAACTTGCACTTTACATCAGAAAACCAAGGTTTTAACCTTTTTCAATGTCACCATTTTTAATAAGTGAGATCAAAACATTGTAATATATCATATTTCACTGGGGTGCTCAGAAAGCAACATTTGCGCCAATGCTGCTCACTGTCACGTTTTGGGGGTGCTTTTTATCTGCAGCGTTTCTATGGCAGAGGTCTGCGCGGTTGGCTCTGTGGTCTAATTAACAGCATTGCTAATCACAGCTTCCATTAGAGCAGCCCCCGCCGGATAATGACACACACACACAGCAAGGGGCGACAGCAGGAACAGCATGCACTGACATGGACAGACAAACACATACACACTGACAAAACAATACAGCACGCTTTCACATACACGCACGCCCATATGTTTGTCGGAGCTCACATTGGCGCACATATACTATAGGTCATGTAGACATGAAGCCAACAATCTCATTGTTCTTTTTTTTTACTTTGTTAAAATGAATGTTTAATAAAAAGCAGGTGAATATTTACACTGGGCAGTAAGAGTTAAAGTGGAGAACAGTGATTGTGTATCGACTAAGGCCAGGGGAAAAGGATAAGACCACAGTATTAGAAATATATAAAAAGTTGGATGGGAAAGGATTTGGGTGAATCTCACTTGTTAGGTCTATGGGAAGCTGTAAAGGTTATAAAATGCATTTAAATATAGGAGAACAAGTTTATCTGCAACAAATGTGTAGCAAAATAAATTGAGGCACTGATTTCCATGGTTTTGTTTATTTCATCATATCAAGACAGTTCACAATACAAATATGTCTAATTTATTTCCTAAGGCTAACATAATCCGTTTTATTTACCTGGATTTGCTCCATTTGTTTAAAAATGTAGCATATGAGATTTTGAGGTATGAAAATCCAAACTTGTCCCTTCTTGTTTGTTGGTGTTGGCTCATTAGGAATTTGAAACCTGCTTTAGTAATAATTCAACATAAATGACACTGAGTCTCCGATTTAGAAGAGCTTTACCATAAAAGTTAAAGTTTAAACCTTTTCCTATGGTATTGGTGATGTCACCTTGTTTTGAACAGAAAGTGGGAGAGTTTCATGCTTTAAGAGGGGGGATTTTCTCAAAATTGTGTCCAATAAAAGCAATAAATTTAATCTATGCATGAAGCTGTTGCTAAAGTGAAGAGCTCCTTCAGTGACAGACTGCTGCATCCTAGGTGCAAGAAGGAGCGTTATTGCAGGCTCTTCCCCCCCAGCCGCTGTGAGACTCTATAACCATCACTGCTCCAAACAAACTCAATGAATGTTTACATCCCTGTAATTTGCACTGTTTTTCTCAGTTCAAATAACATTTCTGGATTTTTCACTTCTTGTAATTAGTCTAGTGTTTTTTTTCTTCAAAACACACAAATCCAGATGCACATTTGGTAAATATTTTTAAAATTATCATTATGTCACTTTAAATTATGTCACTTTGGCACCTCAAAACACCACCAAAGGTAGTGGCAAACATCTCACCCCAAGGATTTGATATACACATAGCATGGGTTCACTCCTCAGTTCAGAACACATACATTTTCATTGAACACCAAATAAAGAAGCCAGTTTAGAGCTGAAGAGTAACACATGCCGACATTCATTGCTATGGCAGGAGGAGCTCACATCATAGTATAACATACCATAGCATAGGTATAGCATACAGACTATTTTTTATTTCTAGAACAGTAACATTAACATTCAAACGGCAGCTGTCCAAGTGGTGGGAACACAGGAAGGCGGAATCAACAGCATTTATTTGTGTGTGTGTGTGTGTGTGTGTGTGTGTGTGTGTGTGTGTGTGTGTGTGTGTGTGTGTGGGAGGAGTGTGTGGGGGTAAAACCCTGTGGTGACCTGTGCCCTCTAGCCAAAGCGAGGGGAAGTAGAGGATGGATTTGAATGGAAGTGAATGGAAGAACTTGACTTGTGGGGCCAAAAGGGGACCATTGTACCTTAACCTATTCTTGTCGCACGTTAAGGCTGCTTGTGTCCATGCACGTGTGTGAGTGCGTGTGAGTGCGTGTCTCTGGATTCAACATGGACATGGATTCCAGAACAGGTGGGCCAATTACTCCTTTTAGTTTGGCTTCTAGCTATTTTTATCACATTTGAAGGAAAGTCCTACAGCATGCGACACTAGCTCCAAATTATGTTTTTTGTGGAGCAGAACTTGATTCAGTGGCACTTACCCAGAATGCCACATTGACCTATTACCCCCTTGTGCATCCACTGTGACATGCAGCAGCTTACCGAATAAAAGAAACTGGGAGTGAGAAAAAGATATGGAGGATGGAGAGAAGCAGGGAGGGGGAGATCTGTGCCCTTCAACCGTGGCTCTGCTCAGCACCTCCCAAAACTTTGATCTTTAGACACACACACACACTTACAGACACAGCCACACACAAATTTAGCTGCAAGCTGAAGCTGTGAGGTCAGCCCTATAACACTTCTCCTACTGAGATAATCTACAGTATGTCAACTTTAATAATATTCACACAGGTAATGTCCTTCCCCCAGCAGGCACACACAGTCACGCTGAATGGCTGACAACTTAAATTCTTCCATGTTTTAGGATTTAATAATCCTAACTGCTTTTAGGATTGCTTAAAAAAAGTCAAAGGCAGGCTGAGCCGGCGAGGGAGAGGAAGACAGAAGAGGCGGAGGGGAGAGGGAAAATGCAGAAAGAAGGGAACAATGAAGGCTCATTGTTTGTTTTGTTCTGCTCTAAAAAAGAGTGAAGAGAAACGCTTCCCTTCTGAGACCGAATCAGAGAGATAGAGGCAGCTGTGAGCGTGTGTGT
This sequence comes from Valencia hispanica, assembly GCA_963556495.2. Classification (NCBI taxonomy): domain Eukaryota; kingdom Metazoa; phylum Chordata; class Actinopteri; order Cyprinodontiformes; family Valenciidae; genus Valencia; species Valencia hispanica. The sequence goes on from OY747703.1 coordinate 39,876,202, forward strand.
GTGTTTGTGTGTGTGTGCGTGTGTGTGCATGTGTGGGTGTGTGTGTGTGTGTCTGACAGTGAATAGGATTTAACCCGTCACGGCAATGAGTTTCTTTACCCATCCATGGATACAATGAGGGCCGGATATCAAGCTATCCACCCACCCACCCACAAACACACCTCATCACATCAACGCCAAGATGCATCCATACACATTCACACACATTAATGGACAATATTGATCATGACAAGTGAAAGCTTTGTTCTTTCTGCTCAACTACAGTAGGTCCCGTCATCTCCTCTTCATTCTGTCGTTCTGCAGTCGTTTGAGGGTATGCTACAGTGGCGAGCTTTGGTCGGTGTTTCAGAGTGTACTTGTGTGTGAGTGTGTGTGCTTGTGTGTGCTTGTGTGTGTGTGTGTGTGTGTGTGTGTGTAGCTGTAGGTGTGTGTGTTAGTGAGAAAGCAGAAAGCAATAAGCTGGCTGAAATGGTGCCATCAGAGCTACATGATTGATCAATTGAATTCCATCACGGCGACTGGCCAGTGGGATTAAATGGGTTGCTGTGGGTTACCAGGCTATAGCATCATACTGCCTTTATCTCTCCCCTGATTGGTCTGCCACCGGAGACCTGGACCATGCACTCGCTCTGCTCCCAGCATCTGTGTATGAGTGCGGCTGTGACGAGACTTCAGGAGTAAAAGAGAGATTAGGATCCAAGGGTGTGTTAGTGCGAGGACCGTTGAAAGAGGGTTTGTGTGCTGAACAAAGTGTTTGTCAACTCTGTGAGTGTGACATATAGATGCTGTCTGAAGATATGAGGTGTGCTGGAAGTCTCTGAAATAAACCCAAACCAGTGCTTGTGCCAAGACTTACTTCACAATTTTATCAAGCCTGGAAAGTTAGTCTGCAGCTTTAAAATTTAACCCCATGCCACTGTATGCCTTATGCTGTGTTCTGTTTGTTTTTGAAAACTGAATTTTCTATGTTCCAAGTTGGGAATATAAAAACAAACCTTAAAGTCAGAATTACAGTGTGGAAAGCTGTAGTTTTCCAAACCCCTGGTATTCAAGTTACACTTGTGAAAAAAAGGTCAATCTCAGTCTGTCCTTGGAACAGCTAATCAACTTTAACTTACACTTTCATGCTATAAATGTGAATAATCTGCTTTTGCACTGTTCTGTTCATTTTGTTTTGCAAGAAATCCATCCATTTGGTATAGCATCCTCATCAAGTTCATATGGGTGTGGTAAACTAAAGGAATACAGTTTAAATGAAAGGAAACATGATCTTATGAAGGGTGTCTCACGGTAACCAACAATATCTTATTAGAGTCAAGTAAGTAATCTTGATCGCAAGCTCAACAAAGCTGAGTGTAAAAGTTAACAAGGTAAAGTAGTGACCACAACAAAAAATAAAAGGTAATGCTACTAACTAACAACTGTTAGTGGTATTATAACAAAGTTGAATGGAATAGGAATGACAGCAAGTCAGATAAATACAGTGTCTGCATAAGGGTTAACTGGACACAATGGTATTCTAAATCACAGTCAATGGAAATGGAGTCTCCACAAAAAAATATGTATTTCTATTGAATCCTATGTTAGATGGATTAATTAATTAAATACACTCAAAGATAGATAAACTGATATCCAGTAATTAGATACATGGATATGAAATCATTTCTTTATGGGTACAAAATTGAAGTAGGTGGGACACAATGGTCATTGCTGAGTATGTAATTGGTGTAAAAAAGAGCAAAGGATAAAACTGACACAGAACTGACAGGTTTTTCCAGCAATATGAAAGTTCATTTTATCTGATGGAGCCAAGTGTTGATTTCTGTTTGAATGCAGAAGTTTCCAAGCTGGACAAAAACAACTGTTACGTTGTTTCACAATAAAGGCAGCCATAGCGATAAAAATAAACAATTCATTTGCTCCTATTTTTCTATCTGACTGCTATATGGATAATTTTGGCTCTGACCTCCAAACAAGCACGGAAAATATCATCTTGTGGGGGTCAAAAGGTCAGAAATCACCTGGATTTGAATCCTCAAAACCAAAACTGAAGCAAAGACTTTAGAAAAATACATTAGTTTTTGATTTTGAGTCTATTTAGAGATCAAAATGTTGTTTTTTCACTTTATTCGTCACATCCATCCCTGTGTTTCTTTGCTTGGATTTCTTTCTCTACATTTCTCTCATTTTTCTTTGAAAACCAAAGCCTTGCACAAATGAATCTGTATTTTCGGTCCAAATGAAAAAAATATAGAAATTTGAAGTCCCGTACCTCTTTTCAACCTGTCTGAATATCACTACCCGGGACACACATACACACTCTCTGACACACATCAAACACACTGTGACCCCCAGGACTAAAAAAAGGCTCTCAGGAGCAGTTTGGAGCAATGAATTGGCTCTATAGCAGGGGATTTTCACCCTCATCCCCTTTTTCTCTTTATCTTTTTCTCTCGTTCGCTCTTTTCTAATCATTTGTGGACTGCGACTCCTCAGAGTTCTTATAATTGTCTCGTTCAGTCCCTCAGCCGAGCAATAACTGCAGGATACAAGAGCTCACAGTCTAATACTGATACCGAAGCCATATATATTTGTGTGTATGTGTGTGTATGGGTGATACGACAAGCGGGAGGGAGGATTGTGTTTATATGAGAGGAGAATAGTGTACTTCTGAGAGATCAAGAAGGAGAGACAGCATATGCCAGGTAATGCATTACATTTGTATGCCATTTTTATCTCAGTCTCCACAATCTATGAAGTATTTCAATCCTGAATCAGTTTGCTGGGCTTTCTTTAAGACCGCTACCTTTCCCCCACCCATATCCATCTTAGAAATATATACAATCAGCCATTGCTTCTAGTCTGTCAACATCTTTTTCATTTTCCCACATTTTTTAATCACTTTTCCCTATATCCTCTTAAGTGTTTATTCCCCCGTTAAACAGTTTGCTTCTAATGTCACTCCTACTTTGTGTTTTCTCTGTGCAGTTTTACAGGAGTCACCGCTGGCTAACGGGCACGGCCACAGTGGGCGGGACTTCCTCAGGAAGCAGATGAGAGGGGAGCTGTTCTCGCCACAGCAGATTGAGGTATTGGACCGCCTCTTTGACAGACAGCCATCTTGTCCAATCCAAACCAACACTGAGCTCTATGTGAGCCCTGACTCTGGCAAGGTAAGGGCAAGGCATTGTGCAGGCTCTGGGCTAAGGCCACATTCAGAGAAAAAACAAACATGATAGGGGTTGTAGAGCATAAAGTCCCAAGCTCAAACATGGTCCATGTTCTATAGATCAGCAGTTACCATTTATACTAAATACAAAACGTCAGAAATATTTACGTTTGGTTAATTATTTCTTTGTTGTAAGAATGCATCATGGTAACAGAGCTTATACTGTGGGAAATCCTGTTTATTTACCCTTAAATGGTACGACAAGTGAAAGCAAAACACATTTGTGGGTTGAGCAGCACAGTTGAGTATGTGGGTCGCACCCATGAAAAACTTGCCAGTGTGAAGGTCTGGGGGATATCTTCTTAAACAATGTCATTGTTTCAAGGAATCTCAATGCAGAGAGAAAGCGAGAAATGCTTATTAAGGAATGGGATGCCATGAAACAACAATGTGTGACCAAACTGGTGGCAAGCATTAGGATGAGATGCTGGGCTGTTGTGCAGGTGTTCCTTTCTCCTATGTATGACTGATATACTTATTAATTGATCAATTGATATATATTCAATCATCCAATTCAAAAAACATCACCAAACTAGAGTCCATTGAAGAATGAGGTGTATGGCGTTGATTAAATATTTCCTTTTTATGAACTGCACTTGTGGCTCTTTGAGCATTTCTTGCTGACTGAGTGAAATTAAAGAATGGTGTGATTTTAATCTGCATTTTGCCAACTGTTATCAAGGAGTATGAGATTAAAGAACTAGTGATGGTTTCTACTGTACTGGACCAATAAGATCTAGGAAAAAAAATACACAACAATTTTTACTGTCATTTATGTGATAGAGCAACACAAAGCAATTCATCATTGTGAAGTGAAAGCAAAAAGCTATACGGTTTTAAAACATTATTCACAAAAACATTTGACAGCTGCAGTTTGTATTTTTATTCAGCCCCATTTGCTCTGAAAACTACGAATGCATTTCAGATCAACCAATTGTTTTCAGACTAAAAAGAGTTCACCTATGTGTAATTTGAATGCTTGCTATACATTAGTGAACAAACAGCATGATGACCAAGAAACACAGCAGACAGGTCTGAGAGAATTGTGAGAGAGCTGTGGAGATGTGTAAGGCATATTTTAGTTGATTCAACAATATCCCAAGGTTTGAACACTGTTCAGAATTATGATCCAAAAATGAGAAGAACAACTGGAAACCTACAAAGACATGGCGGTCTACCTGAAATAACAGACAAGGGAAGAATAGTTTTCATCAGAGAAGCAGCCGGTAGGCTCTTGGTAACTCTCGAGCAGCTACAGGGATCCACAGCTCAGGTGGGGGAATCTGTTGGCAGGACTATTGGCAGTGCATTCCACAAATCTAGTCTTTATGGAAGAGTGGCAAGAATTAAACCATCGTTGAAAGACATCCACAAGAGATCCCATTTCCAAATCTAATTTGGAATCTGTGGCATGACTTCAAACATGTTAATTTACAGAAACTCTCCAATCAATCTGACTGAGCAATTTTGAAAGGGAGAATGCGCACAATTCCAATGTAAAGCTACAAAGCTAAAGCTATACCTCAAAAGACTTGCAGTCGAACTGCAAAGGTGGTTCTACACAACACAACACACATTTCATACCTTTATTTGTAAAAAACAAAAACAGTTTTTGCATATTTATTCTTCTACTTCACAATTATGCCTCTGATGTTTGTAGTTATAACATGACAAAATGTAACAAGAATATGAATAATCTTGCAAGACACTGATGTCATTAGAGATGTCCATCTTGAATTGCTGATGCTTTAACACTGAAGCATGCTGACTAATATCATTTGAAGCTGCTGATGCAGACCTTGCAAGCTAACAGACGGATCTTTGCTTACAGCAAAAAAAAAAAAAGCCTGCCTGCTTTGCCTTGCCTTGCCATGCTATGCCAATGTTATCCAAATTGTTGCACAGCAAAATTGCACAATCTCTGCATATCCTTTTATTTTTGCATAGCTTGATCACTGAGTGTTGGGAAAATGTGTCAATCAACTTTTGTTTTCTGTTTTTGCCTTATGTGGATTCCTGTGGTCCGGTAGACACGCTGCTGAGACGCAGTCAGGGTAGTTTATCGACATTCAGTTAATCTAGGCACACTGCAGGGGTTAATGAGCATATTGACCCAGCTTTCATTATGACCTCACTTCCTGCTGCTTCCAGGACAGTGATGGAAATGGGGCATCCGGCATGCTGATGCAAATGGGGAATGGACTGCATATGTGTGTGCATGGGAGAAACAAGAGAAGAGAAAGGGTGTGCCTGTCTCTCTTAATGCCTCATCTAAATTGACCTCCCGCCTTTTTCCGGCAGTGAATTAATGTAAATCTGAGCGGAATAGACAGGTGTAAGTAGTACTTTGCATTACAAAATGTGAGCATGCTAGCATTTGAATTCTGTCCGCCTTGTTGAGATGTCTTCTAATGTGCAGAGCTGCTTTCAGCATTTGGGAACTGTTTTAGTCCATGTCTGAAAATGACACATTTCCTCTGCAGTTTTTTTTTTCAAGAAAACATACTTCAAGTTTATTTAGACAGTCAGTGTCAAGTACATGCGGCTAGTCAGACCCCGAAGAAGATTTAGTAAAAGTAATCACAAACAGGTTACAGCCTTAGACCTGCAGGGCAGAGTTGGACTTTTTAACCCATTCACTTCTATTTGATGACATGGAGAGGGTGGTGGGTCGGGGCAGGAGGTCGACAGGTATTGGCTGCAGTAGCTCTATAGACTGAGATCTGAGATCATAAATACCCGTGATTCCGAGGTCAGTGTCCTCTCTGAGCCCAGGCAAGCTATTGAGGTCAGGGTTTGGAATGAGTCCCTTTAAAGTCCGTGTCCCACTGGGGTCAAACTGGCTTTAGGTCGTGCATCACAAAGAAATCCAGGCATCTCCTCCTCCCCATCCCCCTTTTTTCCTAGAGAGGGTGATTGACAGTCACACCCTTAGCTCTGACACACTGACAGCTACAGCTTAGCCGCTATGGTATGTGAACTAAGGTGTGTGTATGAATGTATGTGCGTGTGAGCCAGTGGTGGTGGGGTTATGGTCAAGTAGGGTCAGGCTGAGTTGAGACGGACAGCTTTAAATACACTTGCCCCTAATGGTGACGTGTGTTGGGGAGTCAACGGATGTTTATCTGAGGAAGAAAGAAAAGGGAGCAGCAGCTGGAGAATTTTTTTTGCTAAATTGTCCATTTCTACTACGCACAGGTTGTGATTTTAATTGTTTTTTTGAAGCTTTTAAGCTCATAAGAGGAATACTTTCTGTGGTTTGTCCACACCCAAAGAACCAAAAAGAATGGCAAATATAATTCAAACCATCATCCTCAACTACTCTTCTATCCTGTTTATTTTCTTTACACTTTTACCCCCAACAATCCATTGTTTTATCTCATCTCCCTCTGCTGCTCTTGTTCCCCTCTGTCTGTAGTCTATTAAGCTGCGCTAATTTATGTGTGCGTGTTTGTATGTGTATCTGTTTGCAAGTGTGCCTGTCAGGGAGCGTTCATTTGAATTTCCCTTCAATCACTTCTTATTACTCAGCTGATAAATCAGGCAGGCTGACTGCACCCTCACCCATTTCAAAAGCCCACCTCTGCACCCACAAGCATAGCTTATATTTTCCTGCCTCGAAAACGATAACAGATATAAAGCTTTGCACCTCTGATCTACTTTGGGAGGTAGTCGCAGACCTGAAACAGCTGCAACATGAAAGGATACGGTAAGATAGCAAGAACGAGTGTCACATAACGCGCATTAAATCTATGAAGTATGTTGTCTGAGTCTGGTGGAGTTGAGAATGTGGCACAGTTCATTTTGATTGTTTTTGAAGCATTTGTGGTTTTGGGAAACTGTTCTTTAAAAATGTATGTCCGTGCATTTCTAACTTGAGAGTAGGATTCCATATTTTCAATGTTAAAAGTTGTATTGTTCACCCTCAGAACTTTACTCTCAACTCAAAAAACCTCTATGGTACTTGCTATCAATGTGCTCAGTCCTCCCTTCAAACTATGTTTCTGTTCTCAGATATATAATGGACTCTTGCACAAATCTCTCCTCCTGAGTCCATCCTTCTTGCGATGCTCTTCCCTCCAAATGATGAACCCTGTTCACTGAGGTCTATCCTCTCTGCTCACAGATTATTTTTGCTCACTTTTGCACTAAATTAGTAACAATACCAACAGAGTGAAAGTATGTGACTGTGACATCAGGCCTTCTTTGGGGTCTGCTTGTTTAAGAACATAGTTCACCACCAGACGATGACTGTCATATTGTGTTTCACTTTGCTTTGTATGGTGTTACGCTGACAAAGTTTTAGAGAAGAAGATTTTGTTCTGTTGTTTTAGTTTTTCCACACCTACCTACAGAGGAGCATCGAGTGCTGTCTGCAATCCATGACTAACAACACAAATGGAGAAGACAAAGAGAGTATTTCTTCTCTCTGTTCTTCAAATGAAATATGAAAAAGAATTAAATGAAATAAATCAGAAATATTATTAAATATTATTTATTATTATAAATCTCATCATCAAATGTAAAATGTAAAAAGTACTTCAAATACAGATGCTAAAAAAAAATCAAGTAAAGTGTAAGGTTTGAGGTAACTAGGGCGGCAAAATATGTTGAATTGCAACAGCTATTGCAATACCAAAGTGTGCAATATTGCAATTGCTCAACACTGTTTGATTAAAAAAGTTTAGTAGGATTCAATATTTTAGCTATCATGCTTTAAAAGTTGTCTTTCCTGTGGTATCTTTCGGCATGTGAATTTGCACTTTTACAGTCATTTATGGCAGCAACCCATATATTATTCCCAAGAATCAAGATCAGAAAACTTCAGGGAATATTGTGGGGATATTGTGATGAGTAAAAATGAAAACTGACTGAAAAATGTTGGTTAATGAGAATAGATGTCACCTCTTCAATATTTAGCAGTGAAATAGCGATGTCATGTTTTTCTAATGTTGTGCAGTCCTAGAGGTACAGACAGTCCCATATGCATTCTAAAACAAGTAAAGTATGAGTTAGAGATTTGGAAAGAGCAAGCTTTTTTTGAGAAGCAACATTTATTTATCAGTTCATTCATTTCATACGTATATTAATATTGTATTGTCCTTCATAGTGACCATTTTTGAGTCCACAATAGCATGTCAGAAGAACACTCCTGAAACTCAACTATGGCTTTTAGTTTTGGTTTGCCCATCCAAGATAATTAGTGGTCCAAATGTGGCCACCCTTAACAAAACTTTCTGGACTGATCATCAGAAGGTTAAGTACCATCACTTATTAGTGGAAAAACTTCATGGATAATGTTGGTTTTACCATGACGGGAATAAAAGTAATATTTAGTTATTCCATCAATTGTTGTTCTCTCAGCAGTAAATGTGACAATAAATCGTGACAGAATACAGGTTGTAAATATAATACCATATTGATAAATAAGAAAAGTAAGTCAGATGTGTTATTTGAGGCATTATAACTAGACTGCCTCCCTTAGAGTTTAGGTCTGTGTGGGTTATCTGTCTGAAAATGAATATCCGCCCCACTGCTGCCACGCTCAGTTTGAGTTCAGATAAATTCCTTCCTCGACAATCCCTGTCTCTGTTTGTGGGCCACTCAGGGAATAGTGTTTGTTTATAGCCAAGCCTTTTCCATCAGGGGTGCACAAGACAATGTGGCGAGGGAAAAGGGAGTCAGGAGGGAGGGGGGAGAGAAATCAGGACCTATATGGAGAATGGCGAAAAAGAGAAATACTATTATGCAAATGGTCCAAGCCAGCACGGCTGGTGTCTGGGTGTGTGTTGTATGAGACTGTGTGTATGTGTTTCAGAGGGACGATTAGGGCTCATCTGTCACTGATGGGGATTTGGACTCTGAGGCTCTACCTTACCATATCTGAGGCAGTCTGGTGTATAAAAGTGAGATGGCAAGAAACTCACGGAGACCTAAGAATACAACTGATTTGCTAATAGAGAGTTTAAGTGTTTCGATTACCCATATTCTTAAAGTAAAGATTTGTTTTTTAATGGATAGAATATTTTCTTATTTTGTGTAATCTTATTGTGTTAATTATTCTAAACCTAACCATGTAGTTTCAATGCATAAACCTAATAGTACACCTAAACTATATTTCAAGGGTTAACAAATTCATGATTAGTTGTTTGTTCTAAATACATCTTCAGCTGAGTGATATAGATGTTCATAGAAAGTTCCATGCTTCTTCCTCATCATGCCCTTAATCTGATACTTTAAGTTTTAGTTTATAGTGATGCTTAACTTACGTTCAGGAAAAAAAAATATTTATCAATATTTTTCAATATTTATCTCATCATCAGTCTGAAAGGCAGATTATTTTCACTACTCAAAAAGCTGTCTTAATTGATTATTTCAAAAAGAAGAAGTTGGATCTGAATATAACAAAAAATATCATTTCAGTGTGGACATCAATTTGACATTTTATTGCTTATTTTAAATATTTGCTTGCAAAATCAAGAATTAACCGATTAGTTATCACGCTAATATAATTTACTGATTAAATGAGTAAAGAAACCAAACAAGACAAACACGAAACTTGAACTACTTAAAGGAAATAAACATTCATATCGTCATTAGCTGATTAAAGGTCTAAATTTATCAAAGGTATATCAGTTTGGCTCAGAAATAAAATGCACTGTTTTACACATTATTTGGATTTCTAAACACCTGTCTTAGGTGTAAGGAAAGGTTGGAAGAGAGAAAAAAAGGAGGAAGGACCCAAGTCAGCAACCTTTGATCCATCAGTTTGGCCACCACTAAACTGCCATAATAAAACTGATAAGAGGATTCTCTAATTTGGTCCAAAATCAGACTGTTGCATCAACCTTTCTCTGGGAGACGAATTTGGACCCGAGTCAGCCGTTTCTGGACCCTGGTCTCAGATGCAGCAGATAGGGATTATTTCAAAACTTTTTATGGTTGATAAGGTCACCTGCAAACTAACCAGCTCTTTCTCCCCTTGAACTGGTTACTGAACATCTCAGCCACCACTGAATCTTACACGTTTATCAAGCTTGATAAATCAAATTGGACCAAAGCTCTTTGACGGTGCTGCTGAGTGTGTCTCAGTCTCTACCGTAAGTCAGTATTAGACAGCTCGCTGAAGTTATAATTCATAATGTCATCAGAGGCTGCTCACTTAGCTAAAGGGAGAATTGTAAGAAAAGAAAAGAAAAGAAAAGAAAAGAAAAGAAAAGAAAAGAAAAGAAAAGAAAAGAAAAGAAAAAACAACAACAACTTTATTTTCAGTCGTTGGTTTTTCACCTTCCAGGGAGAGACCTTTGCAGATCTCTACAAAAAGAAGCAACAGTCTAATTTAAGGTCTAGATGCATACTATAATATTCTAAGGAGAAAAACCCAACAATCCATTTAAAGTATGTTATCCTTGTCAAAAATGAATGAAACAATTCTTCATGAATAATTTCAAAAGGGTAATGAGTCCTAAAATAACCGAAAAAAGCTTCTTTAACTTTAAAGTAAAACTTTGACAAATATCCACAGGCCTTCAAACAAACAACTTCAGCCTTAAAGCTTAGACTAACAAACATTACATGTTCAACAGTCTCTGGAACATTATATGGACAATTAAAAGAATTTTAAGACACTCCACCAAAGATCTAATATCTGAGGGTTACTATGTGTGGCATACACAGTTTGACAGCCTCCTGAACCATCCAACAACAGATTTGTTTTGGACATGTAAAAAAAAGTGCTTCTGCTGCTACAAAATGTACGTGAGTATTACTTAATGTTGCAAAAATGAGCTGATAGCCTAATTTTGTCTCATGCTAAACTATATAAAGGCTTTATCTGAACTGATGAGATTAACTTATCCAGGCATGTACAACACCTGAAGCACCACCAACAGCAGGGAAGTGGGACGTGTTCTTATATTAATTCAGCTAATGAAAAACTGAACACTTGGGGACGCTCATAGAGCATTCAACTTTTATATATAAAAAATTAGAGCATTCAACTTTTATATATAAAAAATAATGAAAAAGAGACTTTACAATAAAAGTAACATATGCCACTGTTGCTCTCACACATTGAAACAGTTTTTATATACCAATTTTATACCTTTTATCCCAATACACATCCAAAATAAGGTCCATCGAATCCTATGTATATTTCATGGCAGTGGTAGAATTTGATTGTCTACAAAATGCATTTCATTTTCTCATGTTTAAAGCAACTTAAAACCGGTTTTAAAATGTGTTATGTTACACTGTGGAACCATTCTGTCCAAGACTCATTTCTAAATACTGCAATTTTGAATATATAGAATAGGGCTGGACGATATGAGCATATTGATAAAGGGAATAGTCATCTTGATCGATATCAATAATTATTGATAACCATCAAAAAATGTAGAAAATGTATTTTAAGTGCGTCCTTGGTAATTTTATGCTATTATTTAATGAACTCAATTTAATTCTGAATCAAATTCAGCCCTATATTCAAACACCTTTTTTTTTTTACCATAACTGAAAGTTTGTAAGAAACAAAAACAAGTCAACTTAAAAGATCTGAGTGACATTTGAACCGATCCTCGATGTAGATCAACATTAAACGAAACAATAATGAACAAAATAAAATACAGGAAATACTACGGTCAGCAAAGTTGCTGTTGCAGTAAATATAAAGAAAATTAATGTATAAAGAAAATATAAAGAAAAGTAATGTATAAAGTAAAGATAAAGAAAAGTAATGTATAAAGTAAATATAAAAAAGTAATGTTATTAACCATTATATTGTAATTTTTAAAATTATGTTAGTCATTTAAATTGAGGGCTTATCTTGATGATTTTTAAAATACCTTTTAAACATGTTATGACACTTTATTATATTAATGGCTCAGATCTTTGGTTTAGTTTGTGTGTAAAAACCGGGTCAAAAAAGCCGATTCTCAGTTCAGCTGCTAAAGCTAACCAGCTACTCACGATGACTGAGTGTAGACGATGCCCGAAACAGTGGAGCCCAGTCCAGTGACTGAGTGCTGAAGTCAGCAGGTCTTCTCACCCACGTTTGTATTTTTGAAAGCGTTTTTACTTCTGAGGACGTGATGGAGAACCAGGTGGACATTTTAAAAGCCACGGGTGTTGTTAGCAGTGCGGCCCAGGTGTGTTGTGCCTGTCTCTGTGCAAACGTGACAACAGCAACATTGCTAACTTTACTATTTCCTGTATTTTATTTTATTCAGTATTGTTTCGTTTAGTGTTGATGTACATCAAGGATCGCCTCAAAACGGGACGCAACATGTACCTGCTGGTGAACTACTGAAACCTTTTTTCGGGACAATTTCCTCCGCTGCTCCTTGCTGCGACATCTTATGCAGTTCAAATTATTTGCTCTTTTTGTGGTTTGAGAAGAGCAAGGGCTAAGTGACGGAGCTGCCTGGGTCTGCGTTTGTGATTGGTTTGGATTAAGTAATGACTGTATAAGCTACCTGATAGGTTATAATAAAAAAGAAAGGGAAACTTTATTAATACATTTTTTTATCAACTCTATTTTTTCTATCCTTTTTTCTATCACGTCTATCGATCAATCGATATTGTTATTGAATTATTGTCCAACCCTAATATTGAAAGAAATTATATAGAGGGAGCATTTTGAATGTAGATTTCCCCATTAGGCTATACATATGTTACTACCTGTAACCGTTTGTACCAGGGCTACATTTTCCTGCCATCTTCCCCTACATCCTGCCTAGTTGTGCAACTCCTCCCCACCAGCATTATCAACCCCCCAGTTCAGCCCCCTCCTCGGCCCCCACAGCTGCGTCCCCTTTTCTTTGATGAGAGCTGATGGCGCTGTATGGGCGGTGGAATTGACAACATTTACGGGTGCGAATGAGAATGATCCATCTTGCTTAGCGAGCCTGTCACCCCACTGGCCAAACTTCATCATGACCAATTACCACAGCAGACCCTTTCTTCTCGGCTGGTGCTGCTACCTGGGTCTACATACGGATACATGGACACATTAGATGCTATTATAAAAAGACTGAATAGCCAAGATTTGATTGTTGTGTCTGTGCGTGGGGGGTACACTGGGATTTCATCTTTGATTGGATAAGAAAAAAAAACCTGCAGGATCTCTGTCTGAAAGGATAAAAAGGGGGGCTTAAAAATGTGTTAGAAGTCTAAAAAGGACCAGAAAGAGAGAGGTGTCTAAGTGGACACGGTAAGCTCTTATTTGGCAGGTCACAGTCCAGTGGTTGTGTTGTGCGTTGACTAGCACAGGGGTGTTTAGGAGGTCAGTGAGCACAAACAAACGCCTACACTTACACACAGATGCAGACGTATTAAAAGGGTCAGTGCGAAACTCTCACCTCATCACCTTAAAGGAAATTCTGATTGGTGTTGTATGAGCACACACACAGACACACATTCAAACACCCAGAAATACAGAATGGAAGACATTGGATGTTTCAAAGTAAAATATTTGATAAAGACAGAGTCTATTAACTACCTTGTAAGTGGTGCATTTTGCTCTGAGCTTAACTCAAGCTGAAATAAGATAACAGCACAAGAGCTGTTGACTTTTCTTATTGATGCACTCCAGATTCTGAAGTAGGTGCAAAACACAATCTAGTCAGTCAGTAATTTTAGACAAAATGTGGGTTAAATTCAAGTCAGTGTGTCTCGTTTCTTAAAAACTGGACTAGATTTGCATATGGCTAGAAATGGCCCTAAGGCAATTCCCATGTCTAATTTCTGAAACCTTGTGTATTCTAGCTGATCCCAACAAATGAACAGTCAGGTGGTGATACAGTCGACTTTTTTACACAACACCCTTGTCTATTTATAGTTTTGGTGACCTTGTGCAAGGATTTATGATATATCTGAACAAAATGTTGCTAAAAAGGACACCCTTCTCTCTGATTTTAAAGTGATAGCTTCATTTCATTATATGGGATCATTTTAGGAAATCCTTCTTGCCTACAGCCATCATGATCTACAACAACTCCTTAAAGAATTAATTGTAAGACCTTTAACAACACCTAATTTCTCATGGGATCAATAAAGTATTTCTGAATTTGAATATGCATGCATAGTCCAAGTAGTGATACAAGTTACATTTCACTGTATGCTATAAGTGTATAACAGAACCTGTGACAAATAAACCCTTGAATCTTGAATCACAACCAAAAATAATTAAAATGAGAAAAGACAAAAAAAACAACTTAAGTTTAGTTTCTTGCACAGATATTGTCTCTGCAGATATGGTGTTTAAATTTGTAGTTTAATAGAATACCTGCCAAAAAAATCATATAGTATTAAAAGGCCTGTCTCCCTCTAAAAACCCATATCATTTTGTCATACATCAAAGAAAAGCAGGTGTCCATATCCCCCACTGAAAGGGCTCGTTTGGACTAGACCTCAGCTTGGAGAGTGTTTTTGCTGTTGTAGCTTTTTTAAGGCCATTTACTGTATACCTACTTTAGATGTACTTCTGGGCTTTGGCATAACTGCATTATGAACTGCCTTGGAAGATAACATTAACTTTATAGCCGTTAATAACACTCCACAAAAAAAAAAAAAAATCTGCCACAGCAACAATATATATTCCCCCCAAAACATCTTGAGATCAATCACTGCTGGCTAAAAAAATATATACATTTATACCTTACCATTATTCTCTTTTCTGTATTGTAAGTAGGCAAGTTCATAGTTTCATTATTTTTCACCTAAGATCCTAAAATACGTAGGCTATTGCAAAGACACAACTTTACACAGCCTGTTTAAGCAATCCTTCTCCAATCATGACAGCAGTTAATCAAGACAAATCAATAATCAATTAAAGTTAACACTTCACCTAGAATCTGGAGCTGCGGCACAACAATCAGTGAATTCAATAAGAGCACAATTCCTTAATTTGTCAAAAATGGAAGTTTGACAGGTTTTGTAGATGAAAATGTACTCCATTTTTTGCAAGACAGACCCAAATCGCAAACATCCATGTCTTTATTTCTAATGTTTCATGCAGTGTGATCAAAATAGAGTTGGCATGCATGACTTCATTGATTTTCAAATTTGAAATTAATAGTTCCTTCTGAAAATAGATCCCTGTGATGAGATGTGAAATCCCAGCAAGAATGCAGATGCAAATTAGGGCCAAAAGTAGTCATCTGTCTTGTTCCTTTTGTTTTAGATTTTGAAATAAAAATGATTTTGAATCAATGAGACATGTTCTGTTTTTTTATGTGAAGTTTCAATTGTTTAATTTAGCAATGGTTCAATGCCTTTGTCTTTATTTAATCACCCATAATTTTCCCCCACATTTTGTGATTTAGTACCACTTGTAGACTCTAGGTGTCAAAGGCATGATTCCAAAACCATGGAGATACTTTGAGAATAGTAATAAAAACATTCTCGACACAGCTTAAATACCTCTGCTGCACCACAAGTCTATAACAACATAAAGCTTCTTGCACTGCTTTCAGCATATTTATCACTCAGGTCCACATTGATAAATGAGGACTACTGTCTTCTTTCATTTTCGTGAAAATGGACATTTCTATAACAAAAGGGACTCATAAATGTCAAATGTTCACACATTCACACCTAGACCCACTAGGAGACAGGTCATCGGCCTGCCAGGAACATTCCAGCCCAGACAGTCTTTAGTGTTTAATCTATATATTCCTTGCCATCAGTGTCACTATCATCTCTCTAAATTACAAGAACCACCCAGACACACTCACACACAATGAGAGATCTTTCACAGAGACGAGGATGGATGGGTCATGGCTTAAAGCCGGGTTCAAACACAGGTGAATGGACAGGCTACAGTCTTGTTTGTGGGAGAAGCTGGTATGCTGGCTGCTACAAAAGTTTCTTTTGAAAAATAATGCTTGTTTGTTGCCATCTTTTAAGGGTTTATAGGTTTATAGTTGTTCCTGTTTTACTATTAAATTATGGCTGCATTTGTGGCTGGAACCACAAAGATCTATGACTTTTATTGCTATTTAATGTAATAGACCAAAAACATGTAGCACTAAATCAGGGGTGCCCAACTCCAGTCCTCGAGAGCTACCATCCTGCAACTTTTAGATGTATCCCTTCTCCTACTCACCTGAATCAAATAACCCGTTCGTAACCAGTCCTCTGCAGAGCTACATGACCGCTGATGAGGGGATTCAGCTGTTTAAGTGTGTTAAATGGTCAAATGGAAGAAAAATTGAAACATGGTTTCAAAAGCTTATTAAATAAAAATGTGCATATTCTGGTACTCTGATCCTCAGCAACCAATTGCCTTCAGAAGTCACCTAATTAGTGAATAAAGTCTTCCTGTGCCAAAAGGCCAGTAGTAACTCTGTAGGAGTTGCAGAAAAGCACAGATCAGATCAAATCATTGTTAACTTTAAGTCGCCCCCCTACCAGAGTCTAACTCCGTCCACATTTCCTGTTTGAAAAATGGGCCAAAAGGAGGTGTTTCCCAGCAGATCGAGGCGTGGCCGACACTGGGCTTGTTTTATACCCCACAGAGGTAGGATGGCTGACGTCAGCAGGTAAATCCACAAGCCATACAGAGGACACAGTGGAAAAAAGCACTCTTTTCTAATGAGATCAGAATTTAACTTTAGCCAGCGAATGTAGTGATAGCAGCATCATATGTTGGGTATGCCTGAGGGTTGATTAGAAGAGTCGAGCTAAATACAAGTATATTTGTGAAGAAAATCTATGAGAGATTATAAAGAACTGACACAATGGCGGGAATTCAACTTCCAGCAAAACAATGACCCTAAACACACAGCCAGAACTATGAGGGTAAGGTTTAGATCAAAGCATATTCATGTGCTAGAATAGCCTTGTCAAAGTCAAACCTAAATCCAACTGAGAACCTGAAATAAGAATTAAAACTTAAATAACAATGCATCTTTATTTGCAAGAAATCTTGAAAACCATTTTGATGTTTTTCAGTCTGGTTTCCGCGCTCACCACAGCACCGAGACTGTCCTCGTCAAATTATTCAATGACATCCGCATAAATACAGACTGTGGAAGAACCACAGTGCTGGTTCTGTTGGACCTCAGTGCAGCATTTGACACTGTTGATTATGATATTTTATTGGAACGACTGGAGAGCTTGGTCGGACTCTCTGGTACAGTACTTGGCTGGTTCTAGTCTTACCTAGAGAACAGGGACTTCTATGTTTCAACAGTAAACTTTTCATCAGAACAAACAGAAATCACATGTGGGGTGCCCTAGGGCTCTATCCTGGGGCCCCTCTTATTTAATATCTACATGCTCCCACTAGGCAAGATTATAGCAACCAATAACATTAGCTACCATAACTACGCGGATGACACTCAACTCTACATTACAATGTCACCAGGTGACTCTGAGCCCATTCAAACCCTAAAACAATGCATTGACCAAATAAATGGATGGATGTGCCATAACTTTCTCCAGCTGAATAGAAACAAAACTGAAGTGATTATTTTTGGAGGAACGATCAAGAGTCAGCACACAGCTTCAATTAATACAGCTAGAAACTACTGATCAGGCTCGAAACCTAGGTGTAGTAATGGACTCAGACCTGAACCTCCAGGGTCACATAAAGGCAATAACAAAGTCAGCTCTATCACCTGAAGAACATCTCTAGGATTAAAGGACTGATTTTGCAACACGACTTAGAAAAACTCATCCATGCGTTTATCTTTAGTCGGATTGATTACTCCAACAGCATCTTCACAGGTCTGCCTAAAAAGCCAATCAGACAGCTGCAGCTGATCCAGAACGCTGCCGCTTGCGTCCTCACTAGAACCAGGAAAGTAGAGCACATCACCCCAGTTCTAAAGTCCTTACACTGGCTCCCTGTAGCTCAGAGAATAGACTTCAAAATACTCCTACTAGTTTATAAATCATTAGCACCAAAATATGTTAAAGACCTGTTGTCACGGTACCAACCACCAAGACCACTCAGGTCCTCCAACTCTAGCCTACTAAACATCCCTAGACTCAGAACTAAACATGGAGAAGCAGCTTTCAGTTTCTATGCTCCCCTTATCTGGAACAGACTTCCTGACGAGTGTAGAGCTGCTGAAACTCTGAACTGCTTTAAATCGAGACTAAAAACCCATCTGTTTAGAATTGCCTTTGAGTAAATGCTTGATGTCATATGTATGAAATGTGTTCATGCTCTCTTGCTTTTTTTGATCTTTCTCTTGCTTTATTGTGTATCATGTGAAATGTGTGTCTCTTTTATGTGTTTTTTTTTAATTCACCAACTCATGTAAAGCACGTTGAATTACCCTGCTGTTGAAAGTGTGCTATACAAATAAAATTGCCTTGCCTTGCCTTGCCTTTATCTTTGACTTTACAATCGTTCACTACTTTCTCTCAGTACAGGTGAAACTCTGAAAGTTTTGAATATTATGCAAAAGTTCATATATTTCAGTAATTCAACCTAAAAGCTGAAACTAATATTGATATAGACTCATAACATGCAAACCAAGATATTTCAAGCCTTTATTTGTTTTAATTTTGATTATTATGGCTGACAGCTAATAAAAACCCCAAATTCAAAATCTCATAAAATTAGAAAATTACATAGAATCAATAAAACAAGAATTTTAATTATTGAAATGTCGGACCTCTGAAACATATAATCGTACATATGTACTCAGTACTTGGTTTGGGTCCTTTTTGCATCAACGACTGGCTCAATGCGGCGTGGCATGGATGCTATCAGCCTGTGGCACTGCTGAGGTGGTATGGAAGACCAGGATACTCCAATAGTGGCCTTCAGCTCTCCTGCATTGTTCTGTCTCATGTCTGTTATCTTTCTCTTGGCAATCCCCCATAGATTCTCTATGAGGTTCAGGTCAGGTGTTTGCTGGCCAATCAAGCACAGTAATCTAATGGTCATTGAACCAGGTTTTGGTACTTTTGGCAGAGTGGGCAGGTGCTTCACACTGGACTTCAAGCATGTTGGATTATGTTCCTCTCCATTCTTCTTCCGAAATTTGGGATCTTTGTGTCCAAATAAGATGCAAAATTTAGCCCAGGTAAGACGCTTCTTGCGTTGTTGCTGTTGTTCAGGAGCGGCTGGAAAAGAGGAATGCGACATTTGAAGCCCATATCCAGGATCCATCTGTGTGTGGTGCCTCTTGATCCACTAACTCCAGCCTCAGTCCACTCCTTGTGAAGGTCCCCAACATTTTAAATGGCCTTTTCCTGATAATCCTCTCCAGGCTGCAGTCATCCCTGCTGCTTGTGCACCTTTTTCTTTCACACTTTTCCCTTTCACATAACTTTCTATTAATGTGCTTTGATACCCCACTTTGGGAAATTCCAACTTCATTTACAATTACATTTTGAGGCTTTCCCTCCTTACTGAGGGTGTCAATGATGGTTTTCTGCACAACTGTCATGTCTTCAGTCTTCCCCATGATTGTGATTCCTACTGAACCAGATTGAGAGACCATTTAAAGACTCAGGAACTCTTTGTAGGTGTTTTGGATTAATTAGCTGAATAGACTGTGACACTTTGAGCCTAAAAATTGAACATTTCACTATATCCTAATTATCTGAGATTTTGAATCTGTGGTTTTCATAAGCTGTAAGCCATAATCATCAAAATTACAACAAATAAAGGCTTGAAATATTTCACTTTGCTTAAATTTTTTGAGTTTCACTTATATATCACATAAAATAATAAAAAATACACTAAAGTTTGTAATTGTAATGTGATAAAACATGAAAAGAGGCATGACAACATATTAATTAACATAGTATTAATTAGAATAAAAAGCTTTACACCTTTCCAAGCTATTTCTGAAAAGAATTTGAAATTTTGCGCTGGAAATAAGTCCACTGGAACTCGACATCAAGCACATATTGTTTTGTCACTTCAGACTCTTCCTCTGTGTGAGGTTTTGTAGCTTTCTGAAATGTTCAGGGCATAGGATGTGTTTATATGTATTGAGAAGATCACCATTCTTATGTTGGTATCTGGGGAGACAAAAGGCTTTGTCTTATAGCCACAGTCTGTGTATGTGTGTAAATATACGTTTGTTGTGTATGTACCGTGTGAGTGCTGGGATGATAGGGATGAAGAGAAAGTGCGTACTGATCCTGCGGTTATAGACTGTTGGACTTGGTTGTACAGTAAATCCCTGTCTTTGTAAACAGATCAATAAACTCTCAGCTGTAGGTGTGTTTCTGTACATCAGTGTGTGTGGATTTGTGTGCTCATAGGAAAAGCTGCTTTGTACGTCGCTGTGAGGAAGGTGTAATGTGCAGGATATACTGTGAACATAGTAATCAGATTGCTCACAGCTGTATTTCGCACAGGGCACAATCGTGCCTTGATATTATTTCCAACACAGAGCATCATGATTTGGATTTGCTGTCTAATAAATCTATTTTTCCTTTTCCTTTTCTGCTTCTTTCCAGACATCTGACTACTCAGCCATGGCCTCTCTAGCAGGTGGGCTGGATGAGATGAAGAACAGTTTGGCCAATCCGGGAACGGAGTTAGGATCCAACGTGTCCGGCCCACAGTCCTACCCTCTTGTTCCGGGTAAAAAAATATATGTTAAATGGCTTCATTGTTTGTAATTCAGCCAGTGTTTCCAGATATCAATAATCAAATCAGTCTTATTGGTGATTTATTTTATGTGAAGCCTTAATTACAGCTTTCCATAAATTAACAACTGCATATGCAAATAAGAATGTAAAGGTTAATATCAAAATAATCAAAATGGAAAATCTAAATCTAGTTTATTACAGTTTGTGGATGAAAAATCCTAATGTATACTCATCAATTAATGAATATTTGCAACTAATTTACAAGACAAACAGCACTCCCTATAAGCTACAGGCTGTTTAGTAAAAGCGTTATGGAACAAGAGCTCTTTTATAATTTACAAAATAAAGCTAAAAGTTATCACGTATCTGTTTAATTAACACATGTCAAAAAGATGGGCTGCTTTAATTTGAAGCTTTAAAGAAACTCAAAGTTTCAGAAGCCACTGGGCATCCAGCGAACTGGGCCGGAACTTGAAGAATAGAATGGTAAATAGAGAGCATACCTGCTCCGTGATTTTGTCCCTCTCTAAGCTGGAGGGTTGGTGACTAAAACAGACTGGCTTCACCTGATAATGGCTCTTAGGATATCCAGAAGCTCCTCACAGTGGATTCAGATGTGGGCAATAAGCTTAAGGTAAGAAAATCACAGGGCATGTTGGAGATGTGGAAAGAAGACAAAGTAAAACTCTTTGCAGAAATGTTGCATGAAGTTTTCTATTGTAAACACATTTAATCAAAGACTGGCCAGACCTGGTGACTCGGTTGGGTCCGGCTTCTTGCTTGGATGGGAGCTATGATCTGAGGTTCTGTTTTACTCTGACAAACAAACCTTTTTTTATAGCAATCAGAATATTTTGATTTTGATTTATTTAGATTTAACAAAGAAGTTTGCTTCTGATAAGAAAATTAAATTGGCATCTCCCAAAAGACAATAAAACAATATAAGAGAAACATTTATTCAAAATTTTTTACAATTTAGCTGGTTTTTATTGACATTTTATTAATAATCTGCGTGTCAAACATTATTTTGCCTTCTTAACAATCAATGAACACAGCAATCCAACCCCTTCTTATGATTGCTGAACAACTTCTTGCATGTTTCTACTAGCATTTAGACAGTTTCTCTTTAGTGATGAGCTCCAACTCTTGAAAAACACTCCTTGCAATCACCCTAATCTTTAGCTCCTGCCACAGATTCAGACTCAGATTCAAAATGGTGTGGGTCACCCCAAAATGTTAATATTACTTCCAGTCAGAATTGTATTAGTAAGATATGAATACTTTACGGTTTAAGTCATACAGCCAATGAGCTACAACATGAACTGAATTAACCAATCACCAAAAGCTCTTATTTTCTGATGTCAAAAGTTGTACAGACGTGGGATCTTATCCATATTGATTATCTGAACTAAAATAAACTGTCCACTGAGTATTGTGTTAAATTCTGTAAACACTCCTGTTCTTGGCTTTTTCCAGTGACAATTTAGTGTTTGTAGTCTTATGTTCTAATTAACAATGTGAGGGTTCATGCTTTAAGTGGGGTTGTAAGGAGTACCTATGAACAGGTAGTATCTTCCCTATAGGACACATCAGTGAGCTATCCCAGTTTTAAACATCAAAAGGAAAATATGGTGGGTGAGAAACATTTTAGATACATTTTTTGTAGCCTAAAAATAAACAAATTAAAAGATCTCTCATCTAAAACATTGCCTTGCATATTTCCCTTACATATGCTTCCAGTTCCACCAATTAATCCTGAAAGCAATAATTTCTAGAAAGTAAAAATAGACAATTATAAAACATAAAACAAAAAGCATTTTTGCTTTGGGAGATAAGAAATATGTCTGGAAAAGCTGACTGTGGAGATATTTTAGCATCAACAGTGAACAAAGCAATATGAATTGTTTGAAAAAGTAAAAACAGTTTCATGACAAAGTGATAAAGTATCTGCTGAAACTGCTGAAACTGCTGAGAACATGTTGAATGTGAGTCCTTTGAATTCTTTGCTCATTAATGATGGCTTTTCCCAACCAGCTTTTATTCTTGACTTTCATGAGAATTTCACTCTAAACTGTGACCACTCTGAACCGTTTCTACTGCATGTGGAATACTGAAGAAATGGTTTCTTCTTAAGGAAGACAGCTTTTGTTAACCAACATTTGGCTGCTCCAATTTACAGGATAAACAAAACAGATTACTTGAAAATATCTGAATGTAAAGCAATAGTTACAAATGAAAACACACAGGAGCTAATGCTTTTCTTCTTAGTAGTAGTTTAAACTGCATAATCTGTGCTCAAAGCACTGCTTAAGAGAGCTCAGTGCTTTGAATGTCAATTAAGTGGAGGAAATGGATTTAAGGAAAGGTGGAAGTATGGAGGAAAAGTGAACACCTCGCTCCCTGATCTTTCTCCATTCAGGGGCACAGGGAGAGGCGCGATTAATTAAGAGCAGACCAGGGAGCACTTGGACATGCCTTTAACACTCCCATCTGTAATGAAGGGAATCATTGATCTGGGAATTTGGGATATCTGGGAATAGGTTCTTTTTTTTACTCTCCCTCTCTCAAACCACAGAGGGATATTACCTGCACACACCAGAGCAGGGAAAAAGACAGTGTGAGAAAAAGAGAGAGAGATGAAAAATTTCCATTTCTGCTTATGCATGCAAACACACACATTCATATTCACATGCGCACACACCTTCTGAATATTATGCATGCATTTCCTTGGCGGACTTTTCTCTCAGAACAGAGCTCCCTCTAGGGGATCCGACATCCGTGTGTTTGACGCAGTGTGTTGTTGCATCCCTGAAGTGTTGATACTCTGAACAGGGTAGAGAAACATCTACATGCTCGGCCTTTCTTTATAACCCCACACAGCACTTTCCTTTACCGCGAATGTCCGCCAGTAGGCCTACTCCAGAGTGTAAACATGCAAAGGGACACATTGCATACCGTTGATCCCTCTGGGTTTGACATGGGTTGTTCTTGATGGCTCTTTGATGTGGTGAATGAGACAGGCAGACCAGTAGGACAGAAAACGCGTGCTCATCTGTAAATGCAAGTGAGCGCGGAGGAGACTTGTTCTTGTTTGTTGACCTCTAAAGCAAAGCTGTGGAGAACAGATACATCAATACAACTGCCATACATATGCACAAATATAGTGCACTAGAACACACACACATGCGCACACACATGCGCACACACACGCATACACACACACACACACACACACACACATCTCTGAGGATCTGGCCCTGTCTGCCCCCTCTAACTTGGCTGCAGAGAGTCCATCTCTCCCCGCTTCCTCCCTCTTCTCCCTCTCCTCCATGCCCTGTGCACTGACCCTGAGCGGATGAGCAGCCCGTCTGCGCTAATGCCTCGCTGTCGCGTCAAACACCAAGAAAAACTTTACTACACGAGACAGGAGAGAGGAGGCGGAGAGGGACAGAGGGAAGCTGAAAAAGGGAGAAAATCAGAGAGGGGGGGGGAAATGGCTGAGGAGGCAAATGTAAATGGACAGAAATTTTAAAGACAGAGAATTGGATCATTTCTATCCTATGATAGATTTTTTTATTGTGAGAAAATCATTTAAATACCACAAATTATGATTTAAGACCACAGGCAAGATTATGTGAGCATCTCTTGTTTTGAGGAAGATACCCCAGCAGGTATTGGTTAGTTTTGCTTAGCCATTGAAAGGAAGAAAAAAGATCCATGTGCTTTCCATGTAAAAAATAAAAATAAAAACCCAAGTGTAGCATGCATTTGTGTTCAGCCCTCCTAAGTCAATACTTTGCAGAATCACCTTTTGTTGCAGTTAAGCAGCAGGTCTTTTGGGATTTGTCTTTACAAGCTTTGGAGCTCCAGATGCTTGTCCATCCTTCTTTACAAAACAAGTCAAGCTCAGTCAGATTGAATGTTGAACATCTTGAGAACATCAATTTTAAGGTTTGCTACAGATTTAGGCCTAGAGTTTGACGAAGCCATTCAAACACATGAACATGCTTTTCATCTAAACTGCCACCTTGTGGCTCTGGCTGTATGTTGAGGGTTGTTGACTTGCGCCCCAGTCTCAAGTCTTTTGCACTCTCTAACAGGTTTCATCCAGGATTGTCCTGTGTTTAGCTCCATCCATCCCACCATCATCTCTGACCAGTTTCCCTGTACCTACGGAAGAAAATAATCTGCTCAGCA
Source organism: Valencia hispanica (assembly GCA_963556495.2). NCBI lineage: Eukaryota > Metazoa > Chordata > Actinopteri > Cyprinodontiformes > Valenciidae > Valencia > Valencia hispanica. The sequence continues at coordinate 39,901,196 of OY747703.1, forward strand.
TAATTTTGCAACCATTATACTTCATCTTGGAGGTTGTGTATTCAGGATGAAGTTCCATATTAGTTTACCACCACAAGCACCATTTTGCAGGTAGACTAAAAAGATATGTGTTGCTCTCTGCTGACCAGAGCATTCCTTTGTACACACTGCTGTGTCACCTCCATGGCTTGTGATAAACTGCAAATGGATCTTCTTGTCTCTAGGTTTCAACAATGGCTTTTTTCTTGCCATTCAACTCCTCTCCACAAGTGCTACAGACCGATTCTTAACACATGAATTGTGGATTTCTGCAGCTTTTCCAGAGTTACCATGAGCTTCTTAGATACTTTGATTATGAACATTTTTTGATGGATTGAACAGTGCCCCCTGGAATGTTCAAAGCTTGAGGTATAGTTTTATAATGTAACTCTGCTTTAAACGTTGGTACATCTTTCTCTTCATGATGCTGTTTGTTCAGTGATGTTCTCTAGGAACACTTTGTGGCTTCCACAAAATAGCTGGATTTATAGGTACTCTTTCCTGATTTAAATTTGTATAAAGTTTAGCAAAACCATGCATCACTCTCCTTCCAGCTTTCACACACAATCTCCCAAATTAACACATTGAATTTGAGGTTGTGAGTACTGTAGATTTGATGTTGTTCTTGTAATCATCAACTGTAATATCTTTTTTCACATCTTTCCATGTTCATATAAAATTTTCCAGCCTCTTCTCCTTATCTCTCTCTTCTCTCCACCCTCCTCCTCCTGCTTCCTCTCAGTTAGTTAGTCCTGGTTAAGTGGAGGAAAAGCGAATGGGATTGATGGTGTTAGTATCTGAGCTGCTTGTGATTATGATAAATGTGTATGTGCAGACAGCAGGAGGAGGGTGCTGGTGTGTGTGTATGTGATGATGATGAATGGAGGGCGCCCTCCCCTCACTCTCCCAATGTCTACGGCACACAAACATAGAGAAATGATTTGGGGCAACACACTGTCATGTAGTCTAATGCAGTTATATATCCCATCCACCTAGTGATAGAAGGAGAAGGAGGTGGAGGAAACAATAGAATAGAGAGCCGCTAAATTAATAGATGTCAGAGGATGGGAAACAAGGAAGGAAGAAGCAAACGAAAGAGACACATCTTGAATGAGCCACTAAAAGAGAAACATGCTAATGCTTCTACAGACATTTTTGAGTTCTTTGAAAATTAGACATGAAGCGCTTGTGTGTGTGTGTGTGTGAATATATATACACACACACACACACACATATATACATATATATATACACACACATATATATACATATATATATACACACACATATATATACATACATATATATATACACACATATACATACATACATATATATATATATATATATACACACATATATATACATACATATATATATATATATATATATATATATATATATATATATATATATATATATATATATATATATATATATATACATACATATATATACATACATATATATACATATACAAACATATATATACATATATATATATATATATACACACACACACACACACACACACACACACACACATATATATATATATATATATATATATACACACACACACACACACACACACACACACACATACACACACACACACACATATATATATATATATATATATATATATAGAAGACATAGGAACATAGATTAACTGCTATAAAGATGAGCATGAGGACAATGGTACACTGGTGATTGCAATGACACTGAGAGGAGTAAGATACTAACAAGAGGAAATGTTTGTGTCTTAACAGGTCGAGACCTAGCCAGCACAACTCTGCCAGGCTACCCTCCTCACGTGCCCCCAACTGGACAGGGCAGCTACTCTACTCCCTCTCTAACTGGCATGGTACCTGGTGGGTATGCTCACAAACATGTAATTAAAAAAAGCATAACTTTTTCCACCAGTTTAATAAAAGGTTTAACCTGCCTTATCTGGAGTGCACAAATTCACCTGAAAAGTTAGCACATGGCAGAAAAGGGTGAACCCGTTAGGTAGCAGCAACTGGAAAAACATCCATCCATCCATAAAAACTACAGTTACAGAACTAGATTAAGGAGAAAGACAATCTGCATCTACAGGTTAGAGGTGATGACAGGTAAAAAAAAATCTAAAAGGACGACACAGAATAAGAAAAACAGTACAGTACCAGTTTGTTTCTTGATTGGGCTACAAACTAGAGACGCATTATCGAGAAAACCCTAAACTTCTAACTAAAGGTTTTACCATAAACATCCATTTATCCTGTCTATACCCACTTAAGCGGGGTCAGGTACAAATCTTGTAACAGTCAACGAGGCTGCAAAGAGGCAGTGTGTACGCTCAATGGGTCGACTGTTCAACCCTGTGTACACACACTTACACCAGGTACAATTTAGAGTGGCGAGTCAACCTAACGTGCAGAGAATGTTCTGACCAGGATTTGAAACAATCAGTCTAGAGCTGCCTTTGATATATAATCACTGGAACATCATTAGTTCTAGTTTGGATTGCAGCTTTTCATTACTTCTCTTTATTTTGTCACTGTAATGTCTTTTTTTGTTTGCTTTTTGTGCTATGTTTTTATCATTTAGCGCTTTGAGCTGAAATGTGCTATACAAATAAACTTTACTTAACTGCGGAATCATTTGCACAGAAAAGCACCATGCAAGCCAAATCAAGGCATGTCCTCTAAAAGTGCTTTAGAAAAACTATCGCAAAAACTACTAAAACATTTCCTGATTAGCAATGGATTTATGCTCAAGCGCCTAATAAGAAGAGCTTCATCTTGTAAACAAACAACATCTGCCATGGTGGATTTTGAGATGGGACTGTACAACGAGAGGCTATCCAATGTGATCCAACTGGTATTCAGTTTGGAGGCCAGGTGAATTTTATAAGACACTGTTTTTGAGCAATAGTGTACTTTCACACCGCAACAACACAGTCATCTTAAAAAGGACCGGACTTGTATCCTCGGGTGGTCCGCACCATTTGGTCAGGCGGGATTGCTGGTGGAGACCAAACAGATGGATTCTGGACTCTAACAAAATGGGTCACAGTTTGCTTGAATCCTGCTACAGTTCACTTTATAGTGCAAACAGACACTATAGTGAGATTGGGATCTAAAAAATTTGAAATCTTAACAATGGTTCTCTTTTTTTTATGTAATTACATCCGCACGTCATATTTTCTCCTCAACTGTCTTTTTCTTTACTGCTGCATGTAATCTCATGTACTTGGAGTAGCATGCTGGATAGTGTTTTGCCTTGCATGCTGCTCATACTTGGCAGCTTTTTCTGATGGTGCCCCAAAGGAGCAGTTGTTGTAACTGCACAGTGTTGTCCAGGCAGCTTGGTCCACTTTAAAAGTGCACTAAAACTAAACAAATGTTTAATAACTTTCGACATTCCGTGCCCAATTGAACTGATGCCTTGTCCACACATAGCCAGGTATCTCACAAAACGAAGATATTTTTGTAAGGTTTGGCACATCGTCCACACGAAAACTCAGATTTACGGCACCAAAAATTTTTATTTCTAAAAACTCTGGGCAAAGTGAAGATTTGTGTTTTCTCCGTTTTAAGCGTTTGCTTGTGGACAGAAATAGCCAGAGTTTTAGACTCCGCAACGTCACTTTCCACGACAAAAATGCTCCAACATCACTTGTGCGACCTGTGCTTACACTCAGAAACAGCATTTGTGCCTTCAGAGCTGTGTTGGTATTATCGATTGTCCAATCGCTTTTTTGCCTGCTTGTTTTTACAAGTTCAGTTACTGCAGTATGCAGAAGTTAGAAAGTAGAAAGTTACTCTCAGTGGATTGGACTTGGGGGAACTACTGCCCCCTACAGATTTGGCATGTCTATGAATGTGCTTAACAACGCAGTCATGCGGTTTGGTGTGGAGTTTTTTTTTGTTTTGTTTTTTAAACGAGGTGGTGAGGATATTCCTTTTTTTTTAAACCAGGCTGCTTGTGTACATGGCCTGAGTCTGCCAGATTATCCCTGTCTGAAAACAATCTGTCTTTGTAGGGAATATGACTCTCCTCGTGCAGGACGAGTTTCTACTGTAGAGGAAGTGCTGATACCTTTTTGGGGATGCATTTGGTCCAGAAACATTATGGTGTAACAAGAGGCTCTGTGATAATTTACTTGATTGTATTGCATGCATGTTATACATGTTGGGTGCCCAACAGAAGCAACCTCAAATGTCGCATCTGAACTAACTGTTATCTCACAGCAAACCATAATGCCAGCGAGTTGCATTTCTATATTGGATGTATTGTGCAGGTTCTGTGTGTGTGTTTGCAGAACATACATGGCAGTGCCACTTCCTCTTCTTTTTCTGTCTACACCGTGGCTGGCAGTGGTCTCGGAGGGTGGCATTTGTGTTCGCATGCCTGTGTAAGCTGTGTGTTAGAGGCTCTATATGTGTGTGTTTGTGTTTCTCTGTGTATCATTAGGAAGCAGCCACAGTAGCACAGCTGTCCCTCCTCAACATTAGTAATTTGTTTTTAATGAGAATCACCAGTGACCCACGACTAATTCATTCATTCCCTTCCACTCCGCCTTCCACGGCGCTTTTGTGTTTCAATCCTGGAATGCCGTTCTTCTTCTCTCTTTTCTTAACACTCACACCAACAGAGGTGGTCATGTTACATATACTGCTGTGGATATATGCAGAAACAGAGTCCAAAACAATGTTGTTTGGACGTTGTTGTCTCTGTGTATTCCCAGTCATTCATACACGCACACACATATCCATGGGTTGATGTACACACCGAGTCTCAGTGGACATGTAGGAACAGCACGTCTAAAGATGGCTAACCCTGTCGCCCTGTCCCACTGCGCTGTCCTCAGCTTTGACAGGATATTTGAGTGTGTGTTTGGGCTGGTCCGTGCCTTTGTTTGTGTGTTTGTTTTTGACAGTGTCTGTGTGTGCGACCTTGACATCGAGCTACACCAGGGAGACCCCTGAGCTTTCTTCCCTACTCCTCTCTACCCTCCGTCTCGCGTCTGCTAAACAACCTGACACATCGCCGTCACCGCAGTGATGACAAGGGAGAGGATGTTCGCACCCAGGGGTGCCATCGAGACCACATCCTAAGACCCCCACCTGACAGACGCAACCAAACATACACTCGTAAAAGGAAAACTTCAGCGTATAAAAACACACAGGCAACGTTGCCACTGAAGTTTTTCTTTGGTGAATTTTCAAAGCGGTCTGACTCCACAATCCGACTAGAAGTATTGAAAGAGATCATCTAGAAACTCGGACTTGCCAGCTTTGCTTTATCTCAGCACTCCTCAGCCAAATTATCCTCCTTTTTGTTCACTCTGTCTAATATCATACCTTCATTAAGCAAGCAACTCTCTTCTGCTGTTCCCCTTCCCAGTCCGTCTCTCTGTCTCCTTCTCTCTGCAGCAGGGGGGCTGACACTCGGAGGGGGTGTAGGAGAGCACTGAGGCAGAACCGACAGAACGAGAGGCAGGGAAGAGGAATGGGTTGGTGGGGGTGAGAGGGAGGTAGAACGGAGGGAGGGGGCATCAGGGTCTGTGACTGTCAGCTATGGGAGAGGGATCCCCTGGGAGGAGGGATGGTTCAGGAGGATAAAAAGAAAGAAAGAGCAAAAGAAGGAGAGTAAGTCAGCAGAGAAACGGGGGGAAGAGATAGAGGAGAATGTTGTTTTGATGTGAAGGGTGACGGGTGGTCTGTACTCAGGCGGACCAGAGAAGAGAAAAATAAAGATAAAAGAGTGGAGCGAGATGAGGGAGGAGAAGACATGAGGAAGACTAGACCCCAGACAGTGAGTAGTAAATGAGGGAGAAAAGCTAACCTATCATCCACTGGGTGGAAGGACCACTACAGTCTGACTGAGCTTTCCAACTCAGACACATTCAACTAGTCTGGGTTATGATAGAAACAAGGGAGAGGGGTTAATGTTCAGTGTGTATGAACAATAACTAAGCTAAGTAAAACACTCAGAGAACCAACCAAAAAAGTAAAATGTTCAACACCGTTGTTCTGGTGTTCTGTTCTTCGTTGTTCCTCAATATGCTCCGTTTTCTGTTTTGTGCTTACTTTCAGGAGGAGATTTTTCTGGGAGTCCATATTCCCATCCACAGTATTCCACGTACAATGAATCATGGAGATTTCCAAACCCTAGCCTATTAGGTTGGTATATCTTATATTTCTTTCTACAAATATGAGTAAATGTGTCACTGAATGTGTTTTTATTTTGCCAAAATCCCTGTTCCAATTGTCATCTTTGTTTATTGTTTCACTCTCTCTTGCACTAAAGTGGATTGTAAACATTTCCTCAGCTTTGAAGAGGTATATCTATTGTAATATTCTTAATATGTTGGGATTAAAAGGAAGTGAAAGAAAAAAGTTATAGAAAGGGACTTTTATGGCAGAATTTTAAGGGAGGATTTGCATTCATCAGACAAGCTGCCAAGAGGCCCGTGGAGATTCAGTAGTAGCTGCAGAGATCTGTAGCTCAGGTGAAAAAAAATCTGTCAACACATCAACAATAAACCATTACTGAAAGAAAGCCAAAAGAGGTCCCCTTTGTAGTTTGCAACAAGCTATGTAGGTGACACAGCAAACATATGGAACAAGTTGCTCCGTTTGAATAAGACCAACATAGAACTATGCTTGAATGAAAACTACAGATGCACATCAGCCTGTATACATCATCCCAAAGTTAAGCATGGAGGTGGCAGCATCATGGTATGGGGATGCTTTTATTTAACAGGGGCAGGGTAGATGAATGAAGCTTAACTTTAACTTAACTTTAGGCCAGCCCTGAAAAGACAACAACCTTAAACTAACAGCCAGAGCCACAATGGAATGGCTTAGATGCAAGCATAATCATGTTTTAACCCCGGTTTACACTGTGCATTTTTCGGCCGTCGCAAAAGACTGCTTCATATCACACTACGCGAGCTCTATAGATATGGCACACTGTGTGAGTCAAGATTTCAGCGAGTCAAACTGCAGGACGTCTCGCTCTAGCAAGACATGACAACATAACGAGCATACACTGTCGAAAAGCGTGGCAACGATGAAATGTCATATCCACTGTCTTTGCTGCCGAAGCTCAATAATTTCGTCTTCTTTGTTGCTCCACATGTTCTTACGTGTAGCCTCCATTGTTGCTAATGTTGATAAGGCTTCTGTCGCATTGTAGTTTTGTCACTAGCTTTTCGAGTCGCTCCCTGGGTGTATTTTCATTGATTGATTGCAGACCAGAATTGTATATTTTCTGACACTGCTTGGAGACTATCGGAGGCTGGATTTGGTCATGAGAGTGTTCAATACGCTGTCGGAGGGCCCCATCACACTGGACTGCGAATCATGCTCAAACGCACCGATTTTCCTAACGACTATTTTTGATGAAAGATTTGTCTACGATGGCCCAAAAAATGAACAGTGTGAACCGGTCTTTAGAGACAGCCGGGGTAAAAACATAACAGTGAGACGGGTCAGACGATGATGACATGTAGTGTACTTCCCACCCTTTTCTTTCCTCTCATCAACTCTCAATTTTCCTGCCCCCCCCCCCCATCCCTCTGTCTGCAGTGTTTCAGCAGGATTATGGGTCTCTCCTGGGGACTGAGATCGGCTGCTCATCCAGTCTCTTCACCAGTCAGGCAGGACAGATGCAAGGTAGGTGGGGAGTGAGAGAGAGAGAGAAAGAAGGAAAAGTTACTTCATGAGAACTTTATGATTTAAAGAGGTTAAAGAGGATATGAAGAAAATGCAGTTTTGGTTATATAACCTATGTATGGATAGATAATGTGAGGACAAGATGCAGATTTAGAACCACCAAAGCTAGGGAAAGGAAATAAAAGACAAATGAGTAAAGAAAGGAGAGATAAAAGTTAAACAGAGAGAGAGAGAGGGTTAATCCTGAGTGGGACTAAAGAGTTTGTCAGTTCGGTTTAATGCCTCACTTCCCCAAAGAGGCTCCTGAGATTACCTGGACTGTGGACAGACACAACCTGTCAGCATACAGCTACTCTGATTGATGGAAGGGACAGAGACAGGTGTGTGTATTATTGTGAGAGGGAGTGGGATTCTGTGTGTATACTTGGGGTTACGGTATTGAATTGACCTCCTCCCTGGAGAGAGAATAGACTCGAGGGATCAGTGGTGGTAGAGCTGTACTCAGCGTATCAACTTCGACTGTCACTTGGACGGTGCGAGGAGTATCTGTGTGAGAAGAGGGAGGTGGGAGGGAGCAAGACGCTGAAAGAGAAAGAAAGTCAAGCTCAATAAATTGGTTGTACGTGAAAGAGAGACTATTTTTTCTGCCATTAGCCTCATCAGCTCATGTCATCTCTTTCCTGCCTTTCACTGCTCCGCTCCACGCTGAAATATAATCTTAGCAGAAAATTGAAGCCGCTCATTTCACATTTACACTGTATTTAAAAAGAGAATTCAGATTTATTACAGACTGAGTCATATTTTTGTCATTTTAACCATCATTCCTATCTGTAATAGAAATGACTCTGTCCAACGTAATTACTGAGATTCATGAGCATGATGACATTGTGACTGAGGTCCATGGGGGGGGGGGGGAAAGAAATGAGCAGGAGACTGTGAACAAAGGTTTGAGGGACTATAATATTTGTGTTTTCTTTTCAAATTCTAGATTAATGACTGTAATTACCACTGTAAATCAGCATTATTGTTACAAAAATCATTAAAGAATAAAATAATTCCTATGTCTGCACTGACTTTGGACACATATAGTACTCACCTTTCTGTTTTGTTGCACATGTTAATACAACATACTTTGTTTTTCTGCTGCCACTGTCATTTATGGTAAAAGTTCAACATTGGCCACATGTACTGCAAAGATTTGTAAAAAAAAAAAAAAGAAAAAGAAAAGAAAGAATAAATAAAGCACACCTAAACGTAAATTAATCTTTTTAAATAATTACAAGAATCCAGCCTTCACTGTAATTACATTTATTCAGTGGGAGGAAAAACCCTATTTCAAGAGTTAGATGGTGTCTCGACGTTAGAGAGTATCTTATGCTATTGGTATCTTGAGGTCACCAACTTTTAGTGGAGTGGCAGAAAGATTTCCTCCCTGGCCATCACAAACATAAACATCATGACTTTGCACAACTTTGTTGAAACCTAGATCAGAGGCTAACTTTGAGCTTTTCATCAACAAAAATCCAGGTTGGATGTAGAATGAAGAAACAAATGAATATGTGAAAAAGCACCTCATAGTGGAGGATCTGCGATGCTATAGGACCGTTTCTCTTCCAAAGGCCATGGAAAGCTTGCTTAAATGTGCAGTGTTGTGAATTTCTTTAAAATTCAATGGTATGGTCAGTGAAAATGTCTAGTGAACTCTACTGTACACTGAAAAAGAGATCTTTCACCAGGACAATTGTTAAAAACACAGGGGCAAATTAACACAGAAATGGTTCTGCAGACACATTCAGGTCCTTCTCAAAAAATTAGCATATTGTGATAAAGTTCATTCTTCCATAATGTAATGATAAAAATTAAACTTTCATATATTTTAGATTCATTGCACACCAACTGAAATATTTCAGGTCTTTTATTGTTTTAAAACTGATGATTTTGGCATACAGCTCATGAAAACCCAAAATTCCTATCTCAAAAAATTAGCATATCATGAAAAGGTTCTCTGAACGAGCTATTAACCTAATCATCTGAATCAACTAATTAACTCTAAACACCTGCAAAAGATTCCTGAGGCTTTTAAAAACTCCCAGCCTGGTTCATTACTCAAAACCGTAATCATTGGTAAGACTGCCGACCTGACTGCTGCCCAGAAGGCCATCATTGACACCCTCAAGCAAGAGGGTAAGACACAAAGAAATTTCTGAACGAATAGGCTGTTCCCAGAGTGCTGTATCAAGGCACCTCAGTGGGAAGTCTGTGGGAAGGAAAAAGTGTGGCAGAAAACGCTGCACAACGAGAAGAGGTGACCGGACCCTGAGGAAGATTGTGGAGAAGGATCGATTCCAGACCTTGGGGGACCTGCGGAAGCAGTGGACTGAGTCTGGAGTAGAAACATCCAGAGCCACCGTGCACAGGCGTGTGGAGGAAATGGGCTACAAGCCACTTTTGAACCAGAAACAGCGGCAGAAGCGCCTGACCTGGGCTACAGAGAAGCAGCACTGGACTGTTGCTCAGTGGTCCAAAGTACTTTTTTCGGATGAAAGCAAATTTTGCATGTCATTCGGAAATCAAGGTGCCAGAGTCTAGAGGAAGACTGGGGAGAAGGAAATGCCAAAATGCCTGAAGTCCAGTGTCAAGTACCCACAGTCAGTGATGGTCTGGGGTGCCATGTCAGCTGCTGGTGTTGGTCCACTGTGTTTTATCAAGGGCAGGGTCAATGCAGCTAGCTATCAGGAGATTTTGGAGCACTTCATGCTTCCATCTGCTGAAAAGCTTTATGGAGATGAAGATTTCATTTTTCAGCACGACCTGGCACCTGCTCACAGTGCCAAAACCACTGGTAAATGGTTTACTGACCATGGTATTACTGTGCTCAATTGGCCTGCCAACTCTCCTGACCTGAACCCCATAGAGAATCTGTGGGATATTGTGAAGAGGAAGTTGAGAGACGCAAGACCCAACGCTCTGGATGAGCTTAAGGCCGCTATCGAAGCATCCTGGGCCTCCATAACACCTCAGCAGTGCCACAGGCTGATTGCCTCCATGCCACGCCGCATTGAAGCAGTCATTTCTGCAAAAGGATTCCCAACCAAGTATCGAGTGCATAACTGAACATAATTATTTGAAGGTTGACTTTTTTTGTATTAAAAACACTTTTCTTTTATTGGTTGGATGAAATATGTTAATTTTTTTAGATAGGAATTTTGGGTTTTCATGAGCTGTATGCCAAGATCATCAGTTTTAAAACAATAAAAGACGTGAAATATTTTAGTTGGTGTGCAATGAATCTAAAGAATATGAAAGTTTAATTTTTATCATTACATTATGGAAAAGAATGAACTTTATCACAATATGCTAATTTTTTGAGAAGGACCTGTAATCAACCTTTTCCAATGGCCATCTCAGTTCCCAGAGCTAAATCCTATAGAACACCTGTTGGGTGAGCTGAAGACAAGACAGCCCAAGAGAGAACCCAGGATTTTAGAAGACCTAAGGAGATTGTTCAAACAGAAATGGTCAAAGGTCCCTCTCTCTGTATCTTGTAAATTGCTATTAAAGAACACTACGTCCTGTCCTACTGGTAAAAGGGAGTTGTGCAAAGTATTAAAAGCAAGGGTTGCAGTAATTATGCCATCTGTGACGTAGTTAAATAAAATAAAAAAGAATAAAAGTAAAAAGTAAAATTAAATTAACTGAAGTGCTGAGGATGTGTTGTAGTTTTAAAATACAAACATTTATAATTGTCCTCAATTGATAACTTTGATTTAAAAAATACGTCATACGACAACAGATCAGCATATATTCATAGTAAAAAGTAAGTACACCCCTTTAAATTCTGGAGTTTTAAGTATTTTGTTTGTGGTGAAGATCAATAATGCAATGAAAATGTTATAACTGTCAGAGGTTGTATTTCCTTATTACTAAGACTAACTTTTTATCTAGTATGATGTGAACTTATTTTGGACTGTATAGATTTTTGTAAATTGCTGGTTCATTTTGAACCCACGCTTTGCCATTTCATCCCAGCCTCCATTCCTTTTATGCCCAGAAGCCAACCATTTGGTACTCATATGTTGAACCTTTTCATACCAGTTTTATTTATTTATTTTTTGTTGGTAGTCAGATGTTCTGACGTCTTTTAGCGATAAATGATAATAAAAATTCTTAAGTATCACAAATTTTATTGTAAATATCTTAAACTTTAGTTTCTGAAAAATTATTGTTATTCTCATCCCTTTTTATGCAAGTCAAATCTTTTGTAAAGTTACAGATTAAAACCCCTGATCGAACTAAGAGGACTGGTAGATAATGTTTATTGGAGTCATACAGCCACATTTCTTTACACCAGACTTTGAGTAAATTATTTAAAATGAATTTAAATGATAAGTTAAAAAAATGGGAATGAAAATTCCTGGAGGCAGGTACGAACAGGAGCATAGCCGGTACAAAAGTTCCTTCAAAAGCCAGAAAACATGGATGCAAAATAATGAATTCTGCAACAAACAAAACATTTTTTGAAGGAGCAAATTGAGCAGCATTGGTTGCTAATACATGCCCAATTACAATGAGAATTGGTTTATCTCAATTTCAAGACAACACACTGATGCTAAAGAGCCATTTGAGTTTGAGAAATTACAAAGGTATTGAGCTATCATGCTAAACTTTGAATAAAATATTATGTAATTTCTCCTTCAATTTTTTGGGGAATGTATGTTTCAGATAGTTGAAAAAATGTAACTGTCCATGCTTCTGTACAGGATCACCGTATTATTACAGTGCAACATCACGGGGGGCAGGCCCTGCTGCCACTGCAACAGCCTCTGCCTACGATCGCCACTGACCCCTCCAGAGAGAAGAGAAGGATGAGGAGCAGGAAGAAAGGGGAGGAATAGATGGATAGCACCAGCACCGTTCAGTAAAAACCTGTCTGTATGAGCAAGGACTGAAGAAAGAAGTTTTACAGATCTTTTGACGTCAGTGATATTTGCTTTTCATTTTCACAAACCTTGGCTTCATAACAATAATGCCTGATTGTGCATTGCTGTACAAATAAAGGAACCATTTCATTAAAAGTACCCTTTTAGAAATTTGGACCCTCCAACATTATGTTTAGACTTAATCTTTTTTCATTCATAAAATCCAAGAAGTCAAGCTAATTGTTTTGCTTAGAGACTGCTATATATTTTAACCAATCAGAGCAAAATCCCTTCTTAGACAGTACTTTTTATGACTTGACATCAATCAATTTTCTATGCCATGCTGCAGTGGAGTGAAGACAATCCAATCCTCATAAATCTGAATGACCAAAATCCTCCATGAATTTATTTTACTTTGTTTTCTGTGGCTTCAGCAAAACTAATCTTGGAACAGAATGTTGAGTGATTAACATCTTTTTATGGCTAAGGTTCACTACCCCTCCATCACTTTTGTTACTTTTTTTGTTAACTGAGCCATTTATTCCAGCTGAGCACAAGGAAGTAAGGGTGTGGCAACAGTATTCATACCCCTTTTCTTGTACGTTACAACCACAAACTGTGAAGTAGAAGGAAGCATCCCCATAGGATTAGGCTGCCACTACCATGTTTCACTGTGCTGACGGTGTGTTCTTACATATCCAATTCTTTTCCACTTCATGGTTATATACAACTTTGTGTTGGTCTATCACATAAAAAACAATTAATTACATTGAAATTTTGTGGTTGTGATGTATGAAAATCTGAAAAAGTTCAAGGGGTTTCAATACTTTGCACTGTAAAGATCTTTTGCCTAGGAGACTGACATTCATGTCCCAAAAACAAGATACAATGTTGACTTCTAAGTACTTATTACCGTTGAGTTTTCAGTTGCTATTTTTTAGCTTTCGGGCTGTAAGATTAGGTGAAAACTTGTCACATTTGCATCCTGATTAGCTCATCATCACTTATAATCACTGTTTAGTGGTGGGGTTTGGCGAACACTCAGATTTCATGGCTGTACATCAGTACTATTTCCCAATAAAAACTGCACCAGTACAACATGGTTATATTTAGAGAACTGGCCAAAGATGGCAACCACTCACTTCAGAGGAAATTGTTTGACTAACAAATCAGAAGCATTTCTTAGCTTTCCCACAGCACATGCACAATAGCATTTTATACACTGGACACGAATAAAGGTTAGAATCAAAAAGCAACTTGCTTGTGAAGGAGATTTTAACAGATTTAGAACTAAAAAAATTTATATTTTCAGACTTTGTTTTCTGATCAAAATTTATAAGGTTTTAACTAGTTTAATTTTGACCTAAAGAAGCTGGGAGATTTTTAGTTGCAATATTTCAGATAATCAGGTGAAAAATGTGACAAGTCTGAGTGTTCAGATTCAGGCTATGCTAATTCATCCATGCCTTCAGAGCCATGGTTGCATTTCAGTGGCGCAAATAATAGCAAACATAAAGTGCCATTTAGAGTATTTACCTGATGACAGATTTCTTTTGGTTTTGCTTCTTCGTCGCACTTAAAATGTCCTAGATCATAAATTCAAGATGCAGTTTACGAATGATAAATTTACTTATTAAGGGGGGAAAAAGGCATCAAAACCAACTCGGCAACATAATTGTTACCTTGTTAGAGCCTAAATTTACTGCGATTAATCAAATTGTTTTGCGTCAAACCTCAGTCTGATTAATGCCCAACCTGTAAAAACAAGAAATCAATAAAGTAGAACCTGTCTGACAACATGAAACAGGCATACCCCAATCAGGCCTCAGTGTAACCAAAAAAAAATAAAAAATACAGATAATAAACAAAGTTATTAACACCTATCAGTCTGACAATGGGCACAAAATCATTTTTAAGGCTTTGGGACTCCAGTGAACCACAAGAAATGCATAATGGACAAATGGAGACACCATCTAACGCTCGTGAACCTTCCCAGAAATGGCCTACCAAAATTACTCCCAAGGGCATTAATAACTAATCCATGAGGTCACAAAAAATCCCAGAACAATTTCTGCAGATGTAGCTTTCCTCAGTTTGAGGCCACTACTGACCAAAAAGAACCTAAAGGCTTGCTAAAAATCTTGATTTTCCCTGGGACTTTAGGGAAACATTTTTTGGCCTGGTTTAAACAAAAGGGGAACGTGTGTTTGAGGGTGTCAACGTCTATACTTAAATCTGATTGTGATGCCATGCTCAAGTTATTTTTGCCTGATATTAAAATGTTTGATCATCTTAAACATTAAAGTGTGACAACATAGCAGAGGCAGAAGAAATCTGTCAAGAGGCAAAAACTTTTTCATAGCACTATACATGCCTTTTTGGTAAAGCACAACCTAAAGTCTGAGCCCTCCACTATATGAACTGTTCAGATAAACCAAAATCTTTTCCACCTATTGTTGTCACTGTACAGTAAGGTGCTATCCTACCTCCCCAGCAAAGATTTTGATATCCTGTTCAAGAGCTATTTATCATGGAGGAGACACAGAGTAATATATTCAGAGGTTTTTCTGCGCTGCACTCCTGGATGAGAGTAAACGCCTGTAATGATTTATGATAGTGTCATGTGCTAGAATAGTAATAATATGATGTGGATGACGATGCGGTGAATAATGAAATCTGAAAAACATTCAGTATACAATTTTTTGTTTATAAATGTGACCAGATTGAGATTTTTCTCTTTATAGTTTGTTGCCTGGTACCAGTCGACAGAGGTGTGTCCCCCAAATGTTCAGATCAAGAACCAGGAACCAGTAGCACCCCTGTTTCCTCTCTCTGTGTTTCTCCTGTGCTGTTACTGTTTTTTAAAAGCGCCCCAAAGATGGCTCCCCCTAGTGGATTGGCTGAAAAAAGCACAAAGAGACTCAAATCACTGTTGTTCTCGAGTTCTTCTCCCCCCACTGTCTGACTGCTTGTGCTGTTTGAGATACTGAAAGAATTCCTATAAAACCTTGTTTATACGAAAAAGTCTGTGAAAGTTCTCTCCTTTTCTTTCAAGTTAATGTTGCTTTATTCCCTACATCAGTTCTGCGCTGTGACAATGCTTGACACCAGGGTTGAGGCCTTACCCATCATGTTTAGAATAGGATTGACTTGCCCTCATGCGTTGATCTGAAATCAGTGTGTCGTCCTTCACACATGTCAGCGGGTCCGCTGCTGATTTGGTGAGAGGGCAACATCTGCCTTATACGCAAGATTTAAAGAAATCAGTGAAACAGCAAAGAAGTCCCCATTTTATTTATTTGGATTTAAGTTTAACAGTTTATGATAAAAATAGAGTTTAAAGAAACATGCTGTCGTTTCAGCCATTATCTGCGAGAGTTTATAGATCTTTGGTTTACTTTCTTTATCATGATTGGCTCGCTATAGTGCATCATTGCTGCTGTGTAGTTTTAGGAAGCACGAAATCTGCAGTGGAAAACAAAAAATATGTTTATAAACCTCTTTTAACTCATCCGCAATCATTTAAAAATTTAAGGTTTTCTGTTGCCTTTGGTCTTATTATTTGAAAAAGTAATAGAGTTGATTGATTTACATTTGTAGACCTTAAAAGTTCTGCATCCACATCTCTAAAGAAGATTTCTATGAAAGTCGACCTGCCTGTGTGCACCTCAGCTATAGGCTTTCCTTTTTCTCTGTCTTTTTCTCTCAGTAATTTTAAAGCATTATTGAACCTGAACCACACCAGCTGAAAACAAGGACAGTGCCTTTAGTTTTATAAGTCAACATCCCCCTTAGGGACAGTGAGTCACTAAAACTTAACTCAGCTTCCCTGTCTCCCATAACTCTGGACATCTGTGCTTGTAAATTCATACAACTTTCATCACAAACAGTAATCAGGGACATGAAGCTACAACTTCAACACCTACAACTGCTTTATCCCTTTTTGAGTAGATGAATTAAATGAATTTGGTTTTTCAATCATAGACATGCTAAACTTTATTCTCTCTTATCAGCCCTAGAAATACATGGCAACCGACTGCTCAGCACAATTAGAATATAAATTTGATCACTGATTGCTAAATTTGATCACTCATAATCTTCAGTATTTTAATTGCTTTCACTCATGAGTTGAGGCTTAGTTGGGGTTCATTTGCCTGTAACTAAAAAGTTGCAAAGATGTGCACTTGGTAAACAAGAGGCTGCTCATGTGAGGTAGAGTCAAGAATAGATGAATCAGTTAATCAGTATATTCAGTGAATCAATAGCTGTATCAGCTCTACTCCAATTCCTATCATATTATGCCCTAAAACATTCAGAAGTTGTCAATGTGGCACATAAAGATCAAGATTTATCTCCTACACATCAGCGTGGTACAAAAATAACTTCAAAGAGTAACAAGTATAGTAAAAAGATATCTTCTCTCCTGGAACCACCACAGCTTTTTGCTAACCTCAGAGAAAAGGTGATGGCTCAGTTCAGAACTTAGCTTTAGAAAATTTAGAAAAAATCTGACCAAATGCAGGTAGTACTGTATGACCATTGACAACACTCTATAGGTGCTAATATTTTGTCTGCACATATACAACATGATCATCACTGCAGCAACAAATTTTTATTGGCACTTTTTTAGCTGGTATTTCATTGGATCAATTACTCTACAACATCAACTTGAGAGCATGCTTCTTTTGAGTTTGAATTCATAGAATGCTGAAGAATACCTTGCTATCTACTTTTACTGCTAATAGTACTTAGCCTGCTCGTCTATCTGAGCGCAACAGTTAATTTGACTGCATCGTTATTCTAAGATTCAAGTTCTGAGTGTAGAGGCAAACAGTTTTTGACATCACAGGTTTCAAGTTATTGGGTTTACAATTTCCCTTCAGATCAGTGGGTAGTGATTGGGTTAAGAAATTTGAGTAGTTTCCCACTTTTAGTCTTCGTCATCTCCTGAGTCTTCATTGCTACCTTTTGACTGAGTTTTATTATCATAGATATGCTGTCAGCGCACCATGCTGGGCTGCACGCAGTTGACTAAATTTACATTACATAGGCTTAACGGTAAAACAGATGGTCAAGCAAATGGTGGACCATGACTTGCGCATCACACCTCCGAGTCCAGCCCAAATTATTAGTGAGGCTCTAAAGAAGTCTACCTTATATAATCTTATTTGGATATTATATATGACCAGTTAGCTTGATCTGCGCTAACCTGTGACCAAGCAGCTGGAAACCTAAAAATCAGTTCTTTTACTGATCTGTGAACGCACCATAGTAAGCTTTAACAGGTTGCAGTAACAACAACAATGTTTAGTGCAAACCCTTTTACTGAGTGCAGAAGAGTCAAGGTTACCAGTAGCATGTTTAAAAGGCAGTCAGAGAAAGCACAGAGATGTAAACAGATATTTAAAAGGAAAACTGAATTTCCCATGACATATCAAGACATCCCTGCAAAAGAGAAGAAGATTTTCAGTAGATAACAGGAAGGCTGAACATGTTAGATGTTATATGTTGGATCAGGAAATGCCACGAGGTTTTTGGAAATGTCTGAGTTAAAGAAAGCAGCTGCATTCTGAAGGAAAAATACCTGATACTGGTGTTTTATTTATGCTAACTGCACTAGTCATTAATATGTCATTTTGTCTTTGTCTTAAAAAACAGTAAAACTGTGTGACCCTGACTGTGCTCCTTATATAATCATTAAAGACTACTGACAGTGGGAAGGTTAGAGAAAACATTGAATGCTGTTTTAATATTTTCATGTATATCATTACTTACAGAGAAATCAAAATCAGCTAAAATCATTATCAGCAGCTTAAAGTTTCACAAAAACCAAAGATCTGAAATTGGTTACATAACTCTAATTGGTGCATCTCTAATTAATTTTATTTGAATTCCACTGCCCTCCATTGGACTCCCAGCAGAACACACACAGGGCTGTAGTGGATGTTTCCAAAAACCAAGTGAACTTTAAACGATTAGTTAAGGTTTAACTTCAAAGTACTGCAGCAAAATATAATACCTAGTTAAAATGTGTAACAAGTCAGTGTCAAATCACATTAAAGAAATTGTCTTATAAAATATCACAGAAGATTCTAATGAAAACAAGTGGCCGGAAACCCAGAGCAAGCCTTTACAATTCACCCCAGACACATGTTTATGTGTTGCATGTAAATTAAGGAAAGTTCATCCCAAATACTGTATAGAACTGTTTTTCAGGAGGAGAACAAATACTAATACTGCCCAGATTTGTACATTTGCACCGGAACACAGAATGTAAACTTGTCAAGAGTTATAATACAGCATGTCTGTGTGTATTCCCTTATGGACACAGGGTTTGGCAAGGAATTATGATTGAAATGTTTACATTCATTAAACTATTTTAAATGTCAAATAAATTAGAAAGAATGAATGGCACACAGGCAACAACACCTCCTTCTTTGCAGACACAAATCTTACCCACACAACACACACACGCAGCCAACTAGTGATCTGAAATAGTTGTACTACTTGAGGAGGTAAATCCAACCAGGTTTCTTGTATCCTCCTTCATGGAGCTGCAGCTTCTAACAGGCTACACTTAGTGCCTGTTATCTATTACAGCCAAGAATTAGCTGGCGCTACAGTAACAAGATTGTTTGTTAACTATAGTATTTCTCATAGTGAAACAGCCTCTCCTGCCACTGCTTTGACCCAACTGGTTCACATGGGGAGATAAAGGACTGTCTCAGGCCAGCAGCGGTTTCGATTTGCAGCTGTGACATTGACTGGGAGACTTGTCATTGCGGGTGGTAGTGACAGTAGAAAGCATTCCGGGCAGAGGCCACACACACACACACACACGCACGCACACACACACATTCATATAAAAATATTAGTATAGGCCCACACTCGCTCCCTCCCTTTGTCCTCTGCAAAGTGGTGATTGCCCCTCCTCTCATGCCCCTGTGTTCCCCAGGGGAGCCCAAACCTGCTGTGCCATCACAAGCTCGCCCCCCCACCTCCATTCTTTGGTCCTAATCTCATCATATCTCATGCACTCATCTTCCTCACTTCACTTCCCTGCTGTCCTCCTGTAGGACTGCCACAACACCAGGATTAGGAATAGTAGAACTATTCTTTTGATTTTAGGCCTATGACAATATTCTGTGTCTTGCTTTGGTATAAAGGGATTTTTCTTGCCAAAGGGAGGTTCGATCAAGTGAAAAATTAGGTAAAAAACTGTCTTTTAGATCAGATCTCACAATTTGGCTTCCCCTTAATGGTGCTGTAAAACTATATTTGCCCCCTTACAGATTGTCTGTTTCTGCTCGTCTTGACATGTTACAGATCGCAAGTGTTAATGTCAGAAAAAGATAACATGAGTTGTTAAATGACAATTTAATTTATTGATGAAAAACAAAAACTATCCAAAACAACCAGGCTCTGCAACCTAAACCTCAGACCTGGTTTCGCCATTCCTTTAAGCATTTGCGATACCTACCAGTGAGTGTTTTACATCCCTGTTGAACAATTAAAGGCCGACTCTTTTTTTGCAGAACTATTCTAATGCAGCCAAATTGGTGGCAATGTTTAAGTTCATACCCCAGCATCCTAACTGGATTCATGTCCAGAATTTGACTAGTGAAATGTGTTTTAGAAAGGGGTATGACAGTTTGCTATTTGAGATCTTTTAGCCTACTTCCCGTTGGTTTTCGGGTTAAGTACCCATGTGTAGCTAGTGGAAGGAACAAAAAACGTGGTTAAAAACAATTAATATATGATTCAATGAAAAATTGCTGTTCGGGTTTTTTTCAAGTTAACTTAGTCTGATTTTAAAATTTGTTAAAAGATTTAAGTGTGACAAAAAAGCAACAACAGCATAAGACCGTAAGGGTGCATATACTTTTTTACAGCTTTGTAAGAGGGTAAAAGAAAGATTTTAAAAGGCAAACACCTGTTTCAGATTTAAAAAACAAACAATAAAACAACAACAAAAAACTCAACCCCTTCAGCACTACAGTTCAACCTTCGGTTAAATAGAGCACATCCATTATTTGGAACCCAGCTCCAAGCCAAATCAGAAGCAGAAATAAATGTAAATCAGTTTTTTGCTTTTTTTTTGTTTTAAATTATGATTTCCCACCAAGTGTGCACTGCTTGACTGTATCTCAATATGAATCCTAAACCAGAGGGGAATTCAGCATCACATCTTGACAGCAATTAGTGGCACAATCTGTTCCATGCTTGCCGATATAACTAGGCTTCAGACAGATCTCATGCAGAAGCGTTACAGTCCTCTCTACATCTTCATATTATTCAACTGTGGAAGAGAACTAATGCGCACGAATCAGCCTACAAAACCTGACTTTAGCAGCTGTTTCAATCAAAAAAGAGAAATAGATACATGAGTTCTCACCTTACTGTGGCCTTTTGTGTAACAATCTGGAGTTATTTTAATATTATGTTGATTCTGTGTGCGTGCAGGAGTGTGTGTCCATGGCTTCCTATTTAGGCAGTTGAGAAGACATTTCTATCTGTGTTTTGGTTAAAAATAAAAAATGAACAAACAACACAGAGGAATACAGAAATACATTGTGATGCAAAGACATACAAGGAATAAATTTGGTTTTAATATTTTAGCTTGTTCTTTTCTTGAAAATCCAAACACAACTAAAAGAAAACATATCCATTAACATTCACCAAAGCCTGTGATGCCTGTTTTAACTCTTCGATTCTTGTACAAAAACGTATAAAAAGGGCAGAAAAGACTTACAGATACACAAAATGAAGTATTGCCTTTGAATATTCTGGAGGGGATGGTTTGAAAAAAAAGTGAAACGCTTCTTTAAGAAAATGTGTATGTTTTTTATTCAATTTTCTAGTAGTTGCAAACAAATCTTGGTGTTTTTTCTCTTTGTGTGTCGTGTGTTGTCTTAATATTTGAATGTATTTTACTGCAGTGCGACTTTGCCAAAGATGTCATATCACTTGATTTCTCTTCAACAAACCCTCCTTTTATTTTTGCTCCTGACTGGTAATTGGTTTTATCCCAAAAGCCGTAAATAAATGGTAAACTTGATATAAGGCTTATGTTTTCTATTTTTTTTTTGTTATATTATGGTTATTTAATTTCATGGTTTTGTTTTTTACTGTGAAATTTTCAATTGCAGTTTGCTTGATGCATCTCTTCATACACAGTCTGTGTACCTGTCCATCTGTCCACCTGAGTGACTGTTTGTTGGTGAATTATTCCATTTATGTATCAGTAATGTGAAACTGAGAAGTAACTATTTGTAAATATTTGCCATAATTTTATTGGTCCTTCAGAATAAAAATAATTTTTTGGAAGTTAAATGGTCTGAAAGTGTTCTTTGCTGAACATTTAAATGTTTTGTCAGTAAAAGCTAATTTGCTATGGTTCTGTTCTGTGCGAGTGAACAGCTGATCTCTTTCCCTCCTTTTTGTCACCTCACAAATCAGAGTGAGTTTAGTGTCTCGGTGCTGCAGTCTTGGCTTCTAGCCGAGTCTTTGAGGGGCACTGTGTGTGTGTGTGTGTGTGTGTGTGTGTCTGTGTGTGTGTGTGTGTGTGTGTGTGTGTGTGTGTGTGGGTGTGTTCTTAGGAGAGAAGGAAGAGGGAGAGGGGTGATAATAGGACACTAGCCACGACATGGCAACAGCAGGCCTCACACACAGAAAACAGCATTTTCCCCAGCTTGAGACATAGGCTCTGCTGTCCGCAGATTGGGTGCCTGCCCAGATCACTGAAACAGAAACAACTCTTGTGTGTGTATGTGACCCTATTTTGGTTCTTTGCCAACAAACAGATACCCTGTAAGAGTGTGGAGGAATGCATCACAGGGTAGAGGATTAACAATGAAGATTAACTTTTACCCTTTTCCGACAATCAAGGTTACACAAATTTGAGAAAAAAAATGGTTGGGATTCCTTGTTGCTGTTTCAGGCATTTATGTTGTCCATTTTTGGTCATCTTTTCCAACAACAACCAGGACTTGGGAAGCTCCAAATATTTTATATATTCCTAAACTCATCTAAACTTGTAAAGTTACGATTTCTGTTTGTAATTATTTCTACTTTTTATATAGAATTTTAAAGACATCTCAACATAGTTTATCATCCACTATACAGAAATTAGTTTAAAAATTGAGGACATTCAAAACTGGCTGACCTCTGGTATTAAAGCAGAACACAGAATGCTAAACAAAGTCTCCAATAAAACCTACAGTTATGTCATCATTGGACCAACAGCAGGCTGATTTTACATGCCAATACACCTTATAAGAGTACATTTTTACCACAACAAAACATTGAGCAAGTTTATCTTTTATAGAAGGTGTGCAAGGAGGAAATCATTACAGTCTAAGACAAATGCATATTGTACTCAAATAAAAGTTCAAAGTATCCATCCAGAAAATTACTTGAGTAAAAGTAAAAAAGTATTTACTAAAAAGGCTACCTGAGTACTGAGTAACATCTGATCTAGTATTTTTTAAATTGTCATCAGAAGGACAAAAATACAAAGTTATGGGCAAATCCCGGTATCTTAAAGACTAAAATAACTAACATAATTACAAAATAACCAATTTTAAGCAGAAGAAATACTTTTCTATGTTATACATTTTCATTATAATACCAATATTCACAGTAGGTAATGTAAATATATATCTTAGAACAAGCTAAAAACGACTTCCAGGGACAATTTATGGTGTTTACTGTATTTTCACTTGACCTTAAAATGCAACAAGCTTAACAGATAGAAGATCTGTTAAGCTTTGTATTGTAAAATGCAACAAGCTTAACAGATAGAAGATTACATTAGAAAACCAAAGCTTGTGTAGAGACAGGTGATCTCCTACAATAAACCGTAGTTGTGTGTCTGTGTCTGGTATCCTTTTTGGTAAAACATGCTTGTTTTCATTCAGTTAATTTACTCACAGAAGGAAGAGCATCCAGAAATGTTATTCAAGTAAGACTAGCGATACTTCAAAATAACATTACTCAAGTAAAAGCAAAATGTATGGTGCTGTAAAAGTACTCATAAAGGTACAGTTTATCCAAAAAGTTACTCAAGTCAATGTAATTAGTTACTACCTACCTCTGGGAATAAGCTATTTGGACAGATGAGTCTAAAATTAATTTAGACCCCAAAACAGAGGAGCTGTTTTGTGAAAACTAAATACATCATTCAAGGAAAAGAAAATCGCATTAACTGTGTGTCATGGTTTGGGAATGCTTCGCTGGTGCAAGACTTGGTCAGCCAACCATGAAAGAATCCACCACGACTTTTGTCGTGGATCAGAGGGTGCTTAAGGAAAATGTGAGAACATCTGTTCAAAAAAAGGTTAGGCTCAGACAAACTGGACCTTCCAACATGGCAATGACCCAAAACAAACATGGTAAACCCATCAAGGACTGGCCGGGAATTAAGAAAAATAAAATCCTGGTCCAAGATGTCGGTCTAATTGAGATGATGTGGGGTGACTTGAAACAGACTGTAGATACAGGAAACCCCTCTAACATCTTACAGCAAAGTGATGTGAGAGACTGGTGGAAGCTTCTATGTGAAATCATTTAACACTAGCTTTAAGCAGAAAAGGGTATCGTAATGTTAATCTTACCTAAAACATGTTTTGTTTGAACTGATATTCATGTTATTTACAATCAGTCCTACAGCCAAACAACCAGGAATGAGGAGGATCCTTTCTCTTTAGCTGTGAGTAGACACCATGATAAGTCACTTGTACAACCACCTTTAGCAGCAAGAACATGAAGTTGTCATTGTTTGCAAGACTTTACCACCCATATCGCTGTAGAATTTTTTTGTCTTGTTCTTATTCATATCATTGCTTCAGTTCACTGAGGTTTTCAGCAGAAGTGTGGACTCGAGTCATGTGACTTGGACTCGAGTCAGACTCGAGTCATGAATTTGATGACTTCAGACTCGACTTGATAAAATGTACAAAGACTTGCAACTTGACTTGGACTTTAACATCAATGACTCGTGACTTTACTTGGACTTCCTCCTTTTGACTTGAGAAGACTTGTTACTTCCCATTAAACCTGGGGGAAAATTTGGAGGCATTCCAATTATATTATCAGGTTGGTCCAGTTTTTTAGAAGTGATCATTTTGAGGGGTGAGGATTTTATTGATGGCACGTTTAAAAAAGTTTAGGTTAAAAGGACCTGTGTCTATTTGAAAGTTAAACTGTTTTCCAATATGAGGTCAATACAATACAGGACTGAAGCTGCTGTGCATTGTTCTAGTGCAAAATACGAGCATTTTTGTGAAAATTAAATTTTCAGTTTTTTACTATATTTGATTGTTGTTGTATAAATAGAGGTTTAAATAAATACAAATCTTACAGACATACATGATTTGTATACATTTATTTCTGTGTTAAGAGGACTTGAAATGACTCGAAACTAAAATGGTAGGACTTTTGACTCGACTTGAGACTTGTTGGCTTTGACTTTTGACTCGACTCGGGACTTGCCTCATCTTTGACTCGACTTGACTCGGGACTCGAGGACAAAGACTTGAGACTTACTTGTGACTTATAAAACAATGACTTTATCCCACCTCTGGTTTTCAGACATTTGTTTATGCACAGCTCTCTTTATTCTCCACAGCAACAATTAAATCAAACTAAAGTCCGTGCCATGACATTTTCGTTTTCCACCTTTCTGTTGTAGATTTGCCCCATGTTTGTTTGTTTTTTTAAGAGAGAGAAACGTCCACAATGGTTTCTCCAAATATTCACTAACAATATCGGTCTAAGCTGGTGTATTATTTGTCACAAAAATCTATCTGCTTGCTAAATTGGGATTTGTTTAAAGCAGTACAACACCCTCTGTTCTCTGTGCGCTCCTGCTGTTGGCTCAGATTACATAACTGCTAACACGTTTACCTCTTCTCCTCCATTCATCTCCTCCCTCCTATGGCTTCCTATGCAACAGCCCGAAGACAGACAACAGCGGTACTTACGGAGGCCAAGAAGTCAAGCAAATTAACGTCAGTCAGCGTCTGTATATTTTGGCCCTCCTGAGCCCCTGTAGCGAGGAGGTGTGGGTCCAACTCAGTATAATTGGGCTTCAGATGATTAGCGAAGAGGACTTCATGCAGGAGAGAACGGGGGAAGAGATGCTGAAGATGTATTAGAATGAAGCAAGAGAAAAAGCAGAGAGAAGCTGACAAATAATTCAGAGAAAAAGGAAGAAAAAGGGAAATGATACAACATATTCATGACTTTCTCTGCATCCTTAGCCCTGCAACATCTTTGCTTTCTTTTCCCACTGTTTGCTTTGGATGTTTATCCATCCTAATTTAATTAGAAGATTTTGGTGATCAGTTTTGTGATAGGTCTAATTTTCATGTGTTTCCTCTATGCTATAATCATCTTGGTGGTCATTATTTATTTATTCATTTTCAGATCTGTGAAATAAAACAGAAACTCAAACTGTTCTATATGTGATGGGGCCAAAGAAACAGTTATGGGATATATTGGAAAAACTAAATGCTGAGCAGAAGATGGATACTGAAAATTGAACTCTAACATAAATTACTTGGACTATTAAAATCAAAATTACTGCTGAAAAGTATAAATAATATGTAACACAGACTGCTTTTATTACTGTATTAAGGTTACACTTGCAGTAAATTATAGTATGTTCTGCAGTTACTTGTAGGAATATAACATCCTATTCTGTTGGGGTTTCTTATGTATTCAGTGTCACAAAAAAATCTCTTAGGACGGGATGGATGGATGGATGGATGGATGGATGGATGGATGGATGGATATGAAAAGCTGATAGAGGCATACCAGAAAAACTTACAACAGTAGTTCCAAAAGTGGTTGTACAAAGCAACAAGGTAGGGGGATTATTACAAATGGATCCCAGACTTTTGAAAAATATATATCATTTTGTTTTAATTTCACACTTATCTGCAGCTTTGCATTGGTTTATCACAGAAAACCATAAAATATAAATATATCTAAGTTTGTGGTTCTAATTTGTATCAAAATATGAAAAAGTTTGAGGTGTATTAATACTTTTTCAATGCAACACACTGTAACACCACTATTATATGGTGACTGGACATGCTGAGGTATTAATTTGCGCAAACTGGAATTAATGCAGTTCATTTTCCATTTCCAGTAATATTTTTAAAACAGTTACAGGTGAAACTTAACAAATTAACATATCGTGCAAAAGTTCATTTAGTTCAGTAATTCAACTTAAAAGGTGAAACTAATTTATGATGTGGACTCATTACATACAAAGCGAGATATTTCAAGCCTTTATTTGTTGTAATTTTGATGATTATGGGTTACAGTTTACGCCTGGTTCACATCGGTCACAGGAATATTGCGAAGCGGTGCGTTCACAAAAATTGTGCACTATCTGCTACCCCCCTGTTCACACCAGACGCGTATTTCTCCGCCACGGTCGACAAGCGCTTCTGCTCAGCTGTTGTTTTTTCAGAGCTATTTTTTTCATCATGGGTAAGTAAATAACCTCATAAAGTGTCTCTGTGTGTGTTTGTTTATTTTCATCTCTATAGTCTGTTTAGATACACGAATATGATCGCATTTCTCAATTGCGGTATTTTATTTTGAAAAATTGCTTTTATTTTAAAAATTGACCAGATTGTCTCGTGTGTCTTGGTGTGACTTCCTGCCAACAGATCTCTCGAGGCTCGCGCAAAAAATAGACCAGACGCCAACACGATTGCCTCATGGCGCGAGCCGGCCACACAGGATCGCGCCAGCGCTACGTGTCTGGTGTGAACTACACCATAGGTTAACAAGGTCGCTGATTGGAGGCGGTCTCTGTTCCGCGCCGCTTCGTGGCGCTTCCGCGGCCGTTGTGAACCAGGCCTCATGAAAACCCCAAATCCAAATTCTCATAAAATTAGAATATTACATGAAATCAAATAACAAGAATTTTAAATAGAGAAATGCCAGAGCTCTGAAAAGTATAATCATGCATATGTACTCAGTACTTGGTTTGGCCCCTTTTGCATCAATTATTGCCTCAATGCGGCGAGGCATGGATGCTATCAGCCTGTGGCACTGCTGAGGTGTTATGGAAGACCAGGATGTTTCAATAGCGGCCTTCAGCTCTTTTGCATTGTTCCGTCTCATGTCTGTTATCTTTCTCTTGGGAGTGCCCCATAGATTCTCTATGAGATTCAGGTCAGGCTAGTTTGCTGGCCAATCAAGCACAGTAATCCCATGGTCATTGAACCAGGTTTTGGTACTTTTGGCAGAGTGGGCAGGTGCCAAGTCCTGCTGGAAAATTAAGTCAGTATCTCCATAAAGCTCGTCTGTGGAAGGAAGCATGAAGTGCTCCAAAATGTCTTGGTAGAAGTCTGCTTTGACTTTGGACCAACACCAGCAGATGGCATGGCTCCCCAAATCAACTCAGACTGTTGAAACTTTACACTGAAGCCTCTTGGATTGTGTGCCTCTCCATTCTTCCTCCAAAATCTGGGATCTTGGTTTCCAAATGAGATGCAAAATTTGCAGTTCTTTTTTTCTTTAGCCCTGGTAAGACACTTCTAACGTTGTTGGTTGTTCAGGACTGGCTTGACAAGAGGAATACAACATTTGAAGCCAATGTCCAGGATCCATCTATGTGTGTTGGCTCTTTTGAATTGTCTTTTCCTGACAATCTTCTCCAGGCTGCGGTCATCCCTGCTGCGTGTGCCCCTTTTCCTTCCACACTTTTCCCTTCCACCTAACTTTCTATTAATGTGCTTTGAGCACTTTGGGAACACCTAACTTCTTTTGCAATTACCTTTTGAGGCTTTCCCTCCTTACTGAGGGTGTCTATGATGGTTTTCTACACAACTTTCATGTCAGCAGTCTTCCCCATGATTGTGATTCCAACTGAACCAGACTGAGAGACCATTTAAAGGCTCAGGAACCCTTTGTAGGTGTTTTGGAATAATTAGCTGATTAGAGTGTGACACTTTGAGCCTAAAATATTAAACTTTTTCACAATATTATAAATTTGTGGGATTTTGAATTTGACTGTAAGCCATTATTTTCACCTTTTGAGTTGAAATACTGAAATAAATCAACTTTTGCACAATATTCTAATTTTTCGAGTTTCACCTATAGTTGTTTCAGTTCGTATATAACGGCTGCAGTTTTGTTAAAACATGGATATGGGCAATGCTCTGATCTCTTAAAGGTATTGTGGAGGATTTTTCTGAATTTCAGTAAAGAACCGCCCTCTCCATGTTTTGAAAAAGTGCACGTGCGCAACACTCTACCTGCTCCTGAGAAGGAACGCCTGGTTATCCTCGTGCACGCTATGTTTACAAGTTGCTGTCGGCATCGCAGGACACGCTCACTGTAACCACTAGGTTGATTACCAACTCAGAATCAAACGAATCTTCCCCAGAAAGTTACAATATAGACGTAGATAACTACTTCTACCAGTAGTCTGAAACGTATTTCTCCACATAGCGTGCCGAACTTTATCTTACCTGTCGAGTAGAAACTTAGCGACGGAGGCATCAGTGGGGAGCCCAACTTTGGCTTTCAGCTCACGACGTCGTTGGAAAGACTCTCCTAAAAACAATCTGGTCTTGTTTCTCTCTTCTGAAGCCTTTCTCTTCTTCTCATACACTTCGAAGACACCTTTTCTCTTGCGACTCTTAGCCATATTCGAAAGAACCCGATGAGAACTGCGAGGTAGAATGAATGGATAAAGGTGTAATGTGCTACTCATAAACAGAGTGCGCAGGAAGTGAAAACTATCCCAGGGATGAGCACGTGCAACGGCCTTGCATACAAATATCACCAGAATGATTGACTGCTAGGAGGACCAGTAGTCTAGGTGATCCACCCCGAAGAAGAAAAAGATCCTCCACCATACCTTGTATTAAAGTTCAACGCCAAAATTTGACATTTTATTTGATTGACATCTTGCTTACCTAAATCATGATGGGACAACTTGACACAGCATCTGAAACCCTGCAGATGACACAAACTAATCCTCCGTGAAAAGCTTATCCCGCTTTATCGTTGACAGTTAACAAGGCCACAAATTAAAAAAATCCATAAATTATCCAAGCATGTAAATATTTAGCAATATACTGTATTGATGCTGAGCTGAGGAAGAAATCTTGATGTCTAAATTAGTATAACATTGCAAAAAAAAAAGACTGATTAGCATTTAGTCACTATGATGCTCAAATAAAAGAAAGCAACCAATAAATCCCACGAATATTTGCAACCTGTGGATCTAGTTTAACCAAGTTAGCAGTTTTGCTTCTGAGTGGCTGAAAGGAGTAAGTTGATGTGGTTCAGGCATCTGATCAGGATGCCTCCTAGTGGCCTCCCTTTGGAGCTTGTCTGGGCTTGTCCCACTGGAAGGAGACCCCAGGCCGACATAGAAAATGCTGGAGGAACTAAAAACCCCATATTGCCTGGAAGCATCTGGAAGAGCTTTCATCGTGACCCAATCATTAATGAATGGAAGAAAGAGGGATGGCAAGAACTTCTATGTATAAAAGTGATAAAGGAAGTTTTAATTTGCAAAAGCATTAATATTTATTTACCCTTTTTCCTTCCAATAGTGGGTTTTATGAATCTACAAGGGATCCAAGTATTCTGAAAGTCACAGTCCAGTTGTCAGCAGACCTAATCAAGGAAAAACCTCTGACACATTTAAAGCACAAGAAATCTGGTTTGACCTTTTCACAGAAGACATTTGAACCGCCCACAATGAACCTCTACATGCTTCTCATTGCCCTTTCCCTCACATGATCACTCTGTCCTACACAATTCACAGAGATGCAAAACAGCTGTACTAATGAATGGGACATGATCAAAGTACTCATGTTGAGGTCTTCTGAGCAGTCTGAAGAAGGTGCAACATAGGTCTGCATGTTTTTGCAGCTCGGTCCATCACTCACAGCCATGCCCTCTCACAGATATTGCATGTTACAAATGTCAGACGTTACAGATCTGGGTATGTGTGTGTACGTGTTTGTGCATGGATGTCGAACCGTTCACAGGCATGGAAGCAGCTTGTTGAACTAATAGCCTAACTAATGTGCCTACATTCCCCCTCCTCCTCCACCCTCAACAAAAAACTGACATCTCTGCTGTATGGGGAAAGATGAGAGTGGGAGGAGAGAGATAAAACGGAAGTAAAGAAGAGGATGGAAGTGGCTTGACAAGCGGCAGACCCCATCGCCCTGTGGTCTGACTCCGTCTATCTCCCCTTTGCTCCCAAAGGGTTTGTCTCTAAGGATAGTGCTATGATGAATAGGCCTGTCTAGGCTAACACAGCGGAGACCAATTAAAGAAAGAAAGAACAAAAAAACAAGGAGAGAAACTGAAGCCAGGCTGGGATACTAAAAGGGGAAAAAGCGGAAGCACAGAACGGGAACAGACACTTGGAGGAGGTAGGATTCAGGAGAGGTTAACACAGTGAATGCTGGGAGGATTGCTGTCCATGTGTCTGTGTCTCTCTCTGGGAGAGCTGTCAGAGCTGAGGGAGAGGCTGGGTAAGAGAGGCTGGCCTCCCAAGTCTTAACCTCCTCTGCTGCTGCAGGAGAGGCTCTGACAGCACAGATGCACAAAAAGGACCTTTCACCGATGTTCTGTGAATTTCTCCTCCCTCCTACATTCTTCTTTTTACTTAAACACTGAGAGAGAAACTTCTATACTTTACAATTAACTAAGACTCCCAGTTTCATGGATTTGAATCATGAAAAATATCCAGATATTACTGATTACAGACATATCCGATTCATTTATCCAACTCAGTTAACACTGTTGTTAAAAGACTGAAATGATCAGATACGGCCTGATTAAATAGGGTTGAATATTTTTAATTCAGGAGTGTCACCACAATGTTGTTTGATGTTTTGTTTTAAATCCATATGACAGTGTACACCTTCTGCCAGCAGATTTGCCATGTCTTTCATGTTTGTGTGTTGAGCATTATGCATTTCCATTTTGTATAGTGAATGCATATTGAGATGAAGGGTGTAAAATGTTCAACGTGCAACAAGGTAGAGTGGGTTACTTTATCAAAAGTAAAAACCAGCTTGCCAGATTTGCCAAGCCAGACTAAATATTGAGACCCTACTAGGTCTCCAATGACAAAAAAATAAAGATACAAATAAAATAAAAGACCCTTCTAGGAGTGAAATCTCAAGAAAAAACAGCCATCAGAATTATTGGAGTGCAAAAACCCCTTAAGTGATTAATTGCAAACTTTTCTTTACAAAAATGAACAGCAATTGTAGGTTTTTGTTCTTATTCTTCTTGTTTTACCTGTAGGCTTTAGAGAAATTTTTGTTTTTATATTGTATAAATCTAATACTTACAAATATAATTTGGGTAACCTTACAATAAATTTGTGAGGACCCCTGCAATCTCTAGGACCCTTGAGGGGTCCTTGACCCCATGTTGGGAACTACTGCTCTAGAGTGGGCCCCAGCAATTCAATTCAGTTCAGTTTGATTAAATACAGCCAGTTCACAACCCATCATCTTGAGGTACTTTACACTAAAAGTTATTTCAATTCACACATACATTCCAAATTATCCTACGGATTAAAGTAAATAGGTAAAGTTGTATTTAGAGATCACCTTTAAAGTTATGAGAATCACAAACTGCTTCACAAAAACCGGGAATATATAACAATACACAAAAGACCATTGAGAAGGGCTATTTTTAAAAGATATATCTTTAGCTGCTCTTTAAAAGAATAAAAGAGACCATGGAGTCCAAACAGTGGATTAAGTTCACTTTATTATTCGAATCAGTTTAAAAGTTTTCTGTCAAAGGAAACCCAGCAGATTGCATTGAGTCATTGAATTGCAGCATTCCCTCCTCCTAGACGATCACATATTGACAGTACGTTGTGTCAGTGACTTCACAGCAATCCCTCATACTGAGCAAGCATTTAGCGACAGTGAAGAGGAAAAACTCCCCTTTAACAGGAAGAAATCTCCAGCAGAATCTGGCTCAGTACCAGCGGCCATCTGCCACGACCGACTGGGGGTTCGAGAAGACAAAGCAGATACAAAAAAGTGGTATTGGAAAGTAAAGGTGTATTTTCTATGTCATAGAAAGTAAAACGTTAATAGCAGGAGAGGAAGAATATTCAGTTAATGGGAGCATTTTCTCAGCCGACAACCCCCTCCAAAAAAGCATCACAGCTTAACAGAATGCCAGTCCAGGTATAGCTTCTATGGAGAAAAAACACTGAAAAAAAACTATAAAGTTAACATTTGAAATAATAACAAATAATGCAACTGGAGAGTAGTAGAAAAAAAGAAAATAGCAAAGTGAGGAAAAGTGATCAGTCTGTTCTCCAGCAGTCTAAACCTATAGCAGTATAAGTACAAAGATAGCTAAGGATAACCCAGCATGTTAGAATGAGACATGACAGAGGCAGAAGCCTGAGCAAGCATATGGTGACGGGAGAAATAAATCTCCCTTTAAACAGGAAAAAACTTCCAGCAGAATCAGGTTCAGGTTGGGCGTCATCTGCCTCAGCCTGCTGAGGATAAAAAGAACAATAAAGACACACACAAACATACAAATGGCTAGGGAAACACAAACCACAGAGTTAGCAACAATGTTGATATACATGTACATCATGACAAAAGAGAAGAAAAGGTTAGTGCATCTGGGCCTTGAGAAGCCTGGCATGGGATAACATTTCCTGTATCTTATTAAATGTATGAAAATTAGATTTAGTTTAGGTCTATTTACATAAAATGTGTCATTGTATGGCACTTTACAAGACAAACACTCAAATTCATATCCAGTTATATAGAAATATATGATCAAATTAATCCCATGCTATCTAAACATAGTATCGGGTGCCGTTTGTAAAGTTTCACAGTCAAAAATTACCACCAATAACTTTAGTAATATAGTCATAATAGAAAAAAAATGGGGGTTCATTTTTTAAAGACATAGCCTATTTTTATCATGTTATTCATTAATTTTTAAATGCCACAGTTTCAAACCAAATATTTATTTGGGAGCTAAATATTTGGCTTGTTAACTAAATATTTAGTTTTAAACTAAATACTTAGTTCGAAAAAAGATAGTTAGCTAGCTAACTAACTATTGAATTTGGATGTAAATATTTAGTTTGAAAATAAAACATTTAGCTTAAAATATTTTTGCTTGTTTGTATGTTTAGTTTTGAGCTAAATATTTAGCATGCTAAAATAATTTATTTATTTGAAGCTAATTATTTAGTTTGTAAACAAAATATTTAGCTTGTTAACTAAATAGAGCATTTAGTTTGGAGGTAAATGTTTAGTTTATAAACTAAATATTTACCTTGCTATCTAAATATTTTCTTAGGAGCTAAATATTTAATCTGTAAACAAAATATTTAGTTAATAAGCTAAATATTTAGTTCCAAACAAATCATTAAGCTAAATATTTAGTTTAAAACTGACAATTATATAACAATTTACATGGTGAAAACAGCTTTGAAAAATGAACCCCTGTTTTCTTCTCTATATACTTTGTAACTCAAATTATTGCTGCTGAATTATGGCAGTGTAACTTCACAATTGGCACCCTATAATACTGGATCAAAATTAAGTTACATATAGCTGTTTCTTTTCAATTTACAATATAGTGCAGTCAAATTCAGGCTATAATCCTATTAAGAAGTTATATCAGGAAGCCCATCTATTTGCATTGAGTCATTGATTTTGCACCAATCCCTAGAGCTGGGTAAGTAATTTAAGTAGGCTAATAGTATTCCACTGCTTCTTTTAGTTCAACCATCATGTTGCCCCAAAAATGAAGATGAAACAGACAAGAAATTGTAACTTCGATTGTGAAATTTTCAAACGATTAGAAACAAATTATGTGTGAGTTGATAGTCAACATCAAGGTACATCAAGGGTTTTAATTCCTTGTTTTAAAAGAGCAAAGTTTAATCATATAGTTCTTTAGGATTTGAAGTTCTTTTATTGATGTGCCAGAGAAATTGATAGAGTTTCTAGAGTTTTCACCAGATATACGCCCGTTTCCCCATCCTCACCTCTTGTTGAGCACTGCTGGTCACCTGGCTGGAAGGAAGCTGACACATTTTACTTTGTTTACCAAAAAGATAGAAATGGCTCTTTTAAATATTTCAAGTTGTAAAAACTCTAATATTGTTATATCGTTAGAATTAACCGTGTAATAATATAAACATGAGAGTCCATTTCTACATTAAAAATACTTTTTTATATATTTCTAGTTGTAAAAACCTTATGTATAGTTGTGAACAACCATTCTCCTTAAGTTAATGTGTAATAAACTACAGTTAAAAAGCTACAAGTTCTCTTAAGCAGCAGAATGCAGGGTAGCTACGAAAAAAATTGATAGACAAATTAACCAGATAATGTTTTACATGTGTTGCTCTGTAAAGAACAGAGCAGCAAAAGGTTTATGCTTATCTGTATAATAACTTGAAAGACACTATAGTGATTTATTCAAATGTAATAAATGTGTATGCTTGGCTCTTTGTATTCAAATCCTATTGACAATAAATAAGTGTTGTATATAATATAATATTATACTGTAACTCTAATGATCACTATGTAACAAAAGTGGAATGAAGTTAGATTACGTGTTGCTTTTCCTACACACGTCCTTTTTGTTGTATT
Organism: Valencia hispanica; assembly: GCA_963556495.2. Taxonomy (NCBI): domain Eukaryota; kingdom Metazoa; phylum Chordata; class Actinopteri; order Cyprinodontiformes; family Valenciidae; genus Valencia; species Valencia hispanica. The sequence goes on from OY747703.1 coordinate 39,936,464, forward strand.
TTTTTTACTGCCCCTTCTTGTTTTTACAGGAAACCAGAGCACCTGGCGATAACCATAAATCCAAAATTATACAATATATATATATATATATATATATATATATATATATATATATATATATATATATATATATATAATATATAAAAATAATAATATATAAAATATAAATATAATCTAAAAATAATTCAGTTACACATATTCCAGTTTAATTCTAGGTATAATACAATCCATCTGAAAGCAATTTATTAGGACAAATGGCCTAAAGCCTTGAGAAAACTAAATGTGTTTTTTCCCCTTTTACTCAGATTTTGAATCGTTAAACAAACTATTCCCCACACATGTATCTCGTGTCCTTTGTTGTAAATTTCGCTCGTTTTTGCGGAAAACCAGAGCTCCTGGAGAAAACCATGAATCCCAAACATTCCAATGATATAAAAAGATTACAATTATGTCACATATATTCAATTCAATTCAGTCGTCATTGTGATACAACGCCGGTAAATGCAGTTCAGAAAGGCAAAATGTTTGTATGTAAAACGGCAACTCGCGCAATGAAAATTAAAACACTCATTTTGTACCCTAAGGTAGGCCTTTTCTCTGTTCCATCTTTCAATTTTTTGAGTTTATTGTGTTTAGAAACCAGAGCACCTGGAGAAAACCTACACCAGAACAGAGATAACATGCAAATCGTACATAAACAAAACAATTAGATTTGATTCATTTTATTCATATTGTGTCAATTAGCCTATCCAGTTTTTATTGTTCCACAAACAAAATTTAAAAAAAAAATAATAATTTGAAGACATTTTGAAAACTATAAATTTCACAAAAAGAGTTTGATATTTTCCGTCTGATTCACCTCCACATACACCTACCTCTGTTTATACTTACCACCTTCTTTTCATCCTCTTTGTCCTGTTCATTCTTCCACCTTTCCGTGTACTCTAAAGTTGTAGAGACATGTGTACTCAGGATGGCCCCAGTTGCTGTTGACCAGTAGCTTTATGAAACTAAAGGTTGCTCTTCTGTGGTCCTGTAATGATTAAACGATGCGGTAGTTGAATAATAGATCAGCACAATTGGAACAACTGCTAATATTGTTTGAGTTCTTTCCCATTTTTTATGTAACAACCACAAACTTAATTGTATTTGATTAGTATTTTATCTGATAGACCATGGGTGTCCAGCTCCAGTCCATGAAGGTGTCCTGCCCATTTTAGATGTGTTTCTGCTCCAACACAACTGATTCAAATGGTCCAACTACCTCCTCAGCATGTCAAAGCTCTGCAGATGTCTGCTAATGAACCATCATTTGATTCAGGTGTGTTGAACCAGCGACAAAACTCAAACAAGCAGGGTACCGGCTCTTGAGAACTGACTTTGGACACCACTGTGATAGAGCAACACATGGTGGCATTTTATTATTTAGTGGAAGGTGATGTTGTGGGGATGGTTTTCTTCAGCAGTTATAGGGAAGCTGCTCAGAGTTGATGTGAAGATGGACAGAGCTAAATACAGAGTAGTCCTGGAAGAAAACCTGCAGAAGACTTAAAAACTGGGTCAGAGCAGCACTAGGCCTATACCTTCCAGTAGCAAAACAACCACATACAGCCTGAGCTACAATGGAGAGGTTTAGATCAAACATGTGTTAGGTCTTGTCAAAGTGCAGACCTAAATCCAAAACAGAATCTGTGGCAAAACTAAAAAAACAGATAGTTTTAGATCCTCTGTATCCAATCTTACTGAGTTTTAGGCATTTTTGTTATGCCAAAAAAAATTCTAGTTCTACTTTGGATACTTTTGCAAAACCAGGTACTTGGGTAGCTAAAAATCAACAACATTTGGGATCAAATGTACCGGTAGCTTAAAGGTCTGAAGCTGGTTTCCATCCTCATCAAAGAGAAAAGATCCTAGAAGAGTCCCCTCATCTTGTAAATTCCTTTTACCCTGTGAAACAAAATCCGACAAATTTCTTTTATAAATATGTCTGAAAGTTAGATTGAGTGTTGCTGTTTAATTATCAGATAACTATGCCTTACAAAGACAGCAAACTCCTTGGGAGCACTACAGATTGTTCCAGTCGGGGACAAGATTTTGGGCAGGTGACCCAATGTGACATGACTGATGGTGACATTGTGGGACAAGCCGATGGATAAATGTCCCTGGGAACCTGCAAAGGGCCAGCATTGTCCCGGAAGCATGCATGATTTTCCCTGAAGAGAAAAAAAGTCATTATTTTAAGTAAAAAGCCTCCCAGTCCCAACTATCATACAGAAATATCATTTGGTCTCATCTTCATGCTACATTATGATCACAGTTCAGTTCACACCTGAATAACAATGTCTGGAGTGACAGCTGGCCGTCTAATGGAAAATCCAAACCAAGTGCATAGTACTTCTTGGTCCTGATATGTGTCTGAGGACATCTTGTGTAAAACCATTGCTCCTGTATTTAAACACAGACAGAAAGTGAGTTAAGACTCTTTAAGCTGAAAGCATTCAGTCGGATTTATGATATAAATGACCTACCTTGTGATTTCAGAGCAAAGTTGGGCCACAAATCCACTGATGGAAGAAGGTAGTCAACATTCTTCTTCAGTCTCAGCAGCTCCTCCTGCAGCTCCTTTAAATTTGTTTCTTTATCTTCACATCCTGGGACTGGGACCTAAACACAATTAAAGTTAGATGTTTGGTCATGTCTTTGCAGAGGACGTTCAAACAGAGACTTTGATTAACAGAAGGCATACTGTGTTTATGGTAGTTGGTGAAGAAATTGGAGTTTCTGAGTGCAGATGAGAAACCAGGCAGGTATATCCTGACAAACGAGGAGAAATGAGAAGAAGCCAACAGGGTCAGTGACAATGATTTCAGACAACAGATTTTCTACAAAATTTAAAAATGCTGGTGCTTGACGGCTTGTGGAAGAAATATAGTACCAAAAAACAAGGAGAGGAATATGATCTGAAGACAAAAGTGCCTCAGTGTGTATTTCATTGGGTCCTCATTGCTGCTGCAGCTGTTTTCTGAAGAGATCTTAGTTGTTTTTGTAATTTTGGTGTTGTCAGGACGACGCTTTCTACACCTCCTGCTTGGCCTTGGTGGAACAAATACAAATATAAAAACAGGTAAATGGATAAGGTTATTATGTTAAACACACACAGTGATTTGCAAAAGTATTCACTCGCCTTGAACTTTTTCGCATGGTATCATATTACAGCCACTAATGTCAATGTGTTTTAACATGAAAGACAAAGACAAAAGTTTCCTTTTATTTAGCCACAAGGACACCTATGACTACGCTGAAGGAGTTACAAGCATCATCCGGTGATGGTAGAGACTCTGCATACAACAACTGATGCCCGGGTTCTTCACCAAGAATTGGTCTACCCGGGTTGACTGGGTCTGACTTCCGCCCAGTGGATATTTGCTAAATGTCTCTCCCCTGCTTCTCTCCCACTTTCTGTACTTAACCACAAATCCTTTAAAAAAAGCTGTATGGGAGACCAACATGGAGCTTCTTGTGCATCCTAACCAACCCTAACCCTTCTTGTGCATCAGAGAAGACACTATGTTTGGCAGACACCAAACACTGCACATCACCACAAACACACCATCCCCACTGTGAGGCACGATGGTGGCAGCATTGTGCTGTGGGGATACTTTTCAGCAGCAGGCCCTGAAAGGCTTGTAAAGGTAATCGGTAAAGTGAATGTAGCAAACTATAGGCACTGTACATCTGAATTTTCTCACTGTGGAACAACAAGAACATTTTCATTTCTATTCCTAACAGTGTTTACTAACTATGTGACTTCTGACAGCAGTTGGTTGCACTGGATTTAATTTAGAGGCATCAGAGTTAAGGGGGCTGAAAATACATATAATGCCACAGAATTTTGTTTGACAAAAAAAGCTTATTTTCTTCTTTTTTGTTATTCAGTTAAATAAAAGTTAAAATACTACACAGAAAGTTAGTGGTTCTAACATGAAAAGATGTTAAAAAAAAAATTCAAGGGGTGGAAATACTTTTGCCATGTTTTGTATTAAATACATTTGTTGATTCAGTTTACCTGACTCTGGTCTCTTGATGAGACACCATGGGTTCTCCATCAGAGTTGTAGTACCCTGTTGATTTCAGACGAGGACTTCTTCTCAACATCTCTAAACCAAAGCAGAAACATAGGAAGGCTGTCAGTGACTCTGACACAAAACACGTTAGACATGTGACATAACTGAATTGGGTTTTTTTGGCCAGTTGCAACATCTTAAAATCATTAGTGAAATTCTAAAACTGAGGTTTATTTAACCTTTTTTAGCGATACCAGTCATGGTATTATTTTGGACATCTATCACAGCCACTGATCTTTACATTTTCATATAAAACAACTAAAAACAAAAAAGCCTTAAGTCTACTGTTGGAGCCTAATTTTTTTTTTGATTTGGGCTTTTCACCGTTGGTAACATGCATAAAACACAAAAAACAACCACTCTGAGACTTTCCATATCTGCATAAAACAAGAAACAAAACTTCATCCATCTTAAACTCAAAAAACATATTTCTGACAAGCTATCTTGATTAACATATCACAATCATTCACATTCGCATATTCACATTCTAGAATTGCGCTGCTCTGGGTGGCTGCATGTTGGAGAGGCTCTGTTGGCTACATGTTAAGTTTTGGGTTTTTCTGGGGGGGGGTTTTGTACATTGGTTCCTCTTTTTTCTTAAAGAAGATTGCATTGTTTTTGACCTGTATACTTTCTAGTTTTTGGTGCTGTGAAGCTGGAAGGATTTTTGCTGTAAATTTTTCCCTTTCTGACAATTTGTCATGATGCGTAACCATGGCAACAATGTGGTTTACAGCCGGGAGCATCTGATTAACATCGCAAAAGCTGAAATAATACCTCAACTGAAGCCACAAATCCCTGATGAGTTGATAAGGAGGAGGCGAGGATGCAGAGCAGGAGCCAAAAGGAGACAGAAAGAGGAAGTTCAAGCCATCTCTTCCATTGATCATAATGGGCAACGTAAAATCACTGGTTAACAAGATGGATGAACTCCAAGCCCTTACAAGGACTCAGCCAGAGTACCGTGAATGCAGTGTTATGTGTTTTACTGAGACGTGGCTGCTGGATCATATCCCCGACTTCAACGTCTGTCTGCCAGGCTTCCTGACTGTACGAGCAGACAGAGATCTGAAGACGACCAGAAAAAGAAAAGGTGGTGGAGTAGCAGTGCTTGTCAACACCAGATGGTGTCTTCCAGGACATGTTACTGTGAAGTGTCGTCTCTGCAGCCCAGATGTCGAACTCTTGGCAGTGAGTTTTCGTCCATATTATTTACCAAGAGAGTTCACCAGTGTAATTTTGGCTGTTGTTTACATTCCACCTTCAGCCGTTGCCGACACTGCATGTGATGTCATCAGTTCCGTTGTTGCTAAGCTACAGACACAGCCCCCCAATGCATTTGTGGCAATATCTGGTGATTTTAATCATGCCTCGCTCTCTACTACACTTCCAACATTTCAACAGTTTGTCAGCTGCTCTACAAGAGAAAACAGGACCTTGGATTTGTTTTATGCAAATGTAAAGGATTCATGCATGTCCAAACCAAGACCTCCTCTGGGACAATCAGATCACAATCTTGTTTTTCTCTGTTCAGAATATAAACCACTTGTTCAGAGGCAACCTGTTACAAAGAAAACTGTGAGAAAATGGTCACAGGAAGCTGAAGAAGCCCTGCAGGGTTGTTTAGCAACCACAGACTGGATGACTCTTTGTCAAGCACACGGAGAGGACATCAATGCCATGACTGAGTGTGTGACTGACTACATAAACTTCTGTGTGGACAACATTATCCCTGAGATGCTTCCCTAATAACAAACCCTGGATCACAAGTGACCTGAAGGAACTGCTAAACAAGAAAAAAAGAGCATTCAGGGAGGGAGACAGGGAATTACTGAGGAGTATACAGAAGCAACTTAAGGTCAAGATCAGAGACATCAAGGAGGCATACAGGTAGAAGCTGGAGAACAAACTACAGAGGAACAATATCAGAGATGTCTGGTCAGCAATGAGAAAGATCACACGTTTTAAGGACAGGAAGGATTGGATAGATGGAAGTCTGGATAGAGCCAATGAACTGAACATATTCTTCAACAGGTTCAGTTCAGGAACTAGCTCAGCATCCCCCTCTCCTGTTCCCAGCCAAACAGACATCCCACTCTCCTCTGATCAACAGCTTTCCTGTTACACCTCGGATGTTTTATCCTTCATCTCAGCCATGGACTCTTTTAATTCCACAAGTTTGACTTCAACCAAGTCAGGAAATGCTGCTACCCCCTTTGCCTCCCCCTCCCACTTGTCTGTCTCCAAAAGTCAGGTGAAGAGGCAGCTGGAGAAACTGAACCGGAACAAGGCTGCAGGTCCAGATGGTGTCATCCCCAGAGTCCTGAAGGCCTGTGCAGAGCAGCTCTGTGGGATTCTGCAGCACCTCTTCAACCTTAGCCTAACTCAGGAGAAGGTTCCAGTGTTGTGGAAGACATCCTGCCTTGTTCCAGTACCCAAAAGAACTCACCCATCAGTCATCAATGACTATAGACCCGTTGCCCTGACATCCCACATCATGAAGGTCCTGGAGAGACTCCTGTTGGCACCCCTGAGTAAGCAAACAAGAACGTATCAGGACCCGCTGCAGTGTGCTTATCGTTGTGGAGTTGGAGTTGAAGATGCCATCATCCACCTGCTTCAACCAACCCACTGTCATCTGGACAAAGCAGGCAGCACTGTGAGGATCATGTTCTTTGATTTCTCCAGTGCATTTAATACAATTCAGCCTGATTTGCTTTGTCAGAAACTCCTGAAGACACAGGTGGAGCCCTCAACAATCGCCTGGATCAATGACTACCTGACCAACAGACCACAATTTGTGAGACTGAAGAATTGTGTGTCAAACCAAGTGGTCAGCAGCACAGGAGCACCACAGGGGACCGTACTCTCACCATTCCTTTTCACTCTGTACACCTCAGACTTCCAGTACAAATCAGAGACCTGTCATCTGCAGAAATACTCAGATGACTCTGCAATTGTCGGGTGTATCAGAAATGGACAAGAAGCTGAATACAGAGAGCTGGTGGACCGCTTTGTGACATGGTGTGGAAATAATCGTCTCACCTTGAATGTGAACAAAACAAAGGAGATGATTGTAGATTTCAGAAGAAACAGGGATAAGTCAAAAACTGTTTCCATCATGGGAGAAGAAGTGGAGGTGGTTGAGGTGTATAAATACCTCGGAGTTCACCTTGACAACAGACTGGACTGGAGGCGCAACAGTGAAACCGTCTACATTGTAGACTCTACAAGAAGGGACAGAGCAGACTGTACTTCTTGAGGAAGCTTAGGTCCTTCAAGGTTTGCAGCAAGATGCTGGAGATCTTTTACAAGTCTGTTATGGAGAATGTAATCTCTTCAGCCATCATCTGTTGGGGTAGGAGCATCAGAGCCAGGTATTTAAATAGGCTAAACAACCTGATAAAGAAGGCTGGTTCTGTTCTTGGGACAACTGTGGAACATCTGGAGATGATGATGGAAAGAAGGATTCTTCATGAAATCAAAAAAATTATGGACAACCCTGAGCATCCTCTTCATGAGACTGTCATACAACAACAGAGCGTCTTCAGTCGGAGGCTTCTTCAGTTTCGCTGCAATACAGACCGCTACAGGAAATCCTTCCTGCCCACAGCCATCATCATCTATAACAACTCCTTAAAGAATTAATTATATGAGCTATACCAACACTTAATTTCCCTCTGGGATCAATAAAGTATTTTCGAATTGAATTGAAACATTTAAGCCTAATAATTACAATACATATTTTCAAACATGTGTTTTTAGTTATCATTGATTGATAGATATTCAAAAGAAATTACTTACTTTGACAGTATTTTAGGAACAATCACTGTGTTTTAGCTGAATGAAGTTGATCTTGCTCCATCTTTTCGTTGTGTCTCTGCTCTGTGATCCACAAACAGAACTGAGAGAACTCTGACATAAATTCTTCTTTTGTTGACAAAATTCTGGAAGCTAATGATGTCATGTGACCATGGAGGCCAGATGTTTGAAAGCAGCAACAAACACGCATGAACTAATGGGATTTCAATTCAATTCAACTCAAAAATACTTTATTGATCCCAGAGGGAAATTGTTGGTATAGCTCATATGATTAATTCTTTAAGGAGTTGTTGTTATGAATTTACAGGTTTATTTAACGCAGTTTTAAAACACATAAAATGAATCAAATCCTCTTTGGGTTGATAAATATTTGAATTTGTATTTGCAAACTGACATGTGCATTAATAAATGTTTAAATTATGTTATTAATGCATCGTCTGTGCAGTTTCAGTATTAATGAAACTCTGAAAGTTACAGTCTAAAAGAGGCATCAACCATTTCAGCCGCACCTCAAGTCTCAGTACTTGGCTCCAAACTGTGTGTCCAACTTTTAATGGATTTTTTATTGATAATTGTGACCTATTTTGGTACCGACCCTCTCTATTCGGGGAGGATGGCATTCATCCTAACCGGTTAGGCAGTTAACAAATAAAATTTTATGCTATTCACAATTTCTCATCCAAATGACTGGGACATCATGCCAGTCATTCTGTAGACAACATTTCTGCCACAATCCACCAGTAATACATTTGCCCAATTTAAGTTCCAAAAAAATAAATTGTATCACAGTCATTATCAACCACAGTCACAAACATTCTTCAAACACGACTATAAACATGAACGATCATGAACATGAATGATCTCAAATGTTATTACTAGGAAGTCCCTACCTATCAGACCAGCACCTCCTGTAATTTTTAACATAGCATTTTTAAATGTTCGCTCTCTTTTAAACAACTTTTATTGTTAATGATTTGATTTTAGATAATATTGTCTGGCTTGAAGCTGATGGGCCTGTTATTCTCACCGAGGCTTCCTCCCTAAATTTTATTTTTTTATTTTCTATCAGGGGAGAAAAAAAAAAAAAAAAAAGGTGAAATGCTTCAATTGCTCGAAATTAAATTTTGACAAAGACAATTTCACAAAATAACTACACCACATCCGAGCATCATGCCTTTGTCTTTAGCAACCCCCCTGTTTTATGCGTTACAGTTTACAGAGCACCTAAGCCTCTTTCCTGTTTTATTCAAGAATTCTCTGAATCTCTATTCAGTATACATGCTAAATATAACAAAATTTTAATAACCGGCGATTTTAATCTACATATTGATAGTTTTAATTCCCATATTAAAGAGTTTTTACATCTTTTGAAATGTATGGATTTTAAGTCACATAGCCGACTCACAAGAGAGGACACACCCTGGACCTGGTCATATCATATGGCCCGTCCACTAGTGTGTCCTCAGTTGTTGAGCTGGCTGTGTCATACCACTTTTGTATTTCTTTTTTTAACATCACAGGTTTTATCCAACAGCAGGCCGTGGTGAGAACTGTGAGGAAACGGTAAATAACTTCTTAAGTGGCTGCAAATATCTTTAACATTTTAAACCAAACTCCAGTCCAGACTTTACCTGCATCGTGTAATTTTATTGATGATTTTAACAGCAGGCTAAAGTCAGCCATTGATTCGGTAGCCCCACTCCAAACAAAAACTATGAAAACCAAGCCCATAAGACTGGTGAAATAATGAAATGAGACCCGAAGAAGAAATGCAGTAAAGCAGAGCGAAAATGGAGGAAAACAAAGCTCACGATTCATTTTCAAATATGTCGTGAACAACTTAAAATCTATAATACTGTTAAAAGACCAAGAACGCTCCACTTTTCAAAGCTGATTGCAGACAATAACAATCCCAAATTCCATTTTTTTTAAACAATTGATTGAATACTGATTTTAACAAACCCTCAAAGTCTCCTTCAGTTGCTACATGTGAATAATTAGCAGACCACTTCAGAAAAAAGGGCTATTAGATGCAACCTGTTATCACAGAAAAATGTTTATTTTAACATGTCTGAAGCACAGTTTTTACCTGAGGAAACACTGGAGAATTTTGCCCTGGTGGATGCAAAGATACTTGGTAGAGTTTTCTCTCAAGTTAACTCACCTACTTTCTTTTTAGACCCAATTCCCACATCAATTTTAAAGAACTGTTATAATTTCTTTGAGGGTGAGCTTTTAAACATTGTTAATTGCTCTCTTCAGACGAGTGTTTTCCCAACTACCTTTAAAACAGTGGTGAAGCCCCTTCTGAAGCAGAGTAATTTAGATCCTAACATTGTTGATAACTATCGACCAGTATCCAACTTACCTTTTTAAAGTAAAATGATAGGAAGAGTTGTTTTTATTCCGCTTAATTAGTTTTTAAATGAACACAGTATTTTAGAAAAATATATCAATCTGGTTTTAGGACAGTACAGAGACCGTTCTTTTAAAGATTGTTAATAACCTCAGCTGCAACTTATTCACAGAAGCTTTAAGTTTTGGTTCTACTGGATCTAAGCACAGCTTTTGACACAGTTGACCACATTTTCTTGCACAGACTAAAAAGTCTGGTGGGTCTCTCAGGTACTGTTTTAGAATGGTTTTACTCCTATCTCACAGATGGATACTCACCCCTCAGGAACCCATGACATTCAGTTTGGGGTTCTACAAGGATAAATTTTAGGCCCAATACTTTTTAATCTCTACACACTGGCACTTTTTTGCAGGCCTTTTTCAGAATTGCATCCTTTTTTTCTCAGAACATTCCAAACATTAGAATGTGCCACTTTTAATACTCTTCCAGTCTCTCAAAAAAAAATACAAATCTATTTTTGTAGCCCAAACCCAGCCTGTTGTGCATGGGGAGCGCCTTTGACCACATTATTTGGTTTAACAGCACACTTTGAAAAAAGTCCAAACTTTTTCTCTCAAAACCAGAATTTAAAACAAAGGACCTGCCCATACCTTTCCATTAAATGGGATATATCATGGAAATTCCACTTTTTTTTTTACCCCTAAAGGCTTTGTGTAGTGAATTTAGAGTGTCTAGGACTGCAAAAGGCATAAAAGTGTAACTCCATGTGTTGTGGAGATATTTTTACAAAAAATTTTGGGTCATATTTTTTAAGCCAGTAAGTTTTCTGTATTATGTTTTTTGAACCATTACGTCAGTACTTGCACTGGAACTGCCAAACTTTGTCAACACTGACCGAATCTGCCATCTTTATTTCTCACTTTGAGTTTGTAGTCGAAGTTAAGGTATGCCGAAAGTCTTAGTTTTCTTCATTTTCCTCTCGTTCAGGGTCAGACACTGGCTCGAACATGTACGCCTGGATGGACAGCCCTGTGAAGGAGTGGCGACCCATCCAGGGTTATTCTACCTCTTGCCAGATGACTGCCCAATTACTTCTGGTAAAAGGAAGTTCAAAGGAGAATGCACATAACTTATGTATACCCTCAAATTAAAGCTAAAAGTCTGCACTTTGTGTACATCTTTATTAAATACCTAATGTGATTGTTCCAACTGCACAGCGTATGTAACTATCTTTTTTAAGTGTGTGTAATAAGAGATCTGAGAAGTATTAAACACATCAACATTTTAATCTCTGTGACATGAAGTTTTGGAAAACAGATGCTTGCTAGCCAGAAATCAAAACAGACCACCACTTCCTCACATGAGACTCTTGCACAAGCATTTGATGAATACCCTCCCCTACATCCTCTAACAGAAAAAAAAAAAAAAAAAAGACCACTCGTCCTCTTGTTCCTCCAGACAATCCACGTTCTCAGTTTCTCATCTGTGAGACAATTACGAACACCCTGCTCCCCATTTATCACCAACAATTAAACAGCATGGATGCACAGAGAGGCAGAAGAGGAGACGGTGGCTGAAGTGGGAGGAAATCTGAGTGGAATGAAGTAGAGCCAACATTGGCAAAGACAGAGGAAGGCTGACAGCACAATTAGGGTTTTTAATTCTCTGCTTGAGTAGGTCAGGCCAGTCTTTATGCTAATTAGGACGCCCCGGCCTGTAATAAATCTCTATGATCCAGCCTCATTTCACCCCTGTCTTTCTGTCTCACTCAGACTCTCTCCTTCTGCAACACACAAACTTCTTCCTTTTACTTTTCGTGCCTACACGTTAACTTCGGCATCAACAGCTTGCATAAAATCATTGAATTTCTGTTTATAGTTTCCCTGAGAGCCCCCATTGGTCTGCAACATGCTGTTTACTGGCTGGGCAAGCATGCACTGCCTCAGCTCAGGGCCTCCACCACATGTAGTTTCCCTCCCTGTTAACTCCCTTTATTAGTGTTTTTCAGGACTCTGGTTTGCACATCTTGCACTGCTGAACTCCAACATGTAAACACGCAAACATTAAAAACCACCGATGCAGTGAATGCTGAAGATTTACTCGTTTTCCTCCCTCTTCTTCCTTTATCCTCTCATCTCCATTTGACAGACATGCCTAATGATAACATCTGAGGGGGGAGGGAGGGGGTGGGCAAAGTGCACAACAATCCGCAGATAATTGGGAGGCCACATTTGAGGATGACGAGAGAGAAAATGAGAGGGATAGATAAGAGGACAACAGTAGGCGTTTGTTACAATAGCAACTGGTGTATATATTTTCACCCTCATTTAGATCACAAGGACTCATTCTAGTTTCCTTCTTTATAAAATATCTCAAACCCAATTTAACTATAGAAAACATGCTAGAAAATGTACCGGTTTCCCATTCATTAAGTAAATGAAGGTGAAGCTAGGTTCTAAGCAACTGAGATGTTATTCCACTTACAGAAACATACCACAGCATAATTTTACCACAGAAATCAGCCCTGCTGAGCAATTCTACGGCCGCTTCTTCTCTGACGGCCTTCAAAGCCCTTCTGTTGGATCCATGCTTTCATTTCATTTTGCGTCGATTCATTAACGGGACCTCTGTCAGTCTTTTTGTTCCAATTTAGGGTCAAAAAGGCCATTGCACCAACAACCAGTGCCATGTGAAGCAGGTACAGGCCAACATGGAGCCACGTGAGCAAAAAAGAGGCGCAGATAGCGGCAACGCACCAAGGCCCAGCCAGGAGCAGCAGCAGAGTGTGCTGGAGAGCGCCGAGGATGAGGCCCGGGAGGGAGACGGCGAACCTGAGCAGTGTAGAGGCCATCCAGGAATACAGAGACAGAGGTGATAACAGGAAAGATACCACTGCCTCGCTCATGGATGCTGCCTGCAAGATACAAGTGCAACAAGGTGGTGTGATACAGGCGGTTGATAAGAAAGGAATACTCCTGTACAGAGAGAGATTGGGATGCAGTCTGTGATTGTGAGTACAGTGCATGAGCTTTAATCTGCTTCCAACCAGAGATTTTTTTTAATAATCTTTCTAAGTACTCCTAATAAACCACTTTTTTCAACATCTTCCAAAATATTTATTTGCACTTCAGGTACCTTTCCTGCTCAGACTTTATATTTGAATGTAAACGCAAATTGTGCAGTGTGCTTTTTGTATTTAAAAAAGGTGACAAGTGTAGGAGAAAAATAGAAGGGTTAGATAAGGGCAGCAAATGAACATTGTCAGAAAGTCTGAACTTCCATCACAAAACGAAATCTGTCTGTTGGTGATCAACCAGTAGCCATTTAAATGTAACCTTTCAGAACTGAAGGGTTATGCAGAGTTGGATTACAATGTGGGTACAAACATTCATTTCTTGAATACTGATCACAATATGTCCAAAAAAAATAAATACATTTAGCTTATTTGGAAGTGTAGGTATACAGAAGTCCGAACATTAAACAAGGAGGTGCTACAACACATTACATCCTCAAACTCAACCATGCACAGTTGCATTTACATTTATTCAACCCCAAATTAGGATAGACAAAATGTAAAAACTATTATCTGTTTGCAATAAACAAAGTCACATGAGAACAATTTAAATGGCTCAAGACAACTAATGTTTCAAGTGGTTGCTCCAAAAATAAAATACCACATTTTATACTGCAATCTGGAAAGTATTCAACCCCTTCATGACAAGCATTTTTTGGTGTTATGACAAACTGCAAATGTGACTCATACATCAACTTCTGGCAATGTTCCTAATGAATCTCAGCCCACTCATTGGCAAATAGCAGTAGCCCATCAATATCATTGGGTTTAGGTGCTACAACCTCCTTTTTAAAATCCCAGGGATTTTCAGCCTCTCTCAAACCAGGCAACATTGCTACTCCAGTATCCTCCAGGACCTCTTCTATAACCAAACCTAAGGGTTATTTGAAGTGTCCTTGGGATCACTGTCTTGAACTTCCCAATACCTAAATGAATCCACCTTGTCCCACCAACAGAGCATGCTTTAGCAAAAGAGGAAGTAAAGTAGGCCCACAGCATTACTTAGAAACTACCATGCTTCACTGTAGGCATGGTGTTCTTTTCAGTTATGTTTTATTACTCCTTCAAATATACTCAGCAAAAAAAGAAACATCCTCTGACTTTAAACCGTTTTTACTTTTAGTAAACTTAATGTGTGTAAATATTTGTATGAACACTAAAAGACACCATAAGACAAACTAAAAATGTTTCACAGACATGTGACTAACAGAAATAGAATAATGTATTCTTGAATGAAGGGGGGCTCAAAATCAAAAGTACCAGTCAGTATCTGGTGTGGCCACCAGCTGCTTCAAGTACTGCAGTGCATCTCCTCCTCATGGACTGGACCAGATTTGTCAGTTCTTGATGTGAGATGTTACCCCACTCTTCCACCAAGGCACTTGCAAGTTCCTGGACATTTCTGGGGGGAATAGCCCTAGCACTCACCCTGCGAGCCAACAGGTCCCAGACGTGCTCAATGAGATTGAGATCCGGGCTCTTCGCTGGCCATGGCAGAACACTGACATTGCTGTCATGCAGAAACTCACGCACAGAATGAGCAGTATGGCATTGTCCTGCTGGAGGATCATGTCCGGATGAGCATGCATAAAGGGTACCACATGAGGGAGGACGATGTCTTCCCTGTACCGCAAGGCATTGAGATTGCCTGCAATGACAACAAGGTCAGTCCGATGGTGATGTGAGGGATTGTGTGTTCCTAGTGTGACTCAGGCAGTTGTTGTGGCCATCCTGTACCTGTCACACAGGTGTGATATTCGGATGTACCGATCCTGTGCAGGTGTTGTTACACGTGGTCTTCCACTGTGAGGATGATCAGCTGTCCTTCCTGTCTCCCTGTAGCGCTGTCTTAAGCGTCTCACAGTGCGGACATGGCAATTTATTGCCCTAGTCACATCAGCAGTCCTCATGCCTCCCTGCAGCATGCCTAATGCACGTTCACGCAGATGAGCAGGGACCCTGGGCATCTTTCTTTGGGTGTTTTTCACAGTCTGTAGACAAGTCTCTTTAGTGTCCTGCGTTTTTAGAACTGTGACCTTAAATGGCTACTTTCTGTAAGCTGTTAAGGTCTTAACGACCGTTCCACAGGTGCATGTTAATTAATTGATTATGATTAATTTAACATGCGTGGAAAACATTGTTTAAACCCTTTACCATGAAGATCTGTAAAGTTATTTGGATTTTTACAACATTGTTGAAATAGACAGTCCTGAAAAAGGGACGTTTCTTTTTTTGCGGACTTTGTTTTGGTGCATTTTTGTGCCACAGAACTGAATCCAAAAACCTTGTTGGCTCATGGTTGTGACCAAATGGGAGCTGATCGTGGGGTTTCTAGTCGTCTACATCTTGCAGTTCATGCATGGATCCTTTCAGTGTTTATTATTTGCATTAATGGGGGATCTGGAACGTCAGTGGCTGCTGAGACCACCAAGACTCGCTGCAGTTCTTTTGCAATTAGTCAACGTTTCTAAACCACCTGCCTCTGAAATCTGGCAACAGCTGTTTGCTTCATTATTTTGCCACCAGATGGTGTAGCCAGTTTCCTTGTACCCTGCAAACTTCTGAACTATGCCTTGAACTGGATCTCTTGTAACATTCATTGCCTTTGCCAATTTTTTGTAGCCATTTCCTCATTTGCAAAAGGCTACAATCTATCCCCTGAACTTTTTGGACAACTCTATTTTGTTACCATCAACAGTGCAGGTATCTAAGGGGTTTCATCTCAACCACAACAGATGCAACTAACAAGGCCCTCCATTGGTTATATCAGATGTGCCTGAGACCACATCTCATTTGGAAACGTGTGTCCCAATAAAGATTCACATTTTTAGACGAACAGTCACAGAAATTCAGATTTTGTGTTTAAGAGACAATCCTAATATCACACTTTAAAAACTATCCCTGTGTAGCTTGCTTCTTCCAAACAGCTAAACAAGTTTGAATTTTCCCAGTAAACCCAATTTCCAGGGTGGGTTTAACAATTTAGATGCAACTATAGGAATTTGCATTCTAGTAAACACAAGACAACACTGTAGACTAATGACAAACATCCATAAATGTTGCTGAACCCATTTAATCCATTCAACATGAAGTTATTTTAGTTTTATGTAAATATGAAACTAGCCTACATTTCAATGAGGAATACCACCAAGAAAAGGTTACAAGAAAAAAAATTATTCTGTGACTAAAGATCATCACTGATGTTTCATCATCTCATCCCTCATTTACCTCAAGTCTTTAAAGAGAAACTTCAACCTACCTCGCAAACATTTCTGCTGTCGACTGACTTTTGAGCCATCTGAAGCCCTGCAAAATCCGCAAAATACAGAAACCGTTAAGAAAACTGTAGCAAACAAGTTTGATTGCCCGTGCATTAAAATGTTCTTAAAAACATACATAGGAAAAGAATAATGAGTGAAACTCCCAGAAAAAGCCTCATTTCTCATAAAACTCCTCCAGTTACCAACCTGTGAAGGAGCAAACAGAAAAAGTCAAACACAATGCTGTGTTAATCTGCCCAAGCACGAACACATGACTCAGAAGGATAACATCTTTCAGATTAAACTGAGGTGAAATTAAAATAAACTACTCACCCAGCACTGTTACCAAAATGTGGATACTTCTACTTTAAACCCACACCACTCCTCTATAGTCTGCAGTTTTTCCCGTTATATTCAACTAATCCTCTTTTGGAAGCACAAGGGTTCTTTTGTTCTACACAGAGTTTAGGATTGTGAGCACCACCTGTTCAAGGGGAGGTCTTGGAGCAGGAGTCATTTCACTCAAGATTTTCAAGAAAGAAACCTTTCATAAACTAAGGTCAAAATAAGGCCAGAATTGTAGGAAACTTTCACCTCACACCCTCAGTCTCTCATTAAGGTTAATTTCCCCCTCCTTATTAGCAACTGAACCCACAATTACCCCTCTCCTCCCTGCTGAGACTTCAAGGAGAACCTGCCACAAATTAATGCTGATCACCTGCATCACTGTCATGACTGGTTGGCATTTTCCCCTAAATACCAGAGAGGAAGATCTATATTACCATTAAGCGGTATTGAACCAGAGTCAGTTTATATGGAGTGCTTTAAGCTCGTCTGAAAAAAAAGTGAAACTGATGCTTATATTTTCCCAACAAGAAATATATTGTGTCTTTATAAAGATGTGAAACCTATAATGGATCACTCTTGAAAATGTATTCTAAAAATATTAAATCAATGCATTTTCCAACCAAACAAAATACTTCACCACCAGTTCCAAAATTGGGGTCGGAACCTATGTGTGGGATCTTGAGATCATCTTGAAAGAATGAGCCAGATACCAAAAATGACAATGAGAAAGCATATTTCAATTGTAAAAGATAAAACAAAACTGTACTTAATTGGAATATATTGGCAAAAATATTAGTTCTTCGTACTGATAGTGTATCATTGTATCAGTTTTAGCTGACTCTGTAAACATTGCTTGCAAGCTAAACCAGGAGTTGGGGTCATGAGACTTAAATTTTTATTTTTGGGGTCAGAAGCTGGAAAGTTTGGGAACCACTTGTCTAGACTCATTTCCATCGTCTTTGTATGCACCCTGAAAAGGTTTGCCTGTCCCTCATAGGACAAAGAACCGTGCACACACACCCAAACATAAGGAAAATCATTAACAAGTCATGCTAACATTCATGGCCAGATTTGAACCCAGAACCTTCTTGCTGTGAGGCGGCAGCGCAAACAACTGTCACGTTATTTGGAAGGTCAAAATAAATGATCAGGGCTTTCTTTTCTCACACAGTTCTTAGTATCATTTTTAATTTATGTCTTTGCCTTCCTTAGAAAGGATGTTTGTTATGGTGTTAATTCTGTTCATAATTATGCACCAACCGCAGCTACATTCACAACTTGTGTTAACCTAGACATCTGTACTCCAGTAATCAAAAAGCACAGTACATTTACTAGTCAAGCACACAATTGCTGTAAAAATTTTGATTTGCCTTTTTTTAAAGACTAACAAATCAGAGGATAATTTGGGAGAGTCATGGAAAAGTGAAAACCCTGAGGTAGAACTCATTACACAAAAATGAACAGAATCCACTATGAGCAGAACAGCACAAAGAAAACACTGCTCCCTTTAACCCCAAACTGAAAAACTAAGGGAACAATCATTTCAGTCACTTATCTCTGTAAAGAGAATGTATTTATTTTGCGCCTTTTACAATACAAATTACTACAATGAGAATGGAAGAAACAAAGAAACTTGACACTTGTAACACTAATACAACTGGCCATCCATCCATTGTCTTCAGATTATCCGGGGTCGGGTCGCGGGGGCAGTAACTTAAGCAGAGTCAAACTTCCCTCTCTCAAGCCACCTGGTCCAGCTCCTCAGGGGGAATCCCAAGGCGTTCCCAGGCCAGCCGAGAAACAGTCCCTCCAATGTTTCGTGGGTCTTCCTCTGGGTCTCCTCCTGGCAGGACGTGCCTGGAACACCTCACCAGGGAGGGGTCCGAACCAGATCACCCCAACTGACTCCTATGTGGAGGAGCAGCAGTTCTACTCTGAGCCGCTCCTGGATTACTGAGCTTCTCACCCCATCTCTAAGGGAGAGCCCAGCGGCCCTGTGGAGGAAACTCATTTCAGCCGCTTGTATCTGTGATCTCGTCCTTTCAGTCACTACACCCAAAGCTCGTGACCATAGATGAGGGTAGGAACGTACATCGGTTTCCGGCTCAAGACAATGGTCTCGGATTTAGAAGTCCTGATTTTCATCCCAGCAGCTTCACACACTGCCGTGAACCGCTCCAGCGAAAGCTGTAGATAGGGGTCCCGATGAAGCCAACAGAACCACATCATCTGCAAAAAGCAGAGACCCGATCCTGAGGCCACCAAAATAGATTCCCTCAATTCCTCCCAACCTCCAAGGACTCCAAAAAAGGGTGGGTAATCTGATCTGCTGTTTGGCGGATAGGCACAAGACAGGCCCATCCAATGAGAGGGTAGCCTCCTTCAGGTACCTGTAGGCGGAAGGAGGCTACCCTCTCATTCAACGGCGTAAAGACAACTGTAAATTAGTAATGCTCATTCACTGAAGTGTTGCACCTTCAGGGGTGAAAAACAAAATATGTTCAAAAACAGGTGAAAGGTGTGGAAAGTAAAGGCTCTGCTGTATTTCATACATCAAGACAACCAAAAGGAATCACTTTAATCTTAGAGGAGATTAAAAAGTTCTACATAAAATAAAACAAAGACTACACTATTCTAACATGGCTGACCTATATATTAATGTACATGTTCTTTTATCAAGATATCCAACACTGATTAATTATTTTTAATTTTTCAACACAGACAAAAAGTCCTTTGTGTCACCGACTGGCAGCAATACAGCTAAAACACTGCTTAGATGCTGGATGTAGAAAGGATGTCCTCCACCAGATGCTTGTAAACCCAAGAGTCTCCCTTCAGCCTCTGCCGCCGCACACCGACGACCTCCGGCCTCTGTAGCAGGCACACCTCCAGCTCAAACGCCATGGTCACCTTTCCAGAATCATCCCAGAGCCGACACTTCAGAGTATACCTAAACAACAAGCAGACCAAACAATGTAGAAACAGCATAATCAGTTTAAAAGATGAGCAGCAAGAAAAACAAAAATAAGACACCTTACCCTTTCTGATAGAAGTCAATATTTTTTTCAGGCAGGACGGAGAGGATCTGGTTTAACACCTGATCTGGACTGGTCTGACTGGTTAGGGTCACGTTATATTGAGCCTGAAAACACAAATTATAGAAACTTTAATGTTCTTTCTGGATTCAAAGCTTATTTTTTCTCATGGTTTTAACAGATGTTTGGGGCAATAATTTACATACCTTAATCTTCCTTGGGGCGTCTCGTAGAGCTCGTCTTTTACTTGGAGTGAGCATTGTCATAACCTTGTCCAGCCCTCTTTCCAGGGAGCCAAACACTTTCCCGCCTCGCTTCTTCCTCCCACTGTCTCCTGTCACAGCCATATCCAAAGACCTGGACCTGGAGAGCAAGCAAGGCATCACTTAACACTGACCCTCCACCTGTATATATATTTTTTTTCACACATGTCTGAGCCTACATTTACTGAGTGATCAACTCACCTTCGCTCTGGACTGAAGGCTAATACTTCCAGGTTTGCAGATTCCTTATCCTCAACAGCTCTCTTCTTGTTGTGCTCCTTAGATGCAATCTCACAACCTACCGACAGAACACAAGAAAGTATTTATTGATAGGTTGCAAATGAATGTCAAGGGGAAGCTATCCAAACCAGCGGTGTCACTTTAGTTTACTAAAAGGACATGTGAAGGCATAGTTAAAACAATAATTTCAGACTACCACCTATGATGCCAGGCAAAGATGTTACAGATTAATGACTAAAGTATTGTTTAGCTAATTGAGTGAATTAACCTTACGGATAAGTACAATAAACTTTGAACAAACATTTTTCTTTAACAGTCTACTTTACAGATGACGCCACAATTTAGCAGCACAAGTGCTGCTGGGTGTTAACGCTAGACAAACAAACCGCATTTATCAATTGAAACAACCGAGCGCTTGGACGGTGATTTCAAGGCAGAAATATACGAAATTTAAATGCATCTCACAGATGCTCAAATATAAAAATGGAGGTCGTCGTCTGGACGGACGGAAAAAGACATACCAGGGGCTTTTCTTGATGGCGACTCTGCTAATCATCGTTTGCCAGAACTGAAGCGTGGCTCAAATCGCACGGTCAAAGTAAAAATCTGTCACTACAAGAGGCTACTGAAAAGGTGTGGAGATCTATTGCAATTAAAAATACAGGTTTATTCTTCAGTGGATGGTGGTAAATGGTATGAACTAAAAAATTAAAGGACTCGCTAGCCAAACAACACCTGTTACAGCCGTAACAGTGCCTGACAGCGGCGGGACCACAAAGTTACTAATTCCACTGGGAGTAAATCTGTGTGGCAAAAGGTTCATTTGACATGTGAAATATATGTAGTTTTTTGTACCCTGCTAAGTATTATTGGGTGTTATACATTTCTGGCATTTTCTTTTCCCATTATTTTGTGATTAATTTCTCATAACTTTCACAGACATCCGATCTGGGTATCTAGAGTCAACCCCCAACAGCAGGGCTTAGTCAATTCCCATTTGAACAGCTTTAGGAGACGAAACTACAACTTTTTGTCATTCAGAGTGACAGCGATCCATAGACACCCATGCAAAATGCACTTGTTTGTCTAGGGCTACCTCCCAGAATGCATTGCGACGTTATGTTGCAATCTATTTTTAGCTACTGTGAAAGGCACCATAAAAAAAAAAGAAACCTCTTAGATATTTTAGGTTGATGCTATAAACAGAATAACTGAATGGTTTAAAGGAACAACTGTACCTGTTCGTAAGAGAACAACTCCTCCTTAAGAGGGAAATAGCTGCAGAGGAATCCCTTTGTTGCCTTGGGTATTAATTTCCAAAAAGTCTTAATGAGAGGTTGCACAATTTCCTTAAAGATTATGTAATTGTCTCAGAAAAAAGCTAAGTCTTAGAAAAGCACACTCAGCTATTGCTGAAAGAGCAAACCAGTTACTATGCTTTGCTTTTCAAGTTGAGGCCTGATAACATGCAACATAGTTGAAAGAACAAAAAAATAAAAAAAAAGTTTTAAAAAAGACTAAGCAAAATTCAAAAGAACTGCGCTACACTTGTGGCAAACACACACACAAAAAAATCCAGTGGTATAAGATTTCCAAGAAGCATTGTTCTAGAGAAACATTTGACTAAATACAAATTTTCTTTCTGTGCCAAGTCCATAATAATCATTCGCGTGTTGAGTAGAAGAAATAATGTTATTCTTTTACCAACTCTGTGCAGTTCAAATAAAACTGTAGACAAAAATAGATTAAATAAACATACGTACTGGATTACATGTGAAAATGTTCATGTAAAAGCCCTTTACTCTTAAGTTAAAAACGTTGTGGCTCTGACTCTGAAGCTGACAACAGAAAGGCTAAAAATGAGTAACACACACACACAAATGCGCATACACAGAGCGCTGGGCTTTAGTGGCAAGAGAACACATGTCACTACAGCCCGTGTGGGACAGTAAGCAAAGGAAGGAGACAGCTACACCTGTCACGGCACACGCCTGGGGACAGACATACACAGACCACTGGGTGTGTGTGGACAAGGATGTCACCGGCAGCATGTCCATTCCACACAAACAAAACAAGAGGCAGCACAAAGAACCGAGCTCAAAAGGATTTAACATCAACTGGGTCGGCTGCAGCAAGTTAGTCGGCTGTTGGCCAAATTTCCACAGAAGACTAATGAGGCTGGACGTCTGAGCAGAAACGACACTGTGACATATAATTAGGATTCTCCATTCATATTAGTGCCCTTCATTTACAGATAAGTGACAAATAATTAGCTTACTGATAATAAACTCACCTTTGAGTTGACAGTGATAAGTGTATGTGTCCGTTTTTCCAGTGGCCGTAATGACAGCTAAATTATTGAAATATGAGTGGCTTTTGAAAAAATGAAAAAGACCCAATAAATGATTTTATTACCAGAAGACAATTTACTTGCAAATGTGTAGCATGTGGTTGTGGCACTTGCGATTATGAGAGAGCAAGAGGCCGAGGGACTAGGATAAATGAAAGAGGGGGATGTGGAGGGGAGCAGTTCATTAATGTATATTTAATCTAATGTGGAGTTTACTTCAACTCCATGTTAGGAGGAACAAACAATTACTGTATACAAACACATTTAATGAAGTTCTATATAGCCTGTACTCTGTTACAGTCGCTGGTTTATCAACAATAAAACCCCACTTACCTTTAGGTGTGGCCACGCCGTCATTGGTACCATTGTTGCTTGAATTTTGATTGGGTGTGGTCAGCACATTCTTGTTGTGGCGTGGATTCTTCTTACTGGACGTGGGGGTCCGGGGGGGAGGCAAAGCAAATACATCCACTCCTTTCTCTTCTGCAATATTCTCCTTGTTCTCCTGAACCCTCTCCCTCCTCTCACGGCGTTGTGGCGTCACAGTCTTTCCCGCTGTTGGGCTGTAGACATCTCTTTTTTCCACCAATGGTGATATGAGCTTCAGAAATGCAAATAAATATGTTTAATGACAGCATATTTACCCTCATGTAAAGGAGTCAAATTCAATGTTTTATAATTATGATCATATTGTGTCAAACAATATTTTCCACACTTTGACACTGCAGACCCCACAGTTTGTTTTATTGTCGTTAAAAAGTATCCGTCTCCCTTACAGATTTTTCTGTTTTTGCACTTTAAGCGGATGAAGAAGCTATAGAAACCAACCTGGCCTTCTGTGAAAAAGTAATCACCCTCTAAACAACATGTGGCTGGGCCACCATTCATGACACCAACCACCACCGATTATCTGAATGAGTCCTCATCATCGACATGGAAGAACTTTGTCGCTTTCTTTGCAGAATTGCTTTACAGCAGCTGAACTGGAGGGTTTCAGCATGAAGGGCTGACCTTGACAATGGAAGATAGAGATGGACTTGCTGGTAAGCTTTAGATCCCTGCAGCATAAACCAAATACCCCTAAGTTTAAAAAGTCAAACTGATGACCGGACATTCTCCTTCAGGAACCAACTTGGTTTGACTTTTTGTGAATTGGCGCTATAAACTGAATTGAACTGATTATTTGTTGTGCTTTTCTGAAATGTCAGAAATCGGCTATGACGAGATGCACGGTTTCCTAAATGACTCGCTTTTGGCTTTTGTCTTGTCGGCCCACAGAATGTTCCCACAGATGTCTTGCAGAGCAAGATATTTCTGGGCAAACGTGAAAAGGGGCGTTTGTGCTCTTTTTGGTCAGCAGTGGTTTTGGCTTTGAAACTCTCACATTAATGCCATTTTTACCCATTCTCTTTAAATATTGTTGACTCATGAACACTGACCTTAACTGAAGCCTACAATGCTTTAGATCTAGGTTCTTTTGGGACCTCCTGAACAAGATGTCAATCAAATCAAACTTTATTTATAAAGCGCTTTTCATACAAGTTGCAGCATCACAAAGTGCTTTACAGATTAAAATGACCCCACATAAAACCACATTCCCTTCCCTCCCCCACAGATTTAAAAGCATGGTCACAGTTATACCCCCCTCCCCCCAACGCAACTCCCATGCACACTTACAGTTAAAAGCAAAAGTAATACAGGACATTGGGCCAAGTGCAGATGAACCATCCAAGGAAATGCCATCAGAGGAGCCATCTGCCCCGGCAGCGGTAGACTAACAGCAGCAGCCGAGGCACTGACACAGGGCGCCCGTGGAGGCAAGGCCAAGACCCCCACCTCCACCCAAGCTCCACCTGGAGAGCACCCAGGCAGCCACAGCCGACCACCGCTCCCGCAGAGGGCAGTTCAGAGAGATAAGAAGGCCCAAGACCATTCAGACACTTAAAAACCATTAAAAGAACCTTAAAGTCGATCCTGAAATGTACGGGGAGCCAATGCAATGAATTTAAGACAGGTGTAATGTGTTCCTGCCTCCTGGTCTTCGTCAGGACACGTGCTGCTGAATTTTGTGGTAGTTGTAAACCTGATATACTCTTTTTAGGAAGACCAGAAAGCAGGGCATTACAGTAATCAATTATACTGGAGATAAAAGCATGCATCAGTTTCTTCGTATTGGCCAGAGAGAGAATGGGGCGGACTCTGGCGATGTTCTTTAGTTGATTAAAACCTATTTTAGTAATATTTTTTATGTGAGGAATAAAAGTCAGCTCAGAGTCAAAAATCACACCCAGGTTCTTCACTTGTAAAGAAGGATTAAAAAACGGTGATTGTAGGTTTGGTAAAAGTTTCTCTCTCTGATCCTCAGGACCGATGACTAAAACTTCAGTTTTGTCCTGGTTGAGCTGGAGAAAGTTTTCTGCCATCCAGGATTTGATGTCCAAAATGCAGTTTAAGTTCATCCATTGGCCGTGTGTCATCGAGAGACATGGAGATGTACAGTTGTGTATCATCAGCAGAACTGTGAAAGTTGACTCCATGTCTTCTGATGACGCAATGCACTCCTGGAATAATTGTGGTAGGCTATTAGAAAGGTGCACCACTGTTCTATGTCTCCATTTGCAGACAATGTAGTTTGCAGCAGTTGTTACCCTTTCGGGGGATGATGTATTGGCTTTTGAGATGTTTTAGCCAACCTAAATGTCTGGAAGCATCAGGCCTGGAGGTGGCTTGTGAAACTGAAGTCAGCTAATCTCAGGTCATTCATGATCTAACAATAAATTTAATAATTTAAAAATCAGCTTGTTAATTTACAAAAGTTTTTTGTCTGATGCTGAAACTTGTTTGATCATCTAAAAAACATAAGTGACAAAAGCAAAAATCTAAGGAGTCAAATACTAATTCCAGCATAGCGGTGGAAAGTAACGTTTCATTTTTTGCTCTACTAAATGAGCTACATTACAAACGAAACAATCACACAGCAGAGAATGTCTAAAGCCTATCATGTCTCCCTCCAGCTTTCTTTGCTGGCAGCTTTTCCCTCTGCTTTCTTTTGACCCTGTTCACCCACGACCTAAACATCTGTCGTGAGCAGCCGGATTCATAGAGAGCGAAGTATATTTTTAAATGAGATCACCTTCAGCGGCAGTCATGGACACTTTAATCTGCATTACTTTGGCAGTCTGAACGCAATCCATCTGAAGATCAACTGAAAGGTCACCCATTGCCCTAATGCAAGTAGCAGGACCAAGATGGCTTCCAGTTTATATAAGAAATAATTACCAGTAGTGTTAATCTAAAACAATAAAACAGTTATCTGGAATACTCTAAAGATTGAAAAAAATTTTAGTTGACAGTTTTAACAAACTTGTTTTAATTATCTCTAAACAAAAGCTATTTTCTCTCAACCCTGGATTACTGATTAGTAGAATCCAATGTAAATAACTTATATTTGTTTCATAAAATGTGTTTTTGCAGGTGACTGCACCTGCTTTGATTTCCATGCAAAGACAGTCTGCATGTGGACTGTCCTCTCACTTTTATATTGTAGAAGTAGTAAGGACCAAAAAAAACCTGTTTTACTGCTCTGTTTCATTGGTTAAAGTATTTAGTGTGTGTGCTGAAACCAAGCTTTGTAGAGTCACACATTGTTGCATCTGTAAACCCAGTGGTTCCCAAACCTTTTTCATTGAGGACCCCCTTGCCTGTGTTCTAGACAAGCACTGAATGCATTTGGAGAGACTTCACGAGGACTGTGAAAGAGCTCAGCCAGGTATAAGGGGAAACCCACCTACATATCTTGCTGAGGTGAATGCTCTGAGTTGTAAGACACGACCCTAGCTGCAGGATCAGAGAAAACACAAAGCCTGTGATCTCATCAGATCAGCTTGGAATACATGGATTGCAACATTATAAATATGATGGGGTTTGCATTTACAGTGGCTTTTTAGAAGTGTGACCTGAAAGGCACTTCTGACTACTTTTATCTGAATCTTAAGGGTCTGTTTTACCGTTTGTCTGTTCCACATGTAAAGAAGACTAAAACCATTTCTCACCAGATCTTTGTTTCCGTCTTGCCGACTTCTGGCCGCCTGTGGCGTGTGCTGTCGAACTGACACCCACGGACAATCATCAATATAGTCTGAGCAAAGGTCCAAAGTGCTAATAATGACAGCGTCTTCGTCTTCACTGTAGTGAAGAGCTTCTCTTTTCTGAAAGTAGAAAAGAGCCTTAGATTAAACATTGCAAATGATTTTTTATTTGCTTTGCTTTTTTTTTGCCAAACATCCAAATTTGTGATGTTCTAAAAAGAGTATAGGTGGTAGAGTCCTGTGGGTTACCTGCAGTCCTTGGTGTAGAGGAGAGTCCTCGCAGAGGGTTGAGTCAGGGCGAAGACGAATAGGCTTCCCTTTCTGCTTCTTTGACATCAGCAGCAGGTAGGTGGCTGTGATCTGATCATATTTCCACTGTGGGAGGTAAAATCTATTAAATGGCAAAACTAATGGAAGCTGCCTGACTACTCTTACAAAAATACACGATCCATCAACACAACCATAAAACCGAACGGCAACGAGAAGAAAACTGGAATGCACAGGTATTAGTACACACAGACACACCTCCTTCACCAGCGCTGTAGTGCTCTCTCGTGACCGCTTCATGTTTACCGCCATCTCAGTGATACAGTCCTCGTCTATGTGGTCAACCTACCAAGAAATAAAACGAACAAGTCTAAAATCTATAGGATAGTCTTTGGATAGGAAAACTATCCAAAAACATTACATTCACACAATGATGTACATCCAGGTAAAAAATATAATAAAAAAAAAAAAAAAAAGAAAAAAAAAAACTTTTTGGGGTGGTGGGTTCTGAACCACATTAAATATGTCCACATTTCAAACCTGCTTCATTACAATCCAAGTGACATGCTTGTAATAGAGATTTGCTCTTTAAGTTTGTGGGTGCCCGTACCGGCTGTCTGCTGTGCCACTCTACAGGGCTGTTGTAGTCCTTCATCACCCAGGGATGGTTCAAGAGCTGCCTGACTGTCAGACGACGCTTGGGGTCCACCTAGAGGGCATATGCAGAAACAACACCTCAGAAGGCAAAAAACAGACCACAGTATAAGGGTTGTATGATGTTTTATGTGAACATGCACATCAGTTTAAAAATAATTTTGTGAATTCACAGTGCCTCTCTTACATTTTGTCATGTTATAACCACAATTTAATGTTCTTTGATTGGGATTTCATGTGACATGAATAATATAGGTAGGAAGTAATTAATTAATAAGTGGAAGGAAAATTATACATGATTTACAAAACTTTTTAAAAATAAAAATCCGAGAAGTGTAGCTTCCGTTTGTATTCAGCCCGAATGAGCCACTTTGTTGAACCACATCTCACTGCAGGAGGCTCAAAGTATTTTACGGTCCTACCTTCTTTGCATATCTAGACACTGAAATTATTTCCTTATTACTCCTTGCAAAACAGCTTAATTCAGAGTTGATGAACACAGTCTGTTAACATAAATGTCCATGTCTTGATACAGATATTCAGTTGGATTTAGGCCTGGACTCTGATTGGGTCATCCTAACATGTAATCAGCTCCAGTCCTCAAGGCCTGGTGTCCTTTAACTTTTAGATGTTTCTCTGCTTCAACACACCGGAATCAAAAAATTGTGTCATTGGCAATAATCTGAAGAACTTGACGACATGCTTAGGACAACTTAGTTTGATTCACGAATTGGAACCCCATCTAAAAGTGACATTGATCCTCGAGGATGGAAGACTATATAGCGTTGTTATTCTGGTTGAATGTTTATTGTCTTTTTTCTGTTTCAAGAGCACCTTGTTCCATATTCACTGTGCTGTCTGCGTGACATGTGGCAAACTGCAAATGGTCTTGTTAAGACTTTTAATAATAACTCAGCTCTTCCAGAGTTACCATGCGCCTCACGGCTGTTTCTCTGATTAGGCATGCCGTTTCCAAGATCGGAACTTCAGGGTAATTTAACCGGATCTTTTTCTGATGGGGTAACCAGTCTGCCCGCTCCTCTCCGCCGCTGTGTCTCTATACACAATTGACGCTTTAAGGAATCCGCTAAAGACAGCCACATATCACGACTGTTTCAGAAACGAGTAGTCACTGATCAGTGCAAAAAAGAACCAAGTACAGCAGAGATAACAAGGGATCGACATAAAGAAGCAGGGATTGTTGTTGCATTTGTTTGCCAAGTTGTTATAAATTGCTTTGCCAGTAACTCTTATTTATACTAAGCCGGTTGTTTGGCAGCGTCTGCTCATTTTCCTCTGAATTACAACTAATAAGCGCAACTTAACCATAGCTCCCACTCAGCGACTCTACCAGGCCATTTCCGAGTACATAACCCCATACTGGTACTTTATTGGTTCCTGAATGCCCCCGAAAACAGCCCTGTCGGCCTGGTAAAATGGAGACAAGCACATAGGGGGAAGTTCCAGTAAAATTACCCTGAACTTCCAATAGTGGAAACGCAGCTTTTAATGTGCTCTTTGCCCAGCTCGTCAGTTCAGGAGGATGGCAATATCTTTGGTTTCCAGTCGTTTCATACGTGGACCATTTCAAACGATAGATTGAGCAGTGCTCCATGAGATGCTCAAAGCTTGGGATATTATTTTATGACCCAACCCTTCTTTAAACTTCTCCAAAGCTTTCTCCCTGGCCTGTCTACTGTGTTCCTTCGTCTTCCTCATGCTAATTAGTCACTAATGTTTTCTAACCAACCTTGGAGGCCTTCACTAAACAGGTGGATTCTTACTGAAATTAGCGTACTTTTTAATTAGGTGCTTTCTAGGGATGTAAGAAAATATTGATATATTGCGATATTGTATCGATATTCGAAAGCAGTGTATACATTTAAATTTTTTTAGAATTTGAATAGAACCATTAAGGATAGTAATTTTGTAGTAAAATTAAAAGTATAACTGGTAGGTTGTGGCCGTTTTCACCTTCTGTGTTCCAGTGGATCAACTAGATCTAGTAATAAAAGAGGATGTGTTAAAGTATGAAACAGGTTGGAGTGTTTTGAAAGCTGTGACACTTTTACTACAGTTAAATTAAGTTTTAAACGTCACCATATTATGATACATATCGTATCACCAGATTCTTGCAAATACACATGCCTAGTGTCTTCTGAAAGAAATTACCTGTACTAGATTTTATTCAGGGGTTTAATGTAAGGGGATTGAGAAAAAAAAAGGAAAGAAAATAAAATAAAATAAAAAAAGCACGCCACCGCTTTCAAATTTTTCTTTGCATAAAAGTTTAAAAATCATATATACTTTTCATGACAAAATTGGAGTACTTTGTTTCATATAAAATACACAGGTTTGTGGTTAAATGTGACAAACTGAAAAAGTTCAAGCGGTACTATTTTGCTCTGTATACGACAGACAGTGATATGGTAACAAAACCAGCAAGCTGAAGTAATTTTAGGTTGTTTGACTTCTTCTAGAAATAGTTAGAATATTAGAAAAAAAAATATCAAAGAGAAAATGATACAAAAAAGAAGAAATATACAGCAACCATATTAAACACACACCTGCATCATTTGGTTGAGGAGGAGGACACTGCCTGGTGAGAGCCACTCTGGGTTATCATATTTACCTCTCTGGAATAATAAGAATGAAAAGGTTTCTATTATTTTTACATGGCTTGATAGGTTGTAGTAGTGTTTTGAAACTTGAAATCTTTTCAAATTCTCGGTCTTCTCTCGGCTTTTGGACGCATTTCTCAAGACCACAGCTGCAACATGTCAGATTAGGCAGTCGAGACTGCAACACTAGTTGAAGTCTTGTAAATTTGACTAGACATTCTTTACATAGAACAGAAATTGTACATTTTTACCGTAATCTTTCTGTAAAGGATCATGCAGTTGTCATCATCAAAGGGAAGGTATCCACAGAGTAGAGCAAACAGCAGCACTCCCATACTCCATACATCAGCCTGGACGTTAGACATCATACAGCAGCATGTCAGTGCCAAGTGTTACAGACAGGATTTCACAGCTCAGCTGCTCCAACTCATGCACCGGCAAATATGATCAGCACAAACATCAAAGGGCAGAACTGTGAAATCATCCTTAGTGAGAGCAAGTGCCAGTAGAGTTGGGGCAAATGGATCTTAAAAAAAATAAAAAAAACGAACAAAGCCCCAACATTTTAAACTTGGAACTACTAAAGATTTGCAAATGTCTTACCTCTGAACCAATGTATGGTTTTCCCTGAATGAGCTCAGGAGCAGCATATGCAGGGCTCCCACAACATGTCATTAGCTCATAACCTAAACCCCCCTGAAATAAAAAAAAATATATATATAAATAAAATGAGGACATAAAGGCACAAATTGGCTATGGTTATAAACTGGAAAAAGCAAGATGACATACAATTATACATTTCTAATTGACAGCATTCATTACAAAGAATGGTTCAGAGACTGCAGCACCATGGGTACCTTAGGTTTGGCACATAGGCCAAAATCTATGAGCTTCAAGTTACGGTCCTCATCAATCAACAAATTTTCCTACAGGGAAGATAAACAACTTGGTTAACACTTTTGTTGCATAACTTCTCATGCAGGTATTTAATTGCAGTAAGTACCGGTTTAAGGTCCCTGTGTGCGTATCCTTGGCTGTGGACATAGGCCATTGCTGATACAATTTGCCTGAAGAACACCCTGGTCTCTTGTTCTGACAGTCGGTCCTTGGCTATGATATAATCAAACAACTCCCCACCAGGGCAGTACTGATACAAACCCCCCACAAAAAAAGAGAATTTAATTTTAAAGGAATGATGTTATAATCCTTCATATTTCCAGTGAAGTTTGAGGGATTACCTCAAGCACCATGAAGATCTGCGTAGAAGTCTCTATGACGTGGTACAGTCTGCAGATATGTTGATGACTGAGATTCTTCATGGCTTCTATCTCCACCTTTACACGCGGTAAGTCATCCTAAAGTAAAAGACTGACTTTTATTTTTGCAAAAATCTATAAAACCTAACATTTTGTATTAAAAAGTCATGCTAAGATTTGAAAAATGTCACTTCAAACTCACACCATCAGAAGGTGGCTTAACAGATGTTGACTAATCTGTTTAACAATTAAACCTTGACCCCAAAACATAATCTTTCCCCTTTTCATGCATTATTTATTTATCTGACCTCAGATTACAACCAGTTATAGTTTTTACAGATTATTACTGTTGGCACAAAACCAACAGTATGTCCAGATAGTTTGTCTCTCACCCCGAGATCTTTTTTATTCATGATCTTGATGGCGACCTTCTCTCCGGTCACCATGTGTCGGCCCAGTTTAACTTTAGCAAAGCCACCTGTAAAGTAAACACAGGGTTCAGAACCACCCACACACACAGGGGTCAAAATGACACAAACGAGAAGGGTTTTAACGCAGCACACCAATAAGCGGCGGTACCTGAGCCGAGGGTTTCATACACCTCATAATATTTGTGGAGCTCTGCGGCTCCGCGGTGTTCCGTCCTCTCCACAGGCATCCTCCGTGTTCCAGCGACCTAAATGTGGTCCTTACTGCGGGAACGGCGACACTTATCATCTCACCATCGACCTCAATGTATGATTGAATACATTCAAAACATTTTTCCCCATTGTTTTTAAACTTTTTTTTTAGTGCCAAGCAGCTAACGTTTTCCGACTGCTAACTTGCGTGCAGTTAACACGCTACAGTAACAAAAAATGGCTATTGTTGAAATAAAAGAAAGCTACTGTGCTAAAATACAATTCAATACAGATTATCACCTCCTCTATGCATTGTAAAATTACCTTAATTTCTGAAAAACAGATGGAAAAAAAACAAAGCCGAATGAAGAAAACACTTCCCTCAGGGATGTTTGGTTACAGAAGTTTGAATTTCGCCCGTCAACGCTGACGACATTTCCTGCCTCCGCTTTGTTTGTTCGCCCCCTTGTGGTAAAAAGCGGTAATGCATTAGAAAACAGGCCGCTAAAGTTTCAACGCGCGATAAAAACCTATAGTTTCCCTGTAGAACAGGGGGGTCTCAAACTCCGGTCCACCAGGGCCGCTGTCATGCAACATTTAGCGGCGTTCCTGGTCCAACGCACCTGAATCTAATAATTAGGTCATCAGCAGGACCCCATAGAACCTAACTGTATATTGCCTGCTGAGGAGGCAATTTAATCATTTCATCCAGGTGTGTTGGACCACTAACATGTCTAAATGTTGCAGGACATCCCTGCTCTAAAACAACAGCCTGGTGGTACCTCCTTATAACCAGATTTAAAAAAGGCCTCCCTGATTAGACCATTGGATTTTGTGGTGCCTTACAAGAGGAAAAGGCTGAAGAAAGCACTAACATAAAGACATGCCTTTTCAGGCTTTCTTTGCATGTGAAGGAAAAGATGGATCAGAAATGTTTTCCTTCCTATACAAGCAGATAATGTATAAAAATTTGATTTCATCCTACTGCCCTTGCAATTTGTAAAGCAGCTATCAGCAACAATTAGCTTGAAACAGACTTGTCAAATTTGTGCTTGCTTAAACATGTTTCACAGGAAATTTCCGCACTAGTCCAAAACAAGTCAGGGCAGAATGTATACAAGTCCAAGCTGGTTAGTTGTCCAAGGAAACAAAATATTGCCAGAGTGATCCTGTATTTCAATGATTTCAAAATGTATTCTCAAAATACATTGTGGGATATTTTTCACATTTATTTCTGTTCATTATGAAGACTGAGGCTTGCAGCAAATGAAAACCCAAATCTCAGTTTTTCTGAAAAATGTATTAAAACATGATTAATGGAAAAAACAAACTTTGAAACAGCACATTGTCAGCCTACTGAAAAGCATGTCATTGCACTGTGCAGTATTTGCGCTCTATACTTAAGTCGGGGCCACCTTTCCATAAATTGCTGCATCATTGCGGCGCAACATGGAGGCAAAGAGCCTTCAGCTCTGCTGAGGAGTTAAGAAATCTCAGGTTGCTTTAATAGTGTCCTTTAGCTCATCAGAAATGTTGGCTCCTATATTGTCCTCTTGACATTGCTCCATGGATTTTCTGTGGGGTTTTGGTTATGCCAATTTGCATATAAATCAAGGACAATGATACCATGGTCATTAAACACTTAACTGCTAGTTTTTGTAGTGTGGGAGGACAAAGTCCTACTGGAAAAATTAAATCCAAATCTCTACAAAGCTAGTCAGCAGAGGGAAGCATGAAGTGCACTAAAACATCCTGGTAGATGGCTGCTCTGACTTTAGACTTAATAAAACACAATGGTCTCCAAATGATCACAGACTGTACAAATTGGACTTCAAGCAGCTTTGGTTTTGCATACAGCACACTGAACAACCAACATCTTCAGCAATTACTTTTTGTGGCTTACCCTCATCGTTAAGCATTTTATTGTCTGCTGGAAAACTGCCAGTTTACCCCATGATTGTGGAGGCCGCAACATTAGTCCTTTAAAAGTCATTTTAATTATTGGTCTTAATATTGCAATTTTCCAAAATTGTAACAAATGTTGGATTTTCATGAAAATGAACAGAAAAAAAACAAAGTTTTGCTTTTTGAACTGCTTTCACTTTATATTTCAAAGACACCTTTTTATTAAGAAGTAGATGTTTTGCTCGTAAAACAAAGACTTGCCCAAGCTGAAGATTCAAAAATTTAATCTACTGCCATAATTATCTGTAAACAATTTTTTCTAAATAAGGAGGAAGTGAAAATTTGCCTAAGAATTTCACATCTATTTGGTCAAGTGGATATAACACCAGTCCTGGATTCATTAAGTATAGTAAGATCATTGCTTTAATGGTTTGACAGCATGTAAAAGGCCATAATTCAATCACACGAACTTAAAGCACTGAAATGTGAAAAACAAAGACTAGTCCAAATACTATCTTTTCCTTATAAAATAAAACGTTAAAGCAAAGGGACCAGCACTCCCCAATACATGTTCTCATATTACATGGCTTTACATAAACATTAGCAATGCTCCCACACTGCTCTGGAGAATTGCTGTATAACAAAAGGCTGTATTGGTAGTGTCCATGCAAGAAGGCTATTGAGAATGTTAAGTTAAAATAAAATGAAAAAAAAGAAATAAGGTGAGCCTGGGCCTTTGGCATTAAGGGTTGCAGGGTCCACATTCACAAGAAAATATCCATGTACGTTTGACAAACTTCTGACACCATTACCCCAACAAACATTCAAGGCTCTCTTTCCATGCTGATCAACTCTGTTTATACACACAAGAGAAATGACAGGTGCTTATATGTAACTTTTTTTTGTTGCTAATTATTCCTCAGATAGCTTTTTTTTTTTTGCTTTGTCCTTGGCTTAGGGTATGAGATAACTGGATTGTAATGTCATCCTTACTAAGGGGTTCTGTCATAACCTCAAGAAAAAGAAAAAACAAAGTTTAAGCCCATCCCTACAAAAGAAAAGCTGTCCAAAGTTGGACAAACACCATTTTTACATGTTAGCTCTGAAAATATTATGACATGTTACAATTTTCACCAAAATGTTTCTTTCTACAACAACAAAAATATATATACATTTCACTCCCCATGAGATTTGTTCAGCTTATTATATGTAATAACTGGTCTGTTTTCTTTGTAGCATCGTACCAACATTCATGGACTTTGATATTGTAGAAGTACAGAGACAAAATTAAAAAAAATATACAAAAAAGGATGTTCTTCTTTAATGATAATTTATCAGATATAAACCTAGAAACTGATCCTTAACATGAAGAAAACAAAAAACAGGAAAACTAGTTACCCCCTGAGGTCAAAAGATAAAAGTATAGCCATGTCTCAAACCAGAGTTTACTACTAAATACACAACTTTCTTTCTTTGAAGTGGTGTGCTCTAAACTGGACGTTCTTTGTGACACTCAATGTGCAGTAAGCAAGTGCACTAGTTTGGGCGTTACAACACACTAGCAAGACATTACACTAAGGAAAACATGAAGGCACCGTTATTCGAGGCAGAAAACACCTCGAGAATCAAACAACTATTGTATCAAGGGAGGAAGATAAAAAAAACATAAGAATTACAAGTTAAAAAGGTGGTTTTGTTATGAGAACTAGTGCTTTGCTGAAGTACTTATTCTCACTGAACTGTATCACATTTTGTTGCACCACAGCAACAAACCTCAATGTATTTAATAAAATTTTATGTGACTAACACAAAGTGGTGCATAGCTGTGAGGCGGAAGGAAAATGATAAATGGTTTTAAACACCCAGAGACTCACAGGCTTGGTGGGAGCATCTTCTGACAGGACAACCGTTAGCTGAGCATGTCACAAATCTGCAGAAAGATATTGCTGAAAGAAAGATCCTAAGACGTCCAATTTGCAGTTTACCCCAAGCCCTGTAGGGGCCACACCGAACGTGTGAACGAAGGTTAGAGATCAAAAAAAGTAGCGGAAAACTCCTCACATTGAATCATGATAGTGGCAGCATCTTGCTGTGGGGATAGTTTTATTCAGTAGGAATATAGTAGCCAACCTTAGCTGTTACGGAAACTAATGGAGCTTAATACTCGGCACCATCCATCAGGACAGACCGCCTTAAACACAGTCAGATCTACAATAGAATGGTTTTGATCAAAGCACATTCATGTGTGATAATGGCCGAGTCAAAGTCCAGACCAAAAACCTGTTGCAGAATCTTTCCATTACATCTGATTGAGCTTAAGCTATTAGGCAAATTAGAAAAAGGGCAAAATAATTCACTCAAAATGTGCAAAGCTGGCAGAGGCAAAATCAAAAGGCCTGCTGTTATTGTAGTAAAGGTAGTTCAACAAAGTACTAAATGACGGGCTGAATACAAATGTACGCCACAGATTTTCATTTGCACAAAATTTTATAAACCTTATTTTCCTCCCCCTTCACAATAATGCACCACTTCATTTTGGTCTATCACACAAAATTTTCCCTAAAATACAAGGAAGGTTGGAGTTGTAATGTGAGAAAATGTGAAAAAAGTTCAAGGGGTATGAATACTTCTCCAAGCCCCTGTTCGAGGCAGTGAATCGAGTTAAGGCCAAGTTACTCATGAATGTCCAGTCTTAATGCATGTATAGCCAATATCAGCAATATGGTGATAGAACCTGACTTACCAGAGATTCTGCAAAAAAAAAGAAGCTTTTTAAAACCAGAACTCTAGTTATTCTCAGTCTGGTTTGCTACATAGACCTTCTTTCTCAAGGTTAAATCAATTATAAACCATTAGACATTTTAAACTTGTATTTCAGAGGATGTTATTATGCAGAATAAAATATGCATGTATGTTAGAGGAATATACGTGGGTTTCAGTCTATAAGATCTCAGGAAGGAGTACATCCAAGCATTCAGGGTGAAGACTTTGGCTTTAAAAAGTTAGTCTAAATATGCACAAATATGAGGCGCATATAAAACCTATGTAATCAAATAAAAATGGATATGAAATAGTTGGGTACAATGGAAATGAACTAAATGGCACGCAAAGTAATCAGTCACAACCAACATCTCACGAAAAACCATTTCTTCTTAAATGAGCAAAAACAAAGCAAAAATGAATGACAAATGTTTTCAAGTTTCACCTTTTCACACATCGCATTTTGTCTGAAACCAGACTTGTTTGAAAAGGAACAAGAAATATAAAAAGAAACTGAGATTTGGATTTGGAGGGCTTCATGGGGTAAAGTTCAAGTTTATCATTCCTCATGTGCAAGTCAATATAAAAATGCTACAAGTCGTACAACGCTTTTGTCAACATGGCGTGTGTGAGGGCAGGCCAAGCCCCCTCCCCGCTGTAGTTTGCTTAATAATAATAATAATAATAAAAAAGGGGGCTTGGATATTGGCGGGCCTGCTTGCTTATCGCTGATGCAGTGCACAGTCTCTACTGCACTGCATTTTGTGTTCCAGCTCTTCAACAGCATCCTGTGTGAAGGAAGAGCAACTGTTGGGAGTCCACTATTCTTCCTCTCTCTCTTTAATGGTCAAAGGATCTCCTCCATCGTTTACTAATAAATGCTGCTCCTCTGATTTTCATTCCTATAACATCTGTTTATGTTCAACTAACCATCTGTGCAAGTGTGTCTCACTCGCTGTCTGTCTCCAACTCTGAGTCAGACCACTGCACTGGGCTCAGTCTCCCATGTCGCTGGGCGTACTCTATGACGGCAGTATAGCAAAAATAGTACTGGTCCCAGGTCTGGATGCTGAAAGCCCTCTGTGTGCGCATCCTTCGCACCGTCTGGTGAATATTTACTGTGCCTACGTCCTCCAGCTGTGACAGGCAGATGTCGAGTGTGCAGAATGTGCCTTAACAGGAAAGAGGGAAGAGATAAAGTAGCAACACTCAAAAGAATGCAAAACTAAATACAAACAGATAACATGCCTCATAAATATATATAAAAAAATCTAATAGCATAAAGAGATCGTGTATTTTTATTTCAGCTGACCACACAGTTAACATTTTAAAATGTATGCAGACGACCATACAAATAGGAACTTGTTAAAAATGTAGCTGTAATAAATGTATGATTAACTAACTCAAACGTGTAAAATTCATTATGACATGAACTTCCAATTTCCCATTCGGAAGCTTAAGAGTAAGTGCAGGCGTCACTTGGTGAGATGACTTGACCCATAGTTTTGTTTACCTGTACGACCAATGCCAGCACTGCAATGCACCACCACCGGAGGGCCCCCTGGAGGGCCCCTCCAGCTGGATCCTATGCTTTGCACTGCTGCCTTTCTTCTTTCAAGCACGTGCTCACGAAAGTCCAACATGGCTGAAGCACTTTTAGGTACCCCGAAATCCGGCCAGCTGACATAGAGGTAGTGGCAAACTTCCCGTTTCTCTCCAGACTACAAACACATGTAAAAAGAAAAATTAATAAATATGATAATGAGATCTTACAAGCTGGCTTATAAAAAAAATCTTACAACTCTCAAAGCTGATACTGACGTTACATACTTTTTATTTATCCATAAATCTTAAACAGCTTTGAATTTATCCAAGCCTCTGAATTACCTGCGTGTTGTATAGTTCAAGATAGGAGAGCTTAAAGTCCTGAAACACCTGGATGTGTGTGTTCTTAACCATAAAGTATCCATGCTGTTCGGTTCTACCCTCCTCAAGAGGCCAGTACTGACCACATTTGACACGTCCACGCTCCACAACCCTAAGAAAACCAGGTTCAAGGCTCGTTTAATATTTAACCCCACACTTCTGAGTTTCAACACGTTGCAATAAAGTAACAGAGACAGCAGTAGATACTATGAGATCTCACCTGGTGGTCATGACAATAATAAGTACCATCTGCTCCCATACCATTCGCCAGAAGTCAACAAATGTTTTTGGCAATGGACCTGAAGGACAGAAAGTTAGAAGAGTAAAAAGGTTGCATGTTTGCTGAGGCGAGAGCCCCGAAACATGCTGCTCCAAAGCTTCAAGTTGCTCTTTAATCGTTTAACAGTGGCTCTTAATTACACACATAAGTCAAGATTTTATATATATATAAAAAGCAACAGAAAAAAAATCTTGCATATACATTTAACAGAATACATTGTTTTTTTGCTTAATCCTTTAAATCACTCTAAATATAGTTTTCCTTGATACAGAAATAAATACTGAAATCAAATCTATTAGTGGAAAGAATAAAAATGACATTTTGGTTGGCGACCTTTGCACTCGGGTGTCATGGCACACATTTAGCTTGAGGAGAAGATTTTTAAAACTAAAATATGACAAAAGTTGATGTACTTTTTACAATGAGACCTATACCAATATGATAATTAGATCACAGGAAAATGTAATGCATTATACAGAAATAGTTTGGCTTTCCACAACCAGCTACATACAAAGTCACTGTGTTACAAAAAATAAAAATATCCGAGTAAATGTTTGATCCTCTGGTGTACGCCCTATGTTTCTATAGAGGATCATAGCTCAGACATTTAAACTAGATGTCCAAATGTCTCCAAATTTAATGAACACTGTTTAAAACAATGTTTGGGAACCATCTTGACAAGGCCAATGGCATTTTAGATCTGACTGCAACAAACAGGAACTACTCACAAGATTTCAAGAAAGATTTATTAAGCTCCAACTGGGAAGAGGAAAAAGACCAGGGCCAACGCAACACATCTGCTGTAAACAGCAACTCTATCTGTGGTTCACAGAGAGCATGTAACAGGCAGGTAATGTGTTTCTTTGATCACGTCAACAGGCAATATATTACGACAAGCAGAAGGAAGAAGAGCAAATGAACTCCTGTTATTCTGGTGCTCCACATGTACATGAATGCACGCGTGCCAAACGAATATGGCTTCGTTTAAAAGCTGTACACATAAATAGAGCCTGAAATCTATGTTCTGTCATTTATACTTTAAACAGTCACACATGAAGCAACTTGAAAACAAAAACCAAACCTAAAGTGCAAACCCAGTTGCATTGCTAACAATTCAGACCAGACATGAGCCTTTGAAATCTTTAATGCAGCAGACATGCAGCCGTATTCCCTTGTCACAAGTGCAGGTTTTAAAACACACATTGAAACTATTGCAGCCACATCATTCAAAGCTTCTGCTATCGCCCTCACTGCGGATGCCAATGCGAATCTAAAAACAAGAGCCAGATTTATTTATCATAAATGTTAACGGCGTTTTCACCTTAGAGAATATTCATCTGAGACAGATTTTAAATGATAAGAACGTTTCCTTTGCATTTTGTCACTAAGTAAATTCTAGCACCTGCTTATTATTGGACTACAGTTTTTGACAAAACTGATATAAAGAGAACCAATAATAGAATTTCTAACCTTGAGTAGCGATGTAGGTATTGCTTCTCTTGTACCCGTCCATGAAACTGGCATTTATGTAATCTGATGTCTGAAAATGAAACAAAACACAAATAAACCAGGTTATAAACCACCAAATTTATGTTATTTATGATTATAAATATTTTAATATAAGGAGTACACAAATGGACTCATACATTATAAGAGAAAGGGTTAAAGGGCTTTACAAAAGCAGTCATGCCCTTTCTACTTTCATTATGTCATAAACACAGGTTTAAATGTATTTTATTGGGATTTTATATGAAAGGACAACACAAACTAGAGTGTAATTGTGAAGCAGAAGGAAAATTATACATCGTTGTCAAAATCTGAATCTGAAAAGGTGATGTAAATTCGTATTTAGCTCCATAATCCAGTTACCACCAAATAAAACCCACTGCAAGCTTTGAACATCTCACATAGGACTATTTTAAGAAACTGAACAAGTGCAGCACAACCAAACCCAACATGACATGTCAGACAGGGAGAGAATTATTCAGAGAAGCAGCCAAGAGGTCCACTGTAACTCTTGCAGAGATCCACAGCTGAGATGGGCGAATCTGTTGACAGCACAGCCATTAGTTGTTCACTTCATAAAGAAATAGTGAAAGATCGGAAAGAAGAAAGCCACTGTTAAAATAAAGTTAAAGGAAGACATTTTGGCATTTGGCAATAATCTTTGTTGAAGAAAAAGGTGCTCTGGTCAGATGAAACTGCACATCATCCTGAACACACCAGACACTCAGTGCAGCATGGTGGTGGTCACAGCCAGGGAAACTGGTCAGAGTTGATGGGATGATAGATTAGGCAAAAAACAGGACAATACTGGAAGAAAATCTGTTAGAGGTGATGAAACGCTTAAAACTGTGGCAGGGATTCAGCTTCCAGAAGGACGATCTAAAACACTGAGCTTATTCATGTATTAGCCTGGCCCAGTCAATGCCCAGGCAACATCGAAGCAAAAATCTGTGGCAGGACCTGAAAATTGATGTTCGCAGACACTCCATCCATTCTGACTGAACTTTAACTATTTTGCAAAGATAAATGGGGAAGAATGCAAGTCTGTAGAAGAGCAAAGCTGGAAGAGACTCCCAAAAAGTTGACAGGTGTAATGCTAGTGAAAAGTACAGAATAATCAGGAGCTGAATACGAACTTTTTGGAGAATTATATGATATAAAAAAATAAATCAATATAATACTCTGATGTCTGTGCTGGTAATCTGGTCAAATGTGAAAAGGGTAAAGGAACATGAATGTTTGAAATGCGAAACATGAAATAGATTTTGAAAGAGATAACCAAAAGGATAAGATTATTACCTCATCTTCATCATCACAGAGCTGACAGAGCCTGACCCGGGATTGGTCCAGGCATAGAACATCACTATACCGGTTCTTAATCTGATTTGACAACTTCCTGCAAAAACAGTTTAGACTGAGGTTATATGGACTGGTGTGGATTTTTCTGTCTGGATAGTTTTCATAAATTAGCAGAGACAGAGACACACAGCAGAGAACAGACCGCGTCTTACTTTGAATAGTCAAAGGTGCCTGCCGGAGGCTCCTTGCGGATGTCCTCGTACTCCTGATAGATCCCTTTTTTCTTCTTTCTCTTCACATACTCCACCAGCTCATGCACCGTCATTCCTCCCTGGTCCGGCATGTGAACGGACACCTCAGTGTAGCGATTCTCATCATCGTCTGGACCCCACGATGAAGACAGGGGTGGGGACTGCGTTGCAGGCTGGTTGGGTGGACGAGGCAGGGCTTTCTGAGGCAACGGAGGCACCCCTTCCTCCTCATCCTCCTCCTTCAAAGCCTCATTTTGAAACCTGCTGGCAGGGTTTTCTGCATTGCCCGCTGCTGTGTCGTCATCAGCTTTCTGTGACAGCGGTGTGTTGGGGGGAGTGTCTGACTGGGGAGGGGCTCGGTAGCCACGGCCATTCACGTTTGAATTGGAACCACAAACACCTGTGTTGGCTCCGCTCAAGGCCGAACCATTCCAGTGCTGGTGGGACTTGTCTGCACAAGAGTTGGAGCCCTGTTGCAACTGGCCTGGGCCTTGAGTCCTGCCCTCCACACCACCCAAGTGGTTCTGAGGGTTAGCATTGTTGTCGTCGTAGCAGTTGGCATTAGCCACGGCTCGTTCGGTTCCCTGGTGGGTGTGGGAAGGCACTGTACTGATGCTTGTGTTGCTATTGTCCAAGCTGTAGGAGCGCAACAAGCTTCCCACACAGTCATGTGTGTCATGTTCTTGTGTGTCACCCTGGACAGTGTTGGTTTGCATGTTGACACAGGACTGGATCCAGGCCACGTGGCTGTACTGGGACGTCCCACCAAGATGTTCAGGGAGGGAGGAGACTGGAATATGAATGACCAACTCGTGAGCTCTCACTGTAGATACCTGGGAACAAAAAAATATTATATGAATAACCATAACTGGACCTAATAAAATGTGAAACCAGGAAAATGTATGCACTCACCCTTTCCCTCAGCTTTTCTCTGACAAAAAGTCGAAGGACTGCGAACGGTGCTCGAAACCAAAGTGGGGAGGACACAATGAAGACACATTTTAATCGAGCAGGAAATGCCCCCTGAAGAATGCAAGAATACACACAAAATAATAAAAAGGGCTCTTTACTACCAAAAACACATACATGTATAAATAAATACACAGAGATGTATATTTACCTTAAGCAAATTCAGAATCTTGACACAGAGCTCATAGTCAAAATTTCCATAACTTGAGTTTGTCATGTCATAAATAAATATGAGTCCGTCTCTTTGAGTTTGAACACTGCAAAGAAATGAACACGATTTTCACATGAAAAGATCAAAATTATGACCCAGACACGACTGAACAAATGATAGAGTTCTGTTAAGTCTTTGCTGATTAGCTTCAGTACATGCGTTTATAGTACCTCGCAAAAGTATTCAAAACGGACAATTTTTTCCTTTACAGTAACACACAAACTTCAATAAAATTTTTGTGCAGTTTTGTGCTATAGACTAACAAAGTATAACATAACTCAGTACTCAGGTGG
The DNA here is from genome assembly GCA_963556495.2 of Valencia hispanica. NCBI lineage: Eukaryota > Metazoa > Chordata > Actinopteri > Cyprinodontiformes > Valenciidae > Valencia > Valencia hispanica. The sequence goes on from OY747703.1 coordinate 39,980,241, forward strand.
AAGCAAAATAATACACGACTTAAATTAAAATTTTGAAAGCTATGGCATGCACTTGTATACAGTATAGGGCTCTGCAGTACTAAGTAAAATTACTCAATTTCAATTTTGGTTCTAAATGATTACAAAAAGCAGCATCATCGCAAAAAACAAAAACTATTTCTTTACATTATTAGTTTCGGGCATTCCGCTTCGCAACTATGCTTTTATTTCATAAGGTCTAATGACCGACGCTCCCTTCTGCCTTCTTTGCAGGTTGAACCCACGTCCTTTGGTCAACAGCACAATTTAGCGAAACTGCAATGGTATGAAATAGGACAGGGGTGAAATGATCTGCCCATAAAGAGACAGCAGCAGAAAACCTGTTAGAGGCCATGAAAGACTCGAGGGTAGAGGTACATCTTCCAACAGGACAATGACCCTAAACTTAAACCCAGAGCAACAGTGGCATGGTTTAGATCCAAGCATATGCATCTGTTAGAATTGTCTAGCAGAAACCCAGACCTTAAACCAATTGAGAATCTGTGGCAGAACTTGAAAATTGATATTCACAGACACTCCCCCTCCAATCTGACTGAACTAGAGCTATTTGGCTAAAATGAATGGACAAATATTTCTCGCAGATGTGCAAAGCCAGTAGAGACATGCTCCAAATGACTTGCAGCTGAAACTGCAGAAAAAAGGTGATTCTACATGTTGACTCAAAGGGGCTGAAAACAAATTAACGAGTTCTCAGATGTTAAAAAATATATAAACATTTTTAGACCATGTATCTCTTCAGCCCAGTTCACACCTCGCACTAACAGGCATCCTGAGTGATCCGATTGTATCGTATCAGCACTAAATACAGCCAAGGCGCATCAAGGACCACATTCCGAGGTGGCCATGGACATGTGTTTTGGATCCAGTTTGTCTGTCTGGACACATCGGAGGTCCACCCACTCACATGACGCTACTGTCCCTGAAACAGCAAGTTACCTGAAAAGCTCTTGGCAATAAAGGAAAAAGATAAAACTTCTTTCACTTCACTATTCACTACTAGGGTAGTCATCTTTCAGTGCGGCCGTGAGCTCATTTTAGATGATTATCCAGCTATCTGTAATACAGGGTAAGATCAGTAAGGCCAAGGTTTTTGTTAAAATATGTTTTTAATTATTTGAATTCTCCTTAGTTTAAAAAAACAAAACAAGAAAATATATCAACAATCTGGATTTTATTGTTTGGCCAATATCAGGACCATCGTAATGTTTTTAGGCTGTCACGATAAACTTTCCTGGATTATAAATTGTTATAGAAATTATTGCGATAAACGACAATATTGTTGTTTTGAGATGTTTTTCAACTAATATAATGATAATGGCATAATAATGCAAGAACACCCTCTCAATGATCAAAAAACATTAATTTCTAAAGAATATCTAACACTAGAACTGGAAGACATTTTAAATATCCCAAATAAGTAAAACCACCAAAAACAATGGATTATGAAGTCTCCAAACAAAATTGCCCTTCAAAAAATATTAATCATTATGCTCAGACAGGGACAACAAGCACAGCTGCCAGTTACCTACTTTGTACTGGGTGTCAAGTGTTTGCAAGGTTTTTCGACATTTTCAAGGATATTAAAGGGCAGCTTCTCTTTAGGGATTATGCGAGTGCGCTCCATTTTCCCCTGGCCTTTTTGTATTTTGTTTGTCTATGAAACACTCCATTGACTGTGGACTGTCGAGAAGATGGAGACGGTTCATGGGTTGTAGTTTTTTCTTTCCTAGCTGGGGAAACTGCATCGGATGATTATCTTTTAAGTGCAGATGTATGTGTGTTGAGTAGCTGCGTTTAGTTTGGACTATTTAACAAAAAAAAGCGACACAGGTCAAGGTTCAACACGGTCATTCAGTTTGAATATAATGGGCTCCTACACTGCAGCTATCACATTCGTCTTCCAAACCAATTCTGCTTAACCAAATCTCAATTTGCGTTTCTATGGCTTGCTACTCCTCATGGGGGTCTCACGCTGTATACTGTGGTATGAGACGATGTGCCTGGCAAGTAACTGACACGAGAGTTTACTCCTCATAATTAAAGGAACATGGGGCAGGATTTGTAAATAAAATAAACATCCATGTCCAGTTTTTTAATGCTATTGGGTGATGAAGCGTTATAAACCAAAAAGAATGAGCCCACCCACGTATCGTTCCCTTTTCTTACTGGCTGTGTGCTGCAAAATGTGCTGCAGTTCGGGGCCCAAATTTCCCGCGCTGTCTTACCGGTGTGACGTCGATTGACACTGCGTGTGCGCTCTTTACAGCTTTAAAAGAGGAAGAAAAATGGCCGCAGACCTCCATTGATTCAATTGTGAGAATGTATTCTTCTCTTCTGCAACTGGGAAACGACCAAGGACGACTCACAGCCCACTAAAAAGTGGCACTAAGAAAAAGAAGTATGTCACTGTGAAGAGGTATGTTTTTTTGTGAAGCGTTTGTGCGCGCTCCCGTGCGGCTGGCTGCAGTTACTTGCAGCGCCGGCCGCGTCTTGTTGAAGTTTTGTTTCTTCATTCTGCCCCATGCTCCTTTAAATGGAAATCATATAGCTCATTTTAACTTATCACGCGATTCATTGATTTATTACTCATCGCAACAGGCTTAATATGTAGTTTAGCATTTGTGGTAAAATTACACCTGTAAAGTTCCAAATATTTATGGCGTTCCCTTACATCAGTGTTTCCCCAAAAAAATTTTTTATCATTCCCCACTTTGGACAAAGGAGCATACACAACCCCCCCTGCTTTTATCACCCCAAGAGAATGGTGACCACGTCTGATTGTTAAAGTATTTTATTTATTTAAACAGCCGAGTTACTCTACAAGTTTTTAAGGGTATAAATTAGTTGGAAAAAGAGGTTGCGCACTGGTATAAAACCCGCTCAGAAATATATGCTTCATACTTCAGCTCACAGTTGGAGAAAATAAAAGTTGTAGTTTTATCACAAATACAAAGCTTTCAAGAATACAAAATAAAATAAAAAATAAACAAAGAGCAAGATACTCATCCCTGTTTTTCCTCCAGGGTTGACCGTTTGACTTCTCTTACTGTGAAACGTTCCCTGATCTTTTTAGATATTTGTACATTTTGTAGATGGAATCTCTGATAATGCGGCTACTTCAGCTTGTTTTGTTCTGCTGCGATATATTTCAACATCAAACTGAGTGTGTTTAATTTTGTGAGAGGGGGAGCTGGTTGATTTAATTTACAGTGCAGTGAAACATTCACAACGACAGAATCTAGGGGGGGAAAACTATTTAAATCTCGTTGATGTCACACCCCAGCTGCAATACCTCTGCGCCCCACTAGTGGGGCTCGCCCCATAGTTTTATATATATATATATATATTATATCGCTTCCACACAGTAAAAGTTGTGCAAGCGAGCCGCTAGCTTTGTTAACGCTTTGTTTTCGGATTAAAATCAGTGCACTGATGCACAACTTTAAAGATCACACAATATATGTTCTGTTTCCTCATATTTTGTCTTTCAAAAGCACACAGGTAAGTTTGTAAAACGTCTGTAAAATTACTCCACTAGCTAAATCTGAGCCTTGTTGATATCCAAATAATAGTTTGTTCAAGTGATTTAAAGCACCTGAGATGTTACAGGCGCATCAGCAGACCCGCTGACTGCTCACTCAGCCCACTCTGTTACATGGCTACCATGGATTTAAATAGGCTAAACAACCTGATAAAGAAGGCTGGTTCTGTTCTTGGGACAACTGTGGAAAATCTGGAGATGACAATGCAAAGAAGGATTCTTCACAAAATCAAAAAGATTGTGGACAACCCTGAGCATCCTCTTCATGAGACAGTCATACAACAACAGAGCGTCTTCAGTCGGAGGCTTCTTCAGTTTCCCTGCAATACAGACCGCTACAGGAAATCCTTCCTGCCCACAGCCATCATCATCTACAACAACTCATTAAATAATTAATTATATGAGCTATACCAACACTTAATTTCCCTCTGGGATCAATAAAGTATTTTTGAATTGAATTGTTTTTTTTGCATGCAAAGCAGGCAGCCAGGCTCTGATCACTCAGGACAGATGTTGCTGTTAGGGTGGTCTAATTAAAAACTGGATCTGCAAAGAGACCGGTTTATACTAGATCTGAACAGGCCTTTGTTTCAACTTCACAATTCTGCATTATTTTGCACCGCATCAAATAATATTGTGACAAAGTACATTGAAGTTTGTGGTTCTAAAAAGTGACAAAATATTAAAGAATTTCAAGAGGTGTAAATACTTTAACAAGGTTATTAAAATAACAATTTTATTATGATTTGTGAGTTAGTTTTTTATTTTATTTTTAAGTTCATAAAATGAAGATTGTTATAATTGCGACAGAAAGTTTAAGAAAATGGGTGCATTTAGTTTTTCTTTTCAATTCTTAGGAACCTTTAAGGAAAATCAACAACCACCAACATCATAAGATGAAGTTTTTGCACAAAAAAAGGAAAGAGCAGATTAATAAAGTTTGATGGAAAAGAGTTGAGTATTGAAGCAGTACCTCTCTATGGCTTTATCCAGCTGATAGATGATGGCCTGCAGAACGGCTTTGTGGGTGGTGATGTCTGGTCGATGTAGCCGAGCAGTGAAGAGTGCTAGAGCAGCACCCTTAGCATCTCGGCCAGGCTGGTGTGAACCATTAACAGGTAAAAAAAAAAGAATAATCCAAACAAATACAATGCGCATTAACTATATGAACTGATGCCATTGCTCTTCACATGTTAATCAGTCAGATCTGCACAGAAAACCCTAATGAAAGAGCTTGTTCTTTTCTACTAATGTGTAACTGTATAAAGAGAAGCCGGTTTTTCCTTTGTATTATGTGCCAACAACTGCATTAGTACTAACCAGGACTGTAAATTTGCCACTCAGCAGCTCAGAGCGGAGGGGCTCCTCGTCGGGGTTTATATTGATGATACCCTCTTTGATCCGGGTATTCTAAATAAAACAGAATGGACAGAGGAAAGTCGTTATCATCCTTGTAATTTCTTTTTTACAGCAGTCATTTTAAACTTTAAAAAAAGCAATTAAAATATGTGTTGAACAATAATAGCTTAAATACCAGAATAAAAACAAGAATTATAATGTACTAAAGTGTGAAGATTCTAGCTCCTTGGACCTTCCACAATCCTAACAGCTTAGGCTGAAATTATAAAAAACTAACTAATGATTTTCAAAATAGATATAACAACAGTGCATGTTTTTAGCTGTTTTTTAGTTGAACTAAAATTGCATAAAGAGAAGGAAACCAAAAGTACCAGTAGAATTTTAGAACCATTTCTGTTTTTATTTTTACATAATTGTCCACAAATGTCAACATCCCATAGAAAAAACATGTATCCATTTTATTTTGCAAAGGTTTTACGCTTTCTTTATTTTAAAACTTAGAAACAGAAATAAAAATGGTGGTTCTTCAGAAATGACAAAGTTCTTATATATAGCAGATATTTGAAAGCTGATTTTTTTCAAAGGGTCAGGTAACATTATCTACTCTAAATTAGTTTTATTTAGCTGTACTGAGAGAAAAATGGCAATATGGAGTGTGAAGGTTGCACACCTCTGTTCTAGAGGCTTAAAACAGGGATTCAAAAGGTAGCTAGTAAATAAATAAAGGCAAGTAAACGCTATTCACACAAAGCACACTAGAATTCTATTAATAGATCTGCTACCACATATTAGACTCAAACTAGCAGTGCAGCAGAAAAATACAAGCTTTCTTTTTCACAGGAAAGGATATTCTCTGGTTGAAAAAATGTGGATTGCTTTCTTCAAAAAAAAGGAACATACAGATATAGATACTATAGATTTGTTGTGTGTATGCCATCATATACATCAGGGCTACATATCAACTCAGAGACTGGATAGCTATGGACTGAATGAGCTAACAACATTCAGTACAAATTAAAAGACCAAATCTGAGTGTAATTAGGCTTGCAGAGAACAAATTACTTTAAAGAAGCTCATTTACCTACCAGCTAGAGAGAATTACCATATACATAGTAGCTCAATTTAATAAACTGTTCGACTTTGTGCATAGGAGGAAAATAAATATTTATATTTTTCTACAAAGAGTTTCACATTTATGAAGTCAGGTCTGATTTAAAAAGACCCAGTTAGTTTAGTGCAAATCATGTGTGCAAGGCTGAGATCAACCAATGGGTGTCTAAATTGACAAAACTATTTTTTTGTTGTTGTTGAGAAAATGGCTTACCAGGTCAGATTGAATGAAGATTTATTTTTTAAAGTAACACCATTTACGTGGTGTTTCATGTACTGTAGGACTTCACAATGGAGCACAATTAGGTAAAAACGGGGTCAAACATGATCATATAACAAAACGATTCCATTACCTTATATGCTTGGAATAGATCGATGGCCCTGGAGACGTCAAACTTGCGGGCCATAAGAAACTTAACAGCTGTAGGCTGGGAGACGAGCCCAGCGCTGTGGGGGAGCTCCCTGCTCCTCGCTTCTCTCAGGAACTCCTCCACAGCCTGACAAACATAAACAAAAAGATCAACTATACGATGGAAGATATTTATCAATAGAGGCAACATTCTCCATTAGGATTGAAGTAAATTAAAGATGCCAACTGAAGCAATGCGGGAGTAGGCAAAACAGAAAATAGAGGATAAAATCTAAAGGATGGGTTTTAAAAACAGATCAGCCTCTATACATCTAGCCAAAGCTACATGAATGTATGATACAGATAGCAGCATATATGAAAGACACTCAGTTTGCCATTTCTAAAGCAGGATGTATTGATCCTCCAAACATGAAGCCAGAAAGAGCTTCACTGAACACAATATTTCACATGCAACATAAACAAAAGGACGCCTTCTTAAATCCCGAGCATTTCGACGGTAAATCTTGGCTCAAATGACCGAATCTCAAAAGCAACTCACATTCCAAACCCTCTGGTGTCGTCAAGTTTGAATCCTAAATTAAGGACTGAACGAAAGTTACTCTGAGTATTGGCTCCAGACTAGAGGCGGGCGACATAAAAAGGTAGAAATTATATAAATTTAGAAAAAGGTAGAGATTTTGACTATACTGGCCTACGCGGTGTTGTTTTCCATTTAATGGAAAAGAAACATGTTGAACTTGAAGCATTTCCAATTCAAATGTGCGCAGGTTTATTTTTGTGCGATATTGAATTTATACACAACAACAAATGACCCGGAAAGCAGACAATTTTGAACTTTGTGTTTTCATAACATTAAGCTTTTAAATTATTTAAAATATCTTCTTTTTTTATGTAATGAGAATTTTGTGTTGCGTATTTTGGGGAAAAATTTGAATTTATTTCATGCTTTTTGCATAATGATCTTTAAATATACTATACTTTTTTTGAAGTTGTTCTACTGTTATGTATCAGGAAAATGAGAATGTTCATAACCTCATTTTATTTATACATGTCATTTTGACATGTATAAATAAAATATATCGCAATAGATGTTATCAGACACACTTTAGTAGATATTTAAAATAACTCTCTTTTAGGTATTTTATTTGACAAAAACAACAATGCTAACCTGATTTTGTATTAATATAGTTTTCATAAACTAGTGTATTTCTGTTTTTTTTCTTCCAAACCAGGTTGAAGTCAGACTCTTATTGGTATCTTATTATTAGGCTAGGTAAAACACCTATTCCTCTTTAAATTCAATGCTACATTCTCAGCTCAGATCCCCTTTCAAACAGCAGAGGGAGGAATAAATGTATATTCTAGTGATGGGCCGAGCAACACTGATGCGTCGGCACATGTATCTAGCTCATGGAGCGAGACCTCGTGTCGGTGCGCATATTGCTTTGAGAAGTAGTTACATGATCAATACGGCTGCTGTTCCGCCTTTCACTGAAGCGTCAAACTGTGTTTAAAGGGAGGAGCATCTCCATCTGTCAGTAAGATGCGTCTCTGCCAAAAGTACATCTTTTGAACCAAAATGAATCCTGGAAAGCCACTGTTACATCATGGAGCCAAAAAGAAAACGGAAGGTTTCCGCCGTGTGGAATCATGTTGATCTTATATCAGCAAATACAGTATTTCTTTTTATTTTCTTGTTTTATCCTGTTCCTCTGTTTTTGCTTGATCTATCAGAATTTCAGACCATTTCAAAATGACTTAGTTTAAATAAATCATGTTATTTTCTGCAGGTTAAACGTCGCAGTTGTTCAAATTAACTTTCATACATTAATAAAAGCACGTCTTCAATGCTGAGACATCACAGAGCAAAGCATGAAAATCAAGAAACCACAAATGCACCTTGGATAAATACAAGTACACTGACTTTATTCACAATGAATACATTCAATTCAATTCAAATTCAAAAATACTTTATTGATCCCAGAAGGAAATTAAGTGTTGGTATAGCTCATATGATTAATTCTTTAAGGAGTTGTTGTAGATGATGATGTTATTGTTACATGTTATTTTATTATTTCGTTTTTTACCATCAAGCTACCAGGAAGCATGAGTTGGGCCAGGCAGTGGTGAATTTCATAATTAAGGACTGAGAACCTCTCAGCATCGCTGAAGGAGGGGTTCAGGGAACTATTTCAGGTCCTTGAACAGTCATATATTTTGCCAAACAGAAAGGTCTAAAGCTGAAGTAACTGCATCTAAAAAGTGTAACCGTCTCAATGCAAAGACCTTGAAGTTTTTTAATAAAAATTATTTTACAAAAAGAATTTAACAATTAAAAAATATTTTAAATACATCAAAGATAGTTTAGCGTTGGATTAAGATATTAAATAATGCAGTGTACAATATGGAATACAATTGCTTAAATTATTTTATTTTAAATACTAGGTCATTGAATCAGTGTGTCAGTTGAGTCTCCCAATTAGGTTGTCTGCAATGATGTTTAACATCCAGCAGGTGTCAGTAGACCAACACAGTGACAGTATCAATACAGTATGGATAATGTGCTTCAGGAGGCCTCATCTACCCATCACTAGTGTATTCCCTCCAAATCAGACATTATAATTTAGGGATGTAAGAAAATATCAATACACCGATATATCACAATATTTTATTTCCCGATATTGTATCGATATTCAAAAGCAAAGTATATTTTTTAGGATTTGAATGGAACCATTAATGATAAAAGTCACTTTTGTAGTAAAATTAAAAGTATGTCTGGTAGTTTGTGGTTGTTTTCACCTTCTTCATTCCAGTGGATCAACTAGATCTAGTAATAAAACTGGATGTGTTAAAGTATGAAACTGGTTGGAGTGTTGAGAATGTTTTTCTACAGTTAAGTTTTAATATATATAATATATATACACTATATAATATATAGTCTTACTCATAGTATCGCAATATATCATATCGTGCCACCTGTAACACGATACATAAACAGATTTTTACCAATACACACCCCTATTAAAATTTACATTTTGTGACCCCTGGGTTTTGAAATTATGACTAATGATTATGATGTTTGCATAACGTGTGTGTGTGTGTGTACATTTAATTTCAACAGCGAGTCTCCATTTCATTTTGATGTCAGTGCTAATTTCCTTTGTCCAATTTTTATTTGTAAAATTTTTTTTTTTTATCGTTACGACTCCTACTATGCAAAGCCATCGACAAAAAGAAAAGTGGAAATAAATAGTTTCGTTTTCTGTGTAATTTAGGACATTTAAGATCAAGCTTTTTAAAGTTCCATCTTGTGGTCTATGCAGATTTTTAATAAAATAATGTATTTATCACTTCATTAGCTGAGCAGAATGGTAAATATTCCCCAAAATTACTAAACCATGTATTTATAGTGAGCGAAAAAGAGTGCTGTTCTAAATGTTTGGTAGTAAGGTCTCTGTCATGTTGATTTTTGGATGTAAAACATCTATAACATGTAAAACATCTATAACCCTGGTCCTTGAGATCTTCCATCCACCAACTTTTAGGTGCATCCCTTCTCATCATAGCTAAATCAAATGAAGGCCTCTGCAGATTGCTGATGAGGGAATTGAACAATTTGATTCAGGTGTGTTGGAGCTGGGAAACAGCTAAAATTTGTAGGACGGGAGATCTCCAGGACCAGGATTGGGCACGCCTGATCTATAGGGTCTGCTCTTGTCTTCACAGTTTTAGTTGCTGCTTGAACACCAAAGAAACATGCGCCTTTTCTCCTATGAACTGGGTATGATTTAGACACCAACATTAGAACAAAAACAAAGCTGAATATGACAAGAGCTTAATTTACCCAAGAACATACCTGAATTGGTAAGACCTGCACGTCTGGGAAAGAAACTTAACCCCTGGCTCCAAATTGTTACAGTATTGTGAAAGATGAACCAATATTCGAGCTGTAAATGGGGTAGCCTATGTTTCTACTCTGAACATCAGTACCAGGACGCTCTCCAGAACGATCAAAGAAGGAACAAGTCCGGCGTACTTCCAGGAATAGCTCAGCTGCCATTAAGCGAATTCATGCCACAGGTAATGAGAGAGGATGCTGGGAATAAAAAAAACGTGATCTGGGAAGCTTAGGGAGACTGAGCTTCTATTTCCCCGTATGTAATATCAATGACGAGCAAAGCAAGGAATCATAACAAAAAAAAACAACAATGCTGTTTCAGACGCAACGTGACGTCTGACATCTGGCGCCAATGCCAAAAGCAAGAATTTTAATAGAAAGCGATAGCAGCAACAACAACTCTGGGAACCCGAGTATCATTTCGGCGAATTCATGATAGCCCATCCGACACACAGACCGCCGCTTGTCAAGTCTGTCGCTGCGTGGAGTTACATCAAAGCAGGCACTGATTCATAACTTCCACATTTATCATCAATTTATACCCTAAAGATTTTCGACTCTGCCAAGGCACCAGTGGAGGAGATTCCAACAATAGCTGCTAGCATTAGCTAGAGGCTAGGTTACATGTGGTAGCTGGATTTCTATCGTCAAACAACACAAAACACCTCTACTCAAGCTTAGTGATAAGAACATGAGTCAGGCTGTAGCGATAGTACACGCATCTCGCACACATGTACGTGGACCACGCCGAGTCAGGGTTATTAAACACACAGACACAGTGCCGGCTAATTTTTGCCGTTTACTACAAGAAAACGCCGTCGGGCTAACAAACATGCTAACTCCTGTCAGTCACACGGGACTCAGTAGTATAGGAGAGCGAACGGCCCACGACTGTTTACCTCGCTATTATTCCCACAGAAAATTATTAGCTCATTAGTTCATATTCTTAAATGCTGTCGGATAGAGATGAAACTGACGACATGTATACACAACGAAATTTAAAAGGGAGTGGAGGGGGGGGGAGGGGGGGGTATTGCGAAGAAACCCTTACCAGCTGCTCCTGAGTTGTCAAGGCTTCCGCCATCTTGAAGCCTCCGCAACGTCGCAGCGGGCGCGCCCACTGGCCGCTCGTTCACGCCCAGAGTCAGTCAGACGAGACGAGGCTCCGACCGGACTGCGTGGATTTACTGGCAGTCTGTTAATGGACCGCTCCAGTTTACCCATTTCCAACAGCGCATCGAGTCAATTAGAAGTTATGACAAACAGCGAGTGGCAAATAATATCTCATATTGACTTCCACGCAGCAATTCGACAAAAAACAGTGTGAGAATAATGCAGTTCTGCGAGAATGTCAGAACTCCACTTATCCTGGTTTACATCGTTGCAATAAAAAGAAAAAGGTTAATGTCTATGGAGTCTTACACAGACACTTGTGTATTCAAAAAGTTGCAAAGTTGCTGTTTATAACGCGTTCCCATCATGAATAGGCTAGTTCAACATAATATAATGTAACACAAATATGCAATTTACTTGTTTATTCCAAAGGGAAAATAAATGTTGTCATAACTCATATTATCCAAGCATATTCAATGAGTCGTAGATGGTGATGCTGTGGGCAGGAAATGTCTCCGGTATCAGTCAGTCTTGCATCGATTTTGAAGAAGCCTCTGACTGAAGACTATTGCTGTATGGCAGTCTCATCCTGACCATCATGACTTACTAACAACTCAATCTCCAGGCAGCAGAGATGATATTCCTCAGTAACATGTCCTGGATGACACCATCAGTTGTTGGTCTGTCTGTCTGTCTGTCTGTCTGTCTGTCTGTCTGTCTGTCTGTCTGTCTGTCTGTCTGTCTGTCTGTCTGTCTGTCTGTCTGTCTGTCTGTCTGTCTGTCTGTCTATCTATCTATCTATCTATCTATCTATCTATCTATCTATCTATCTATCTATCTATCTATCTATCTATCTATCTATCTATCTATCTATCTATCTATCTATCTATCTATCTATCTATCTATCTATCTATCTAGAGAGTGCAGAGTTTTGATGAATCCTTCCATTCCTAGTCTATTGCATACTTTTTTAGTGTATGGCGTTCAAATGAAGATATAATCTTTTATTGTTTAATGAAAGAGAACAAACATGATACAACAATATAATAGAATATTATTTTCCTTATTGTTATTGATGACGTTTAATTTATTTTACGTTATTATCGTGCTTGACTTTGAAACATTTCATTCTTATTTATTATCACTACACATATGTTATGTTATTTTAAACATCTATCTATGTACAAATTAAAAGCAGGAACTATATGTGGAACCCTTACGAGGAGCAGCCAAGATTCAGTCGGAAAGTTTCAGTAGAACACAGGGACGGGACTCCGGCGGTATTTTTGATTCGGTAATGTTTGTTTGGCTCTGCCTAGCGGAGCGTTTATACTTAGCAACCAAAACAAATAATTAGATGACGGAACTTGTTGCTGTCTCTTTCAACAACATGGGTTACAGTTTATAATTCCGCGGGAACAGCTGCAAAGCTTAGGCGTGTGTCATGTTAGTTGTGAAAACCTCAGAATGACCTCGGGTCCTCTGAAAAAGAAAAGTTACCTGGGACAACATCAGATCAAGAAGAAGACGAGGTACGATCATATGTTGAATTCTGATTGTTATTGCTGGCTGAAAACAGCCAGTAGTGTGATGTCTGATCATGTTTGGTAAAATAAGCTTTATTCTCAATCACAGTATCCCAGGCAACAATGAGCCACCGGATGGAGAAATGCTGTTTCAGAAAACATCAGGGACAACAAATAAACCACAAAGCGTGAGTGACAGCGATAATGCCTCATTTTCTCTGCCATCTCTTTAACTGTTTTTGGTCTAAGGAAACTAGGAAGACCTCTAATATTTCTTTTTAACAGGGTGGAGGAGCTCCTCTTCCACTGGGTGAATCCACTTTAGCTTTTGACGAGGAGATGCTACAGGTGCTGGATGCTGTTGATCTTTCTAAGGGGGGAGTTAAAAGGGAGGATGGGGGAAAACAGAATTCAGACGCTTTTCCTCCTCCACGACCCACTATACAGACTGCAAGCAGCAAAATGGAGGGAAACTCTGCAAAGATGAAGGACAGGGAATCTCTTCCTTCCAGAAACGGGGGGGATAATCAGCAGAGAGGCTGTAAGTCTAGAGGGGATTCTAACAAACCGGGATGGAGAGACGACTGCAAAGACTTGGCTCAGAAGCTTCTCTTCAGTGAGGACTCTGGTGAAGTGAAGCATCCTCAAAAAGACCAACAAAATAAACATGAAACAAATGATGTTCCCGCCTCTGTCAGCTCCCTGCCATGTAAAGAAACACATAACAGTCAAAAAGCAGGCAGCTCCAGCAAGTAAGTCTTAGCTGAGATATCACCACTGTGCTTTGCCTATACTTTAGTCGTCCCCCTCTCATTCCCTGCTCTATGTGTTTTAAATATAGGCAGAAGCTCAGAAGAAGTAACTCTCCTACAAGTGCTCAAGATAACTTGAGTAAGAACATCAACCCGCCTCTGGATGTATCTACGGACTATATTTTATTCAGCCCAACCCGTCTCGCAGCAGCTAGGCGGAGGGCCAAACTTCAGCAGTCGTTACAGAATCATTCTGCCTCTGTTCTCACGGTGCCAGGCGGCTTGGAGATCAGCATTCTCAGCGACACACTTCCTCCTCCAGGTAATCTGTTGGATTTTATGTTTTACCTTAGTCATCTGTTTTGATTTTTTTTTTTTTTTTACTTTGGACGAGGCTATATTAATCATTAAGGTGTAGTAAAATGAATGAGAGATACTGTGGTGTAAAACAGTGCCTTGGAAAGGTTTTCACACCCCTTGAACCTTTCCACATTTTGTCACATTACATTTGCCAAATTTATATACTGGTACATCTATTTGTCCAGCAGAGAATGATAAGCTGGCTGGAGTTGATGTGAAGACATTTGGAGCTAAATAAAGGAGAATAATTGAAGAAAACCTTTTGGAGGCTGCGAAACACTTCAGATTGGATTGGTGGTTCACTCTCTGTTAAGATAATATCTATAAGCATACAGACAGAGCTACTTATTATTGGTTTGGCTGAAAGCATATCAATTTATCTTAATGGCCCTGTCGAAGTCAGTCTTAAATTGCTGCTTAGAGTATAAATTTGCTAACACTAAACTTAACGAACCCCCCCCCCCCCTCCTTGTTTCCACGAGAGCTGTAGTTAATATTATGAATAAATGCAGTTAATGTGTGCTAATTACCAATGAAATTGCACTATGTATTGTAACTGATGTCCTGAAGTTGCCCATTAAATAACTGGAAAGGTTATTTTTCAGGTGTTTCTTAGTTTTTTTTTTTGTCTTTTTTTTTTAGTACAGTATTTGTGATTGTGGAACTTTGACAAGAGTGACATTCTGTCACAGCCAAACTATGTATCCCCAAAGACGACAGCAACGGATTATCGAATAGTTTTTATCATCCCTTTTATTGGTATCGCAATAAATACCACATATTTGTGTGATAAACCTTTAAGCCCACATCGCCCCTCCCTAGAATAAACACCAATGCATGCTATGCTTTACAGGGTCACTACGTCTATTTTTCCTTTCACTTCACAGCTATGAACTACTTTGTGTTGGTCTATGAAGTGAAATCCCAGTCAAAATTATTGAAGATTGTGTTGCAATCTGACAATATGTGGAAACGTTTGAGGAGTATGAATAAATATTCACGGCACTTTATGTTGCCACATGTTGACCAAAAAGAAAAATTAAGACAGCCTGGAAGCAGATTCTATTGATAGACCAAATCTGCTTAGGAACTCACCTCTGAAACTGTATTTAAATGAGCCAAATAAACTGAAGAACACAGTGAACCTGGACCTTTAAGAGAAGACGACCACTTTGAAGATGTAGTCCATAAGATTTAACATTTTTGACTCTACCACAGGTATTGCCTTGTGTGTTCCTGAGCAGCAGACTGAAAAGCTGCTATTGTCCAGCTGGGGCTTATCGAAGCCTGTTCTAGAGCGCTACCAGAAACACGGAGTCACCCAGATGTTCGAATGGCAGGCTCAGTGCCTCTCTGTTGGACAGGTGCTGAATGGGGGAAACCTAGTGTACTCTGGTGAGGGTGGTAATATTTCTCTACAGAATAACTCCCAGAGCAGGGCACCCCTTCTCATTTTATTTTGCAATGTTTTTGTTTTTTAAATTAAGCACCCACCAGTGCTGGCAAAACTCTGGTTTCGGAGCTGCTGATCCTGAAGCGCGTGTTGGAGACCAAAAGAAAAGCACTTTTCATTTTGCCATTTGTAGCTGTGGCCAAAGAAAAGATGCACTACCTTCAGGTGGGTGTGGGGGGGGGGCATCATGTTTTTTTGTGTTCAGATCTAACTTTATTTGTTTCTGTTACTCTGCAGAGCGTGTTTGAAGAGGCTGGGGTTCGTGTGGAGGGCTACATGGGGAGTACTTCAGCTGCAGGAGGGTTCACCACATTGGATGTGGCTGTTTGCACCATAGAAAAAGCCAATTCTTTAATTAACAGACTGATTGAAGAAAACAGCATGGGTCTCCTAGGTAGTTCACTCGTTATAGATCATTTTAGATTATTGAGTTGGATTCCTCATCATGCTATCATTTACTTTCAAATGTTTACAGAATATAAAGACATAAGGACTAATTGATACTATAAAAACCCAACAGGGTGAAATAAAGCACAACGCCTCTTTTTTGCTGGTCTAATTGTATGTATTCATCGACCCTCTGTCAACAAAAAAAGACTTATCAAAAGATTTTTATTTTTCCAGGCATGGTGGTGGTCGACGAGTTGCATATGGTCGGAGATTCTGGAAGAGGATACCTGCTGGAACTGCTCCTAACCAAAATCCGCTACATCGCACAGAAGCAGAACACATCGGGGTCTGTGTCTCCCACTTTGTCTTTTTGGCCTCTCTTTATGTAGCGTTTTTAAGAGTTTCATGTTAACCAGTCCTTCTACAGTTCTCTTTCAGAGGGCGTCCAGATCATCGGCATGAGTGCCACTTTGCCAAATCTCTCTCTGCTGGCTAACTGGTTGGGTGCAGATTTATACCAAACAGATTACAGGCCCGTTCCCCTGCAGGAACATCTCAAAGTGGGATGCACCATGTATGACAAAAGCCTCTCCGTGGTTCGAGAGTTTGCCCCTGCCCTCAATATTAAGGTACCTGGCTGGGATGGACGATACAATATACAGAACAAACCTTTTTCCAAAGCCAGTAGAAGGTTTTGTACTACATTCAATAACATAAACAACAGAATCGATCACAAATGAGTCACATTTAACTAAAATAACAAAAAGAAATCAAATATAGTTAAAAAGAATATTGTGTATTGTTGCAAATGCTTCAATCATGACAGTGGTTGCCACCAAGGGTGCCACAATCCCTTATTATGTTGAGAGGAAACTGACTTTCTCACATAGAGCCAGGTTGGTTCCCTTAATAAAGTAAATCAATTGAAAACTGCTTTTTGTATTTCCTCTGGTTATCGTAGTATCTTAATTATATGTGGCAGCCCTGCTTGTTCAAAATCCAGATGATGATGTCTGATCTTGGTTTGGCACCCAAGAATGAAAAGTTGATCAGCTCCAGCCCTTGAAAGGCTTTAAAGCGTTTACATTTTGTAATTTGTCCTTTAAGGTTTTTATTCTTCCTATTCTAGTGTTAATTTGCATTTGCAAAAGCAGTGACTGACTCAGGCTTGAAGATTACAATTTAGCATTGACGAGTCATTTTTCTTACAGCTTTTCTCAGGGTGGTTTGACCTCCTTCCTCTTTGCAAAACCAACCTCTACTGAATGATTTCTTCCCCCAAATCACATTACTTCTCTGTAACCAGGTCTTCTCTCACTATTACAATTACAAATAATGATAAAAATCGAATTTTTCACATTGAATTTTATTACTAAGATTCAATTTAACTAACAGTACGTTGAGTGCTACTAAGGTCAAGCCTTTATTTACAATGTCAAATCCAAATTCAAATCATCTCTATCCCACTGCATCCCAACTGTTTCAGTAATTGAGACCTTATTTTGTTTTTAGTTGTTAACCATGACATGCCTGTGTACTTCTTTTGAAGGGTGACGAAGATCATATTGTGAGCTTGTGTTATGAGACTGTGAGAGAAGGCCACTCCGTGCTGCTGTTCTGCCCCTCAAAGAACTGGTGTGAAAAGCTGGCCGATACCATCGCCAGAGCATTCTTTAACCTCAGACAGACAGGTATGATTTAAAAATAAAATAACTCTGACACTATATTACTAATTACTGTGTTTTTTTCTGATCAAGGAGTTTGGATCCTGAAGGACTGTTTATGTTGCTGTGTGGATGTTTAAGCATTTATTATTTATTATTTTTTGAGTTTGCTGTCATTCAAGTAACAAGTGCCAACATTGTTGGGTGGTATTTTCTTTCTTCCAGATCTTCAGGGAGAAGCTGCTCCTCAGCCTGTGTGTCTGAATACAGAGGGCTTAGTTGATGTAATAGCTCAGCTGAGGCGAACTCCAGCTGGTCTTGATTCCATCCTACAGCGCACTGTCCCATGGGGGGTGGCCTTCCACCATGCCGGTGAACACCCAGTCCTTCACCAACACTGAAATGCAGCCTTTTTGTCCAGTACGTGAATAAGAAAGGTTTCACTCTACAGGACTGACGTTTGATGAGCGGGATGTTCTGGAGGGAGCCTTTCGTCAGAGCTCAATCAGAGTTCTGGCCGCCACCTCCACCCTTTCATCAGGAGTTAACCTTCCGGCTCGCAGGGTGGTCATTCGAACTCCTACTTTTAACGGACGCTTGCTGGACCCGCTCACGTACAAACAGATGGCTGGACGAGCTGGGAGAAAAGGAGTTGATACCACAGGTAGTGGGCAAAAAAGAGGCAATATGGAGAGGTTGACTCCCCCTTGAAATTTAATACTGTAGATTTTTTTAATGTATTTTTTTAAGTGATCAGTTTTCTATTTTTTACCTCCAGGTGAAAGTGTGCTCGTGTGTAAGCAGAACGAGCGTCAGAAGGGTATTAGTCTCCTTACGGGTGCTCTTCAGCCAATCAGCAGCTGCCTGGTGAGAAGGGAAGGCGAGGGTGTAACCACCAGCATGCTCAGAGCCATCCTGGAGGTATCACTAATACCAAACCCAAGTTAGAAACAATAGGCGACTCAAATGTTTTCTCCTTATGGTATTATTATTGCAACACTTCAGTTGATTTATTGGAAACACAACAACACAAAAATCCCATGTAAAATTATTTCTCCATTAAATTGTTCTTATTTTTTCACATTTCAACCACAACCTTCAATGCATTTGATTTGGATTTGTACACACCAAGACAAAGTTGAGCATATAGTCAAGTGGAAGAAAAAAGATGCACTGTTTTTGGAAAATGTTGTCCATTTGTCTTTACAAAATTGCTCAAGCTGAACCAGATTGGTTGGAGAACATTCATTTTTGACTCTTGCTCTAGATTCACAATTATATTTAGGTCTAGACTTTGTTTGGCCATTCTCTTTGCAGCTCCTCTAGTGTTACCCTTTGCCTTTTGGCTGCTTCTCTAATTAGTGCTCTGCTTACCCTACCTGTCATGGTGGATGGCCATGTCTTTAATTTTTCAGATGATGGATTGAACAGTGTAAAGGAGGTGAGTCCAAATGTATAAAATTTTCAGATTTTTCATTAGTAAGAAATGTGGCATTTATCATTTTCTTTCCACTTCACAATAATGATCTGCTTTGTGTTGGTCTGTCACATAAAATCTTTTTAAATACACTGAGGTGCATGCTTTTGTGTGTAATAAAAAAAAAAAAAGTATCTGTTTTATTTTTCATTAAACCTTCCTCCTCCAGATTATTGTTGGAGGCGTCGCCAGCACTCCTCAGGATGTGAGGTTGTACGCTTCATGCTCCCTTTTAGCTGCTAGCATGAAAAGTGACTGCAAGACAGAATCTAATAAACAGACCAGCAGTGGAGCTATTGAGGCGTGTGTTGACTGGCTGATGGGAAATGAATTTATTACTATTCAAAAGGATGGGCAAGGTAATGCGAAGGTTTATCATTCGGAATTAATCTCAGACTTGTCTTTTACTTCACACCAATGTTTAGGAGACTTCCAGTATTTCTGTAATTCCTCTAAAAAACCCTCAAATTTGAGTTAAAAGTATGATAATCTAAATATGCTCACATGTTTTTATTAGGGCTCAATCTTATTATTTTGAGTTTTGCTGACATTTTTATAATTATTTTCACCGTTCTACTTCTTCGTCTGTAGATGAGCAGTACTGTCCAACCCAACTGGGTGCTGCCACTCTTTCTTCATCCCTCTCTCCTCCAGAGTCTTTGGGAATATTTGCTGATCTCCAGCGGGCCATGAAGGGATTTGTTCTCGAAAATGATTTGCACATTCTGTATCTGGTATGCATGAAATAACCTTATAAAATTAACCTACCGGGGAATATTCCTAATCCTGCTAAATATTCTATTCAGTCCTATATTTCTTGTAAGACAACAAAAAGCAGCACTTTGTAACGAAGTAAAATCCTGTTTCTAAATCTCCAGATCACTCCGCTGTATGCAGAGTGGACAACAATAGATTGGTATCAGTTTTTCTGCCTGTGGGAGCAGCTGCCATCGTCGATGAAGAGAGTGGCAGAGCTGGTTGGTGTCCAGGAAGGCTTTCTTGCACGATCTGTCAGCGGCAAACTTGTTGCAAAGACAGAAAATCAGCTCAGACAGATGGCCATTCATAAACGGTAACTCTTCCATTTAACCTCGGTGCCGTTTGTTTTATCGTAAAGATTCCTACATTTATCTCTGTTCTACATAAAAAACCTATCACTGTTTAAAGTATCAGTCTTTATTCCCTGCCTCTAGTAGTACATTGAACAAATTTTGAACAAAATATTTGTTTTTTTTCTATAAATCATTTGGATAAGTTACCTTATAATGCATTACCATGAAAATGTGCAAGTCATAATTTCAATGGGGAAGTACAGAATACCTTAAAAGTAATTTATTACTTGTTCATATGTTACTAAGCGTTTATTAGACATTTATATCCAAGCCGCATGGAGAGAAAGACTTTAAATGAACCAGATTCACCAAATCATTTGTTACCCTTTACTGGGCATGTGAGTGACTATATTTAGTCACTTCCATCCTAAATTACATCAGCACGCCCTTTTGTGGGCCTTTACATTCATGTGATTATATATATATATATATATATGTATATGTGTGTGTGTGTGTGTATGTGTGTGTATGTGTGTGTATATATGTATGTATATATATGTGTATATATATGTGTATATATATATATATATATGTGTATAGTTAACTGCGTCCCATCTGAAGTGGAATTGTATTCTTAAATACAAACCCCTCAATACATGTAATTCAGTCTCACCTTTTGCAAATGATCTATTACTGTTTACAATGTATTTACAAAGTGTTTTCCATCGCCTAATTTAAAGTGATAGTCAGTGAAGCCATTTGTGATTCTGAAATGAAAATTACAGAAACCTTTTTTAAATAATATGCCCGTGTAATGTATATTGCAAAGTTTTTCCATTCCCTAATTGAAAAGGTGGCTGGGAAATTGTCATCATAATGAGCCCCTAGGCCATCTCTTCCATGACATTGCCAAAAAATATAAAGTCTAGCCTTATTGGTTCATTTTTGAAGTTTTATAAATGTAATGACATTCTATTGATGCATCTCTTCTGTATTCAGCATTTGTTATCAATATGACAAATGAAATTATATTCGTCTGTGTGTAATTAAGTTTCCTCTTTTAATCAACGTTTGCAAAAATCTAAAAATACATTATTAACATGAACAAATCATTTGCAAGAGGAAATTGTTTTACACATATAGAGGTAAGTGTTTATGTATGACGATGTGCTTCCACTTTAAATGAGGGGATGCAGATTGCTTTGTAAATAAATTGTTAACCGTAATAGATTATATGTAAAAGGTAAGACTGACTTACAGGTATTGAGGTGTTTGTATATCATATAGCATTTTTCCCCTTCAGATGGGACGCAGTTAACTTTGTAGATATGTTGCATGTCATGAAAATTATATTAACAAATTATTTAAAACCGGAGAGGTGAATATGGGGCCATTTAAAGCCTTTTTCTCCGCCGGCTTGTATATAAATGTTAAATAAAAGTTTAGTAATATATGAACAAGTAATCAAAAACTTAGAATGTTTTCTTACTTTTTTCTGTACTTTTATTGGAAGTATGACCTCCATCCAAAGCTCCTACCTCCTAACATATCTAAATGTTTTGTTCATAAATAGTTCAATGTCTAATAAGCTGCAGTGAATTTAGATGTTCAGTAAATGCTAATTTAACACATTGCTAGGTGATTTATATATAATTTAATTAATGTTTCCATGGTTTTCATTTCAATCACACCTAATAGTTTATATGCTAATGTTAAGGTAATAATCATATACAAATTATTTAGAAAAAGTTAACCAACTATTTACAAATGACATTTTCCAATGTTTACATATGATGCACAATTAATTTGAGGACAGTGAACTGGTTTGGTTGGTTTTGTAAACCGCTTTAAATTATATTGTTTAAATATTTATTTAATCATTGTTAAAATTCACTGTTTCTCGAATGATGAACAATCTCTATTTGTTAATATAGCATGTCCTAATCATTTACAAATCTCTGAAAATGTTTTGTTCATTATTATGTAATTATGTACTGTTGCTAATGCTTTAATAAGCATCTGTTCTAAAGTGTTACTAAATAATTGAATAAAGGAATAAATAATGGATAAAATAATGGAATAATCACAAACAGACAGGTCAGATGAACCATTAGTACCTGCATTATTTAACTGTTGTATACTTCTATATTTCTACATTTTAAAGCTATTTAATGATAGCTAACTTACAAAAATCCCACTGAACCTAATTTTCTGCTCGTTTCTCAGGTTTTTCACTACTCTTGTTCTCCAGGATCTGGTCAGCGAGGTCCCTCTGGGAACTGTTGCTTCTAAGTACAACTGCAATCGAGGACAGCTTCAGTCTCTCCAGCAATCTGCTTCCACATATGCAGGTACATGCTTGAGGGGGTTGTCATGTGCCTTTTGTAAACCACATAATAAATATATTGTTTTGAACTCTGCATACAGGGTTAAGAGAGCTATAACACAGTTCAGAAACTGTAGTCACAGCCAAAAGTTTTTGGGGAGTGGCATAAATGTTTTGTTGCTTCTATGGGAGAGGTTTTCTAAGTATATTTCTAAAAGTCTGTAGTTTGTTTAAAAAAAAGTATTTAACATGTTAAAGGCCTTTATTTGCAAAAACATCAGATGTGAGTATGTCAGACAATATATGTAAATATTCAGTGCTCCTCCAGACGTCATTTGCAAGTTTCTTTTGTCAAATTTGTTCTTCAAGTTGCTCAAAGGTTGATTTCTGCTTTTACTACTGATTTGTTAGAACCAGCCACAGTTTCCTAGCAGTTTGAGGAGATCCCTAAGTCATTGGCCAAACATTTCAAAGCTGTAATCTTTGATTAAAGTGTTTAACACAGTACTCAATAAGGCAAGGCAAGTTTATTTGTACAGTACATTTCAGCAACAAGACAATTCAAAGGGGTTTACGAAAATAAAAACATACAAAAAAAAAAACATAGATCAGAACAATAAATAGTGCTTTGTTGTTCATTTTAGTTTTCTTGGGCAGCATTGTGAGTAAACCCACTCCCTTGATGAGAAAAACAACTCCACTTGTAGATTGTGGGGACTAACTTTGTCTGATTGTAGTGCTCACCCTTTCTCCCGTGGGCAAATTATTTTGTAGAAGTCTCAAATGGTTGGAAGGAAGGGTCATCAGGGAAAACAAAATAACACCAGCAATCAAAACTTAAATCATGTACAACCAGCAGAATTTCAGTCGGTCCTTCTTGGGTAGTTTGCCGACCTTGTCCTGAGGCTGTTGTCCAAAACGCTTCACCTCACTGTTCATGCAGATTAACTTAATTTCAACAATTTCAAGGGTGTATTTGTTGGATTTGACTGTATATCATTTGTGTTTTTTTTAATACGTAAAAATTGCCTGAATGCTGAAAAATTTAACAATTTTACTGACAGGATCCTTCATATTTATCTCAGTTTAAAACGGTCACACCCTGTCATCTTTCAGGAATGGTAACCATATTCTGCAGGCGTCTGGGCTGGCACAACATGGAATTTCTGTTGTCTCAGTACCAAACCAGGCTGAGCTTTGGAGTCCAGAGGGAGCTCGTCGATCTAGTACGGGTTTCCCTTCTCAATGCTACGCGAGCCAGAGCGCTCTATGCCCAGGGTCTCTGCACTGTGGCTGAAGTAGCCCGGGCCACTGTTGCTGATGTGGAGAAAGCGTTGCGGAACGCAGTCCCATTCAAGAGGTAGACATGGACTGGAATTTGTGATTTTTATTTTTATTTTTATGAAATGTTAGCTGTATAAATGTGTGGGTGTTTGGGAGTGCGAATGGGTGAATGTGGCTCTAGTGTAAAGAACTTTGAGTGGTCACTATGACTAGAAAAGCACTATATAAGGTCAATCCATTTACCATGGTGGCACACTGTTGTCTTGTAGCAAGAAGGTCCTACGTTTGAATCCTGCCCTGGACTCTTTCTACATAGATTTTGCATGTCCTCTGAGTTCTTTCCAGCTATTCCGAGTCCTCCCACAGTCCGAAATATTGACTGTTAGGTTAAATCCAACAATCAACTTAAAGTTGTGCAACCTGTTCATGTTTTTAACAATCATCGAAGCAGGAGTTCGTAATATCAGGCCACCCTGAATAAAAGATGCATAGTTAAAAGCCTCAGATTAACATGACATAACATCGAAAGAAACATTGAAAGAAACTTGCTGCCATAAAGTAAATCTGAGCACTTAATAAAAATCTAACTAATTTATGTTTATTCTAACTGTTATTAACGGCAAGCTTCAAATAAAACCACATAAATGTATCCACATTACTATGAATTTTTTTTTTATTATCAGTTCTAAGCGAGCGGTGGATGAAAGCGAGCTGGAGGCGGCAGAGAGGCGGAACCTGCGCTGTGTGTGGGTCACCGGTGGGCGGGCTCTGACAGAACAGGAAGCAGCTGCTGAGATCGTCTCTGAGGCGAGGCTCCTCCTTCAAGAGGACCTGGCTCAGCTCGGAGTTCGCTGGGATCCATCAACACTTCCTCCACAGGCTTCCTCTGAAAATAGCACTGAGGATCACCCCAGTGGGGATTCAGAGGCTTCGTCTGCCTCTTATGTCAGCCAGCACCAGTCACGAATAGACAGGACTAAAGAGCATCAAATGAGAAAGCACAAGGGCAAGAGGAAAGTCAGTGAGAATCATGGACAGGAGATTAGGAGAGATGCAAAAAGTGAGAAAGGAATGGTTGATGGGAAAGGCGTGTTAGAAGGGGAAGCTATAAAGCAACATGTGATGGAATCTGAAATCAATGAAGTTCTAGTAGAAGGATCTGAGGAAAGAACGGAAGCAAAACCAGTAACATCGGGCCAAGATGATGCTGAACATCCAGAGAGAAAACAAGAGAACAGAGGGGCTGTACAAGACTTGGAAAAGTTGGAAAAAATCAAGACACGAGAAGAAGAGATGGGTAAAAGAAACAAGCCAGCTGAAAAAGAAAACCATCACTCTTTAAATCAGCCAGCCGTTGAAAGGAGCCTAACACAAGAGCTGGCCGAGATTTTATCCAGCCCTCTGCCTCCGCTGCCCCCACAGCCTCAGCCCCCACCATCTCCAGCCCCAACCCCACGCTTCAGGCCCCCGATTTCCCGGTTAGAGCAGCAACAAAGTGCTTCCACAAGCACAGCAAAAGCAGACTTTTCTACATCCCATCTGCAGCCAGGTAGACTAAAGCACTCGATTGCACTAAGCAAAGTCCTCCAATCAATACAAACTGATAGGGATCCGCAGGATCAGCTGGAGCCTGTTGAGAGATTACACTCAAAAGCCAAAAACACACCGACTGTTACTCATGTGCCCATTCCCGTTAAAGAAAACTCAGATGATCTGTCTCCACCTACACATGTAGATATGTCCACATCTCCTCTTTCTGTTTCTCCCGCCTCTGCTCCCTTGTTCACTCCCGAGGCCAAACGAAGAAGAATCGAAGGCAGGGGGGTGGATACATTTTCATCTCCTGAGCTGTACGTGGGGCAGGATGATGTGGAAGAAGGAAGTTTTAGCGACAGCTTCGACTTGGACACTCAGACAGAGAGAATTATTGTCCAACATGCATTCTCAGTTGTAGCTGGAGGAACAGATCAGATAGTAGAACCGCAGAGGAAACAACAGGAGGATTCGGTAGAAGGAGCTGAAGATGACATAAGTAGTGAAGCTGGAGGCCCTGAGATAGCGTCCCCCAGATTCAATATTTCTGTAACAGAGAGCCAGATGGAGCTCATCCTTAACACAAACCACAAAGTAAGTGATTGCATCATCTCCATTGGCTTCCAGAAGTATTTATTCCACTAAAATCGTTAAAAAAAGGTTTTATTATGTTCTTTATTTGTTTTAGTGAGATTTTAGGTGACGTTCAACACAAGGTAGTGTATACTTGTAAAGAGGAAGGAAAATATTTAGTGTATATTTTTTTACATGGAAAACGTGTTTAATCTGATACCTCTAAATAAAATCCAGTGCCACCTAACGTCCTTCAAAAGTTACATAATTAGTTAATAGGGTCAACCTGTGTGTAATTAGTTTAATCTCAGTATTAATACAGCTGTTCTGTGAAGGTCTCTGAGGTTTTTTAGAGAACAAACCACAAGGATACAGCACAACTTCCAACGTACTAGGACAGGGCTGTCCACCTAAGCTGACTGGTGACGAGGTGAGAATTAACCAGAAAAGCAGCCAAGAGGCGCTTGAGAAGTTGCACAGATTCAAAGCTCATGTGGGGGAATCTGTTGACAGGACAGCTGTTAGTCATGTACTGTACAAATCTGGTCTTTGGGGAGGAGTGACAAGAAGAAAATCCTTTTTGAAATTGTTAGAGGTTCTGTTTAGATTTGACCTCCTAAGGCCAAACAAAACCTTGGTAGTGAACATTTTGAAGATGTTCTTCTAGTCAGATCAGAGTGCAGTTGAACTTTTTTACTCATTTGCAGATGGCCCAGTTAAAGTCCAGTCCTAAATCAAACAGGGGCAAGTCAAATGTATTTGCATAGCACACTGTCAGCAACAAGGCAGTTTAAGGTGCTTTGGGTAATTAGCGTAAAAATAAAATTGGTAAAACTGGATATACATTAGAAACATTAAAACATGCTACTGTTATGACATTCCAGCTATTATTAAATCAAAGGCAGTTCTAAACAGATGATTGTTAGCCTTGATTTAAAGGAACTCATTGCAGCTTTGTAGTGGACTGGATGCAAAGAAACTGAAATCTGCTTCTCCATGTTTGGTTCTAATTCTGTTGAGTAGACTGTAATTGACAGTCATAAACTGCAGGGACAAATTAAAGAGCCTGAGCGTATGGTTTGATCCGGTGCTCTCCTTTGAGCCTAATCTAAAACAGGTAACAAGGACTGCATTTTATCACCTTAGGAAGATGATCATATTTAGACAGGTTCTATCATTTGAAAATGCAGAGCTTCTTATCCATGCATTTGTGTCTTCGCGTATTGACTGTTGTTATGCTCTGGTTTCTGAATTACCAAAGAAAAGTTTTAGAGGTTTGCAGATGTTGCAAAAATGCGGCTGTTCGTATTTTAACATGCACTGGGAAACATGACCACATTACCCTGGTGCTGACATCCCTTCACTGGTTACCTTGTCAGGTTTGAGCAGATTTTAAGGTCCCGTTGCTAACCTACAGGGCCTTAAATGGTTTAGCACCTTCATGTCCTTCTGACCTTCTGCAACTGTATGTTCCACCCTGTGCTCTGAGATTTTAGGGCACTGGTCTTTTAAAAGTTTCTAAAGCTAGACGCAAAACTATTGGGGAGGGTGCCTTTTCCTTTGTGCCCCATCTTTGTGGAACATTTAACATCAATAAAATAGGCAGGCATACACTGAACGTTTTTAAGGCTAAGTTAAAGATCCACTTGTTAACTCTATCTTATGTGTCCTAATTCCATGCTTAGTTTTATTGGTTTTTATTCTTGTTCCATTTTGTTCTGTCTGGTGTTAAATTACATTGTTTTATTCTGTACTGTCTTTAATTATTTACTTTATTCTATAGCTGTACAGCACTTTGTTTGAAAACGGTTTATAAATAAATAAATATTATTAATTAGAGTACCTGAGTGGTCTGGGGGGTTGGTATAATGACAATAGATCTTCAACATAGTTTGGTGCTAAGCCATTCAATGATTTATAAACTAGTAAAAGTATTTTGAAGTCTATTATCTGAGCTACAGGGAGCCAGTGTAAGGACTTTAGAACTGGGGTGATGTGCTCTACTCTCCTGGATTCTAGTGAGAACACGAGCAGCAGCGTTCTGGATCAGCTGCAGCTGTTTTAGGCAGACCTGTGAAGACACTGTTGCAGTAATCAAGCTGACTAAAGATAAACGCATGGATGAGTTTTTCTAGGTCCTGTTGCGACATTAGTCCTTTAATCCTAGAAATGTTCTTCAGGTGATAGAAGGCTGAACTTGTTATTGCCTTTATGTGACCCTGGAGGTTCAGGTCTGGGTCCATTACTACACCTAGGTTTCCTGCCTGATCAGCAGCTTCCAGCTGTATTAACTGAAGCTGTGTGCTGACACTTGATCTTTCCTCTTTAGGTCCAAAAATAATTACTTCAGTTTTAGTTCTGTTCAGCTGGAGAAAGTTATGGCACATCTGTCCATTGATTTGCATAATGCATTTGCTTAGGATTTAGATGGGTTCAAAGTCACCTGGTGACATCGTAATGTAGAGCTGAGTATCATCTGCATAGTTATGGTAACTGATCTTATTGGTTGTTACAATCTGGGCTAGCGGGAGCATCTAGATATTAAATTGGAGGAGCATCTGTGGCAAGACCTGAAAAGTGGTGTTCACAGGTTCTCCAGACTGACAAAGCAAGAGGAACAGGCAAAAATTTCAGTCTCTTGATGTGCAAAGCTGGAAGATGAACACCTCCAAAGACATGCAGCTGTTCTTTAGTAAGAGGTTGGTCTACAAAGTATTGACCCAGGAAGGCTGAATACAAATAACTTATTTAGGTTTGTTGGAAGAAGTTGTAATCTTTTATATATTTTCCTTCAATTTCGCAGCTATGCGCTACTTTGTGTTGGTCCATAACATTAGGGTCCCATCAAATACATTAAAGTGCGATGTGTAATGAAACAAAATATGGAAAATGTCAAGAGGTGTGAATACTCTTGCAAGGCACTTCATGATATAAAAGACTTAAAGCATTTTTGAGCTTCTTTGAAAGTATTGTCTGTGGTGCTGTCTTTCAGAAATCTCCCAGTCCAACTGGACGAGGAAAAGACCAAGATATACTTGACAATTGTCTCCCTAACAATAACGAGGCCACAACAGAGAGTCCAAACAGAAGCAGCAGCTTCCTGTTCGATAGCATGTACGACAGCCCTCTAATGGATGCTCTGCAACCAAACCAGTTACCTGAGCCAGCAGAAGAAGAAGAAAAATCTGCTGGCCTGCGTCCTGCTCCATCAGCCCAGCAGAGACGACGCAGTGAGCTTCTCGCCAACCAGGAGGCGGATGAGCAGGAGGCGGTCCAGTGGGGCGAGTCCTCCTTCAACCTGTCTGAGTGGGGGGACTCGCTGTTGGTGGGTGAACACTTTCTGGAGAGGCAGAGTTTTTTGAGACATGCAGAAAGAACTGAAGAAAACCAGGAGCTGCAGCAATCAAACAAAGAGGAAGATCTGGTGTTAAAATCCCAAGATGTGTCTGACGAGGAGAAACTAGGCAATAATCAGCCTGGTAATCAAAATTATGAACAATTAATTGATAAAGCTTTAGATCAGGGCAAAACTGCACAACAGGTTGAAAAGAAAACCAGTGAAGAGAAAGAAACACTTGGGGAAAATTTAGTTTTAAAGCACCCTCATGTCCAAAATTCACCTGAAAGTGCTGTTTATTGCAGCCCTGGGTTGCAGGAAATCTTCGACCGCTGGCCTAGTATGTCTGACCAGTCAGGCTGCGCTGCTGCTACAAGCTCAGCAGATGCTTCAGAATTACCCCAGCCAGCGACACATCTGGCCAGAAAGAGGAAGAAGTCTCAACCTGATGCTGCTCAGAAGGTACAGGTCCCAGAGAGACCAGGCTCTGCCAGCGACCTCATTCCCCCAACGCAGGTAACGCCCCCTGTCACACCTAGGTTAAAGCTGACCACCTCCTCTGTCCACTCACCTGGCGTCACTCAACCTCTTAAACAGTCAACGCCCTCAAACCGTCTTCAAGAGAAATGCGCCGCATCCCACGCTGGGAACAATCACTTGACGGCAGCCGTTTCATTTTTTGCCAGTAGACCACAGAAAAGCACGCTGACTGCCCAGACCCCCTGCCTCCCCCCAGAGAGCGCTGCTTCTCCTCCGTCCCCCCAGCCTCCATTTGACACGGAGTCCTCGGTGAGTCCTGAAGGCTTCTCTCTCCGGCTGTCCCAGGAAGCATCCCTCTGCTGCAGCAACTCTGGGAACTTCTCCATCATAGACGTGGCGAGCGACAGGCGCCTTTTTGATACTTTCGTTAAAGAATGGAAAACAAAAGAGCGGTTCTCTATTGCTTTGGCCTGCGAGAAGAGAGAGCCCGAGCAGCAGCCTGGGGATGAAATAGGAGGGAAACATAAGAGAGGTGAAGAGAAAGTTGAAGAAAATGTTTGAGCTTCTCACATAGTCTTTGTTTATAAGAATCTTTGTTTCTGTGTATTCTGTCTCCAGCATCAGCAGCTCATCTAAAGCTTGATGGTTTTCCAGTAAGAGACAACGAAGGCCATACTTTGATTGGACTATCTGTCTGCTGGGGAGCCAGAGATGCATACTATATTTCTCTGCAGCAGGAGCAGAGCAAAGGTATTGATAAAAAACAGCCATGTTGATACAAGGTTCCACATTTTTTTTAAATGTTTTCAGAGCTCAACCTGTGTGATCCCCAGCAGGTCTGAGCTCCAGTCTGGCTCCTCCGCCACTCGATGATGCTTTGCCAGTCAGGGAAAGGCTGGAGCAGGTGAAGGTCTGTCTGAGCGGTCAACCAACCCGCCACAAGGGTCGTGTGGTTGTCGCATATGACATCATCAAGGTGTACAAGAGGCTGGTACTGAGCTGTGGCATCAGCTTGGAGGGAAGTTATGAGGATCCAAAAGTGAGAGAAGTGAAAAGTTTGAATCAACTTAAATGTGTTTTTTGTTAGGATTGTATGTGATACGCAAACACATGGGCAGAAATTGTAAAAGGAAAGGAAAATGTCACATTTTTATACAAATCAGAATCTCAAAACTGTGCCATGCATTTGTATTAAGCCTGCCTGAGTCGATACTTGGTCAAAACCTGAAACACAATAAAGTTTGTAGTTGTAACAATACAAAATCTGCAAACGTTCGAAATATGTCTGCGAAGTACTGTATTGACACTCTTCGCTTCTCTTTGCACATACAGTCAAAAAATATGGGGTTAACTACCGCTGACATCTGCAAGCTTTCAAGAGTATCTGAGGGTATTTTTGTGACTGAAAACTAAAGTATGGAAAGGAAATGTGGGGGCGGGGGGAATAACCAAGAAATGTTGCATATAAACAAATGTTTTGACAATAATGTTAACTTTTTTTACATTTAAAAAAGATAAAAATAATTTTAATTTCTATGTGGCAGTTGACATTAAGAGAGCTTGAGATATGGAGAGACAGTTTTTATTCAACAAATAGATCAAACATGAGCAATATCAGCCATGAAACTGTCTTTCACACTTAGATGTCCCAGTCTTATTCAGGACTTGATAATTTTTTCACCTTTGGAATAATTATTACTCATTACTAAAAAATGGGATCAAGTATAATGGGGAAATTGTAAAGGAAACTCATGCAGCTGTCCACCACAGGTTGCCTGCTGGCTGCTGGACCCTGGCAGTGAGGAAAGAACTCTGCCCAACATGGTGACTGTCTATTGTCCTGAAGAATTACCTTTGCTGGATGGTCTCGGCAACGCACATTCACACTGTCCTCGAGTCAGGGCCGCAACCAATGGCGTCCTCATACATGCTCTGATGAACCATCTCTCCGGCCGGCTGGAGCAAGATGGCACACTAGGTATAAATGTTGGGTCTCTGTGAAAATGGACTGTTTGTACATGGGTGTTTTTAAAAAAATAGTTATATATGACTCCCATCAGATTTATTTAGGAAAATAGAGATGCCTTCCCAGGTTTGTCTGGCTCTGTTGGAACTGAACGGCGTTGGCTTCAGCATGGAGGAGTGTGAGAGACAAAAACATGTGATGCAGGCCAAACTGTCAGCGCTGGAAGCTGAGGCTTACAGCCTGGCTGGACACAGCTTCTCCCTCACAAGTGTCGACGACATAGCACAGGTCCAACTCTTCTTCTCTTCCCCAGCTGCCTTATTCATTTATTGTTTTAGTAAAATTTCAATAGATCAACAAAGAACAAGTAGGATTTCACGACATTGCATGTGCTTACCTTGACATGATAGGTGCTGTTTTTAGAGCTTCATCTGCCTCCAAACGGCGACATTGGTGGACCAAGAAACAAGAAGACTCTGGGTTACACCAGGAGAGGCGGAGGCAGAGTACGACTCGGGAAGCAGTTCAGCACCACCAAGGTGCAGCCATTTAGCATTCTATGAAATGATTTTTGTAACCATATCTAGTAATCATTTTTTGTCCTTTAAATTAAACTAAACAAGAAATTAAGGTGATTTACATTAAACTGCCAGATGTAGAAATATTAATCTAAAGTGACAATTAGCAACAGTGTTGAATCAGAGCCACAATTATTTATTACTACTTATTAATGTCTTCAGAATCAGAAGTTTGCATACATTTCCTCGTATTTGGTAGCATTGCTCTTGAGCTGTATGACTTGGGTCAAACGTGTTTAGTTTCCTTTCCAAACCTTCTCACAATAGTTTTAGAACCTTGGCCCGTTCTTTCTGACAGAACCAGTGTAACTGGGTCAGATTTGTAGGCCGCCTCGCTCACGCCTTTTCAGATCTGCCCTCAAATTCTCTATAGGATTGAGATCAGGGCTTTGTGATGGCAACAGCAAAACATTGAGTTAGTTGTCCTAAACCCGCTTTGTAACCACTTTGGCTGCAT
Organism: Valencia hispanica; assembly: GCA_963556495.2. Taxonomy (NCBI): domain Eukaryota; kingdom Metazoa; phylum Chordata; class Actinopteri; order Cyprinodontiformes; family Valenciidae; genus Valencia; species Valencia hispanica. The sequence continues at coordinate 40,012,879 of OY747703.1, forward strand.
GCTTAGGGTCATTGTCCATTTGGACGACCATTTGCACCCATGTTTCTACTTCCTGCCTGATGTCTTTAGATGTAGCTTCAATATTTCCACATAACATTCTTTCTTCATAATGCCATTTATTTCATGAAGTCCTCCTGCATCAAAACAGCCCCACAACATGATGCTGCCACCTCCATGCTTCACAGTTGGGATGTTGTTCCCAGCCTGACAAGCATCCCCGATGGTCGTTATGGCCAAACAGTTCCACTTGTCCCTGTGTGTTTGTAAACTGCAATATTACTTTTTAGTTTCTTTTGGAGTAATGGCTTCCTCCTCACTGAGTGACTTTTCAGCTCAAGTTGATACAGGGCATGCTTCATGTTGGATAATGGCACTGTCTTACTAGCTTTAGCCAGCATCTTCAAAAGGTCTTTGGCTTTTGTTCTAGGGTCCATTTGCACATTTCAGAGCAAAATACATTCATCTCTGGGACACAGAACCTGTCTCCTTCCTCAGCGGCATGATGGTTGAACATTCCAATTAGTCTCTATACTTGTGCATAATTGTCTGAACAGATGAACACAGCACCTTCAATCATCTAGAAATTTGATCCCAAGGATGAATCAGACTTGTGCAGCTCCACAATCCTGTCTTTGGACTTCCTCATCATGTCAAACAAGAAAGCAATGTGTTCCAGGTGTGCCTCCAATCAAATCAAATATGTCAGTTCAACTATCAGAAGGTTCTAAAGCCATTACCTCATCATCTGGGCTTTCCCTCATTATTTAAAGAGATAGTAATTATTCTGTATGTAAACTTCTGATTTTGAAGACGATACATCTGAAATGCTCTTTCTCTCTTATTGTGGTATTTACCAAATACATATAATTTTGGTAATTCTGACTGACCTAAAACAAGAGAAGTTAGATCTCATTTAACTTCAGACGGTAAGAAAAATACATTTTTATTTGGGGTATGTAAACTTCTGGTTTCAACTCTATGTAGCCTATAAATTAAAAACCTGCTTATTTTGTTTTTCTCACAATGTATACAAATATGTTGACTTCGCTGAATCATGTTAGACAACCCCCCAAAATCAAATTCACTGGATATTACTTAATGCAAAGAAATCTTGGCTCTAAAATATGAATTTCCTTTGTCAGGATGTTCTAGAGAAACTTCGTCCCCTGCACCCTTTGCCAGCTGTAGTCCTGGAGTGGCGGCGAATCACTAACGCCTTGACTAAAGTGGTGTTTCCCCTGCAGAGGGAGAAGCAGTATCACCCTACACTGGATATGGACAGAATATACCCCACTGCACAGACACACACGGCGACAGGTAGAACACAAATTATCTGTATTTACAAGGCTGTGTTGAAACCAGTGCGTTTTTACTGGGTATTATACATTTGTTTTATTCGAGGCAAACCTGACCAATGGATTTAACCAGATCCAACCCATGTTTAGGTAGAGTGAGCTTCACTGAGCCAAACATCCAGAATGTCCCCAAAGATTTTGAGATTTCCATGCCTACAGTGGTGGGAGAGAGCCCTCCTTCACAAGGCGGCTTCCTGAAGCCCAACAAACCAGGGTAGGTGCACTCTTGGTTGAAGCTGCCGGCTTGTCATTCCCAGTGATTCGCAAAACTATTCATCCTTTTTCACATTTCCTCACATTAGGAAACAAAACCTTTATTCACCGACATGCAACAGTGTGTAAGACTTGTGGTGTGACAAGTGTGGCTTGCATATATAATCAGCCACCTGTCGTCCAATACCCTTGAAAAATATCAGTGGAACCAATCGCCTTCAGAAATAACCCATTTGTAAAAAGTCTTATCAGTGAGTGAGTGTGTTTGTGTGTGTCTGACATCTCATTTTCAGTTTGCCACAAGCCATGTAGGGGTTATGTATAATGAAGTGCTCTTCTTTGTGGCACTAAACTAACACTGCACATCACCGTGAGCACACCATCGTCATGTTACAAGGATACTTTTCTTCCACAGAGATGGGGAAGTTGGGGAGAATACATGGGAAGATAGAAAACCAAAAGTAGTTTTTTTAAATTTTTTATAAACATGTATATACATTGTTTTTATAAAAGAGAAAGACGAGGTTGTATTAGTGCAAAAATGCATGGTATCGATCTGGCTGACTGTTAAGTGTTCATCAGAGAGACGGCCTGGGGAAAGAAACTTTCTCTGGCGGTAGGTTTTTGCAAATAGCTCCAACTTAAAGTTAAAAGTTTGTGTCCAGGATTTATTCTGTTTTGTAAATTGTCTTCTAGTGAGAAAAGCACATTGTGTCTCTTTTACCTCATAGTTTTATTTATATACTGTTAAGTGACATTTTTATGTTTTCTTGAAAACGTGCTTTCCTTAAAAAGGTCTGTCTCCATTAAATAAAACAATATTGTCATGTTTTTATAATGCTTATAATTATGAAAAAGTTTCACTTTCTGCCTTAGATGATGGATTAAACCAGATTTTAAGACTTTCATTTGACTTCGACTGTGAAGGGAGTGAAGATGACTGACGAGTTGTTACCCTGTTATTACAGAAAGAGGAGAAACTCTGCGGCTCGACCTCCTACAGCCGCTCCTGCAGAACAAGGCCCAGCCTTCTCAATCAGCATGAGACATGCATTTATCCCCTTTTCAGGTTTAAATCACGATACCATCTATTTATGAAACATATATTTAGACATTTTCCCAGTAGCTTTATTTCAAACCTGATCATCCAAGTTTTGCTGTATTAAACTGTAGGTGGAACGATATTGGCAGCTGATTACTCCCAACTGGAACTGAGGGTGCTGGCTCACCTCTCAAAGGATCAGCGCCTCCTGCAGGTCGGTGGTGTAGCAAAACAATATGTTTTCATTTGTCAACTAGAATTATATACCAACACACTGTGTTCACAAGGTGCTGAATGGAGGTGCAGATGTGTTTCGTTGCATTGCTGCTGAGTGGAAAAGTGTTGACCCAGAGTCTGTGCAGGACAGCCTCAGACAACAGGCAAAACAGGTCTGGATAGGGAGGATAGCAGCTTTGGAGATGTGATTATTTAGTTTATGACCTGCTGATCGTACGCCCTTTTTGCTGAAAGATTTGCTACGGCATCATCTACGGAATGGGAGCAAAGTCACTTGGAGAGCAAATGGGAGTAGAGGAGGATGATGCAGCCTGCTACATTGAGAGTTTCAAAGCAAGATACAAAGGTAAACATACATCTGCGATACTGAGTTGCATATCAGAACTAGGATAAGTTTCCTGACATTGTCTTGTTGCAGCACCCAACTTTGTCCCAGTTTCACCCATATAGTTGAATTGAGATGAAATTTAAAAATTGGTTTCAGTCGTCCTCTCCTATCCAAGTTGTGTAATCCGCCAGTACGTTCTGTAGCAACACAACCCCAAAGCATGATGCTACCACTGTCATGCTTTATAGTTTGTGTTATTTGAAACCTTCACTTCTACTCCAGACATTTTTATTTAGACTAAATTGTCTATTTCTTGTTTGACCTTAAAACATACTGCTTTTACAAATCCCTGAATCTGTACTTCTGAATTAAAGTACTTTTAGAATTGTATCAACAGTCTTTATCAGGCTGGAGGTAACATTTAACATTTTGAGTGACCTGGTTCGAGCCCAAACTTGACTTTGATAGAGACTCTGTGGAGGGAGCTAAAGATTAGGGTGATGGCAAGGAGACTTGGAGCCTATCGAAGACAAATCCTCAAAATACCTGTGGAAACATGCAAAAAGCTGGTCTGCAATTATAAGAAGGCATTGATGGCTTTTTAAGTGTAAAAACCAATTATTTGCTAAACTAATGCTCTTTTCACTTCAGAAACCTACAACAGAGTATTAGGGCCATTGTAAATAAAATATCTGTCATGGAGGAGTAAATTTCATTCTAACATTTTCCAGAAAGCTCTCTGATGTCAGAAAAAGTCAAATGTAACACTTGAATCTTGTAAATTTCTGACTTTACAATGTCAGAAAATGTTTTAACATCAAAAACTTGTACCTTTAATGGTGGCCATTTCCAAATTTTTTCTTAAAAATTTGTTAATCTAATCTAAAAAAATTCCGAGTTGTGTGGCAGAAATTTACTTGCCCTTTTTCTTTTTATCTACCATGGCCCTAATACTCAGTCATAAAAACAGACTTTTCGCTGAATGAAAGTTTCTTCGCATTTTGACGCAGTTAAATCCAAATCCTATCTCATCTTATAGGGATCAACGCTTTTCTTAAGCAGACCGTAAAGAAGTGCTTAAAGGACGGCTACGTTCAGACGTTGATGGGCCGCAGGAGATATTTAGCTGGCATCACCAGCTCAAATCCACACGTCAAATCTCTTGTGAGCAAGCTTGACAGTTAAGATTTAGTGGTGAAATTAGACACAAAGCTCACTTCTGTTTCTGTGCCTCTCTGATCCTCCCCCGTCCATTCAGGCAGAGCGTCAAGCGGTGAACACGACAGTGCAGGGTTCGGCAGCTGACATTGTCAAACTGGCTACAGTCAACATCCAGAAACGGTTACGAAAAACATATCCTGCAGCACCACTGTCTCACCAACACGCACACTCAGGTGAGCTTAACTAGATAACCTTTTTTTTCTTGTTTTTTTATGAACACGTGCAGACAGGGTGACCTTTAACACTACCAGCTTTCACTTGTAATCACCACCAGCTCACAGTCACCCCAGAATTGGGACCGCTCGGCTCAGGGGAGCCTACTTTGTCCTACAGCTGCATGATGAGCTCATCTACGAAACCACAGAACAGGATCTTATACAGGTATTAGGACTGTTTGGATTATCAGAATAATAGAACAGAAACATGCTTTATCATCTTGACATTTTCTCTTCCGTCAGGTTGCACAGATAGTCAAAAGGGAGATGGAATCAGCAGTGAAGCTGTACGTAAAGCTTAAAGCAAAAGTCAAAGTTGGACCCAGCTGGGGAAACCTGCAGGACTTTGATATATAAACTGAAAATAATATAATGCTGCTTTGTAACTTATGTATATACCATCATTTGCACAAAAGATTTTTAATCATTACAATGACAATGAGATGTGACATCTAACCAGTATGATTTAGTACAGAAAATCTATATGAACTCTTTTACAGTATAAATATATACCAGTAAACAGCTGTATTACATGTTTTATAAGCAGACCCAAGAGATGCACCGATCATTGAGTGCAGAAAAGCTAAACTCCCACCATTTCCTGTCTATAATCATATACACTACATTGGATTTTTGATGCATCAATGCTGCTAATCTTGTTAAGTCCTCCTTTTTCTTTTGTATTAAAAATTTTAGAGCCCAAAGAATAACTGATTGGTATTTGGTCAGGAAAACGTTTGTGTACATCTTCGATAAAAATATGGAGGATATCCGATGTAATAAATGGGAAACTCACCAGATTTTTTCTTGATTTTGATCCTGAAGTCATTTTATTGGACCGTAGGTTGAGCTGGCTTTCACAAAAACATACATTTCTCAACAAAAAAACTGATTTGTTGTATACTTAAAGTCCAATAGACATTTACAATTTAAAGCAAAAAAAAAAAAAAAACATTTTGAAATGGATCAACGAGAAAGCAGTCAGAGCTGTTTTCAGGTCACTATTTTCTTTACAAGCAGAACACCTTTAATTTTTGTGAAGTTCAACAGAATTTCTGTGTTGGACCTCCATTCAGAACTACTTAGATATGCCTTCAAATATAAGCCAGTAGAGACAAAGTCCTTTCACAGAGCCTCCAAGTGGAACAAAACAGAAGATCAATTACACTAATGGTTTCAGCTCATCGCTAACAATTAACCAGTGCACCATGACTCTACAGAGTGCATCAACACAGGGCTCAGTTTGACACAAAAATGAATAACAAGTAAATAAATACATGTCTGATGAAAACACGAACAATTAAGAGGAAAAGTGTGTTTTCAAAACAGGAGTGTGTTCTTTAAGCTGTGCTGCAGATGTTTCATGCTTTCAAAACAAAACTTGAAAACATCTGCTGATCTTCCTCACCCAAAGGACTTTACTTTCCAACATGTAGGACATGGTCAGTGCAGTCATTAGCAAAGGAAATGATGAGATGGGCAAGACCAGCAGCTAAATTTGGGTGTTACCAGCTCCTCACATCAGTTGCATCGTTTGAAGTGCACCGTGGTAAAATAATTTTTTTGAGCCATCTACCAGTGACAGAGCACATCCGGGTGTAGATGTTAATTTTTCTTAAACGTTGTAACATCACCTTCGTTTTTATGCGGCAAAGTGACCAGAAAGGAACAATTATCTGGAGACTCATAATCAGCATCTTTGGTCATTTTGTCACTGGCCTATTGGACCCCCTTAACTATACAACAGTTTGATCTGTTTCTATGAACAAAAGAGTGACTAACAGACGACTTCTAAAGAGTAAGAAGATGTGATGAGTGCCAACAGCCAAACCACTGAACTTTTCTAGAGTCAGGCAGGTGAAGGATTTGGCTATCACAAAAAAATCATTTAAGGCATCAACACAGGCAGAGCTGTGCATTTCAGAGTAAAAACCAGAATATATGTACAGAGAGGTACAATAATAAGTGCTACTTAAGCAGCTTTAACTTCCTGGCTATTTGTGCAGCAAGAATGTCTTCCTTTCTTGCTGCATAGTGGGGGTTGTGCTGGGAGCTTTGCCATAGTCTAATCAAAACCTGCAGGGAAAACTTGTCCCTGCCAGGGTTCTGTTCTTGATTGGGGGGTGGGGGGGCAACAGAGTGCTTGAATTAAGAGAAATAAGGACACCATAGGTTTTTGAGGGTGACATCTCTGGAGCCGTCAGGGTGCCTTGCCATCCGGTGCGAAGTAGTACCTGACAGGAGGACCCGGGAGGTCCTCGTCTCCATCTGATTCTGGAGTGAACGATACGGTAAGGTCGACGTAGCGCCGGGCAGCCGATGGCTTGATAAGCTTCTGCATCCTGCAGGAGGCAGTGGTTAATGGCATTTACTTAAAGAGAAAACATTTTTCAAATGGAAACATTTAAGTAAAATGCATACGTCAGTTTGAGTCTCTTTGAATGTCCTGGCATCACAGGCACGTAGAGCATCTTTACACCATGAACAACCATGCTTGGTTCAATCCCGTACTTTTCCTGCAAAAACACATCAAATCATTCAATTGTGCTTGAAAATGAGCGACCACAAACTATAGAAACAATCAGTCAGCGGCAGGTAAAACACTAAAGATCAATTTTTTATTAAATGCATGAAAATTAAGAACTGCCTCCCTATTGGTTAATAAACGCTTAACAGCTATTACTTTGATGCATAAACAGGAATAATGTAAATATACTTTTATTTTCTGTGTGACTCAAAACTATTATCTTGTCTTTCTTTTGCATTTCATATCCCTATGGGTGAAAAAAAAAAAATCCAGAATTGGTCAAAATAAACTTCAGCCAGGAAAAAGTAAGATGGGCATATCTCGTGTGCAAATATTTTGGAGCGTTAAATAATGATGCTGCAATTACTGAGAGCAAATGAATGTCTCACCCTCACTGCATTCATGAAGTCAGAGAGAGTGAAGTCCTCATGGCCGAAGATAGTCCAACAGTCCCAAATGGAAAAGTAGATTTCGTTCCTGGGAAAGATGTTACGTTTAGTACCTTCAAAAACGTTCGGAATAAAGAAGTGAAACTTCCTAATGTAAAGGTAACACTTAACATTAAAAAAAAATGCTCAAGTTCTGATTTATTAACTTATCACTATGGTTGGAATGTGTACAATATATTGATGCTTCTACCTGATGGGCGTCCGTTTAACTTGGGCGGGCTCTGTGAGCACGACGACTGGAATGGCCAAGTTAAAGAAGCAGTTCTTGAAGGATTCGAATCCGTAGCCTCCAACCACCTTGATCAACTCCAAAGCCACCTAAATAGGTGAAAATAATATTTTTAATGTTCGCATTCAGCCTGATTTTGATCAATGCAAAATACTCAACAATTCAGATGCAAAACCACTAGAGAGCAGTTTGTGTCTTAATAGGGCAAAAAAGGACAAATGTCAGGAAAGAGCTTAAGTGTTTATTAGAGAAAAAAATTAACTTGAATACCTAGATTACATCCACAATAGAAAGTTCTTGTTGTATCATCATTACACAAAATAAATTTAAAGTAAGGTCCCTTAAAACGTATTCATACCCTCCGAAAATATTTAACTTTCACTGCGTTACAAAAAGTGATTTTAATCATATTTAGTTATCTTTTTTGTGTTTAAGATTTTATGTGATAAACCAAAACAACGCACCTCCATGAAATTTAAAGTAAAGTTGTTGTTTTTTTAAGTCATTTAAGAATAAATATATACTGTAAAATGTGTGATGTGTATTTGCATTCAGCCCCATTTACTTTGATACCCCAGAAAAAATATAGTACCAACAAATTCTTATGAACTTGAGAGTATCTTAAAGCACGGTTAGGTTAGGAAACAATATTATTGGTTAATCTGCCATCAAATGGAAAGAAAGAATATGGTAGATTTACATTGACTACATTTTTTCACACTTCAGTTTTGCACAACCTTGTCTTTGTTCATCAAATGAAACTCCAAGAATACACACTCACGTTTGTTGTTGTTTTGTAGTAAAAATTTTCAGAAGTTTAAGGAGTGTCAATACCATTTTAAAGCACAGTATGTATGTATACATGCATGCATGTATGTATGTATGTATGCATGCATGCATGCATGCATGCATGTATGTATGTATGTATGTATGTATGTATGTATGTATGTATGTATGTATGTATGTATGTATGTATGTATGTATGTAAATAGTAGGTAAATTGATAACATATTTTTTTAAACCCACAATAGTCCAAAAGAATGAGTTAGATGGCTGCTCTCACCAGTCCGGCCACAGCAGCGGTTGCTGTAGCAATAGCGGGGATGATCTTCCCAGCGATGCGTTTAGTCTTCAGTCTGTCCGCTGGCTCGATCGAGTACATCCTGGCTCGGATGGAGGATGCTGATGTGACAAAGTCTATGTGACCGTTGCCATCATCGTCTTTTTCAAACTGAAGGGGCCTCGTCTGTAACCCTTCTGCAAAAAGAAAGAAAGACCAAACACCTTTTTAAAGACAATCTGCTGATTAAAATAGATGAAGTGTGTGATCACAAAAATATTTAAGGAAGAAGGCTTTTTGAATGAACATCAGTCAGACGGAGTACATCTGCATACCTGGTGTGACCTTGTTTGTGACGATGGCCTGCTCAAGCTGTGCGATGGCCTCTCTCTCCTCTTCACTGCTTAGAGGCATCTTTGTTGTGTCGGGCTTCTTCACATTCTCATCCGTCTCTATACACTAGCACCAATACATCAACGATAAATTAGCATCAATCTTTAACTGACAGAAATGGCAAGGCCAAATGGGCAGCATAACCTACTTTCTCTGAGGGTCTGTACTCAGGAATCTTGATATCAGAAAGAATCCTGGTCACAGCTTCTTCAGAAAGATCCTGATGAGCAAAAAGTCCAGCCAGTCAGTGATTACATTTGTTGGACAATGTATGCACAAGTATATGTGATCTACCTTTTCTGAGTAGGCGATGTTATTAACCTCAGCATAGAGTCGTGCAGTGCTGACAATGAAGGTGAAGTGCCTGATGGAAAGAAAGGAGGGTTAAGCTTGGATGACGAGAATTAAAAATATATGGAAAAAAATAAAATACAAAAGAAATCTACTCACAACGGGTCTTTCAAGTCAAAATCAATAGGTGTTGGGGGTCTTTTTGGGGACTGCCAAAACAAACCTAATAAAGCACAAAGTGTGACATGTTATTCTGTGGACGCATGTAAAAATGTGATAAATAAGAGTTCAATTAACCACAGAAACTCACTTCCATCCTTTAACCTTGTTTCCAGAGGAAACGAGTGCAACAGCTGCAGGGCCTAGATGGAAAGCAGCACAGATACAATGCAAGCACACATTGTTAGGCTTTGAAAGGTCTTTCCACATTAATCTCTTTATAAATACTCATTTCCATCTATAGGTCAAGACCAGTTACCTTTCTTTTGAAATACTTCTCAAATTTCAGACGGGCAATGGTGATACACTGCTTCCACTGACTTGGACGTCTGCTTAGCAGCTTAATGACTTGAAAGGATCCCTCCAGACTTTCCCCCACCTGCATCCTCTACACACACGCACAAACACAGTGATTTACAACAATGCTATAAGAGTAAGAAAACAATGAGCGTAGCATAAAATCTCACCTGCAGCACTACATCGGCCGAAGGGTGTGTCTGCCAGAAGGAGTTGTACATTGAGGGCTTGTGGAAAAAGGAGCTCTCAAACTAGAAAACCAAAGCAAAAAGCAAAATATTAGACAATAGTCTATAGCAATATAACAATGATCAAATGCATTGAGGTGAGACCTTGTCTCTGGCCCACTGGATGGTGTGCTCTATAACCGAAGGGAAAGACTTGAGAGTGCAGAACGGGATCTCCTCCTCAGGGGGGTCCCTCTGGGAGGATAAATGACAGACAGTTCAGGACACGGAAAACAAAAAAAACAAATATGGCCAGAAAAAAAGGAGGACTCACGTGGCTGTTGTACGACTCCGTTAAGTTTGGAACAATGATCTCAGTGTGTCCTTTAGTTCCCATTGTGCCCGAGTCCAAGAGAGGCTTCTGATTGGACACACAGCGGCTGAAAACGGGAGAGAAAAATACATTAAGTAATTTAAATTAAACATTAAATAAGTGAAAACTTTGATTAATAAAGTAAGTAAAAAATATTAATTCTTTGAAGAAAGAATCCCAAAGTGACAAGGAACTCTCTAAATCAACATATCTCAGGCTTGAGGTCACCTTTCGTTTATAATCGTGTTTGTTTCACAACCAGCAGTACCTGATCAAATGATTTAAAGGACATGAATGCAGGAGATGTAAGGCTGCAAAATGTCACATATAGACAGGTGCTAGCTTTTTTTTTTAAACCAAAATTTTAAAATGCACTCTGTAGTGATCAAGATGTGATGAAATGAAGCCATAAATTGACATCCAATGACAACTTCTCAATGATCACCTAATACATGAAGCTATCTTTGATTCAAAGATTTTCAGGAATAAGAGAAAGATCAGTAACTTTGGGCTGTTGTTGAGAGATCAGTGTTTTATTTTACAAAAACATTTCATCTTTACTAGAGTATTTTTGTATAGCTCTTAAAGAGATATCAAAATCAGCTAAAACTTTTTATGATCCAAAATTAACCTAAAAAATTCTTAGCTGTGCATCTCACCCAATAGCATGCCAGATATTAGCTGCTATGAATGTACAAACCTTTTAGATGACGACCCCTTTAGAAAGAGTTTTACTTTAGACCAACCTGTCCACGTATCTCCTCGCCTCCACGTTGTCCAGCGCAGTAACCACTACGTTCATGGAGGAGTAGAAGGAGTCACTGTAGAGGTTTTCAGAGGCCGGACACACCTTGTTTAGGTGAGCGTCCACCTGCAGCTCTGGGTTGATATCAAGAGTGGCGACTGCTGCTGTGGTACTTTTTGGCTTCTGAGACAGGAGAGACGAGGCAAAGGAAATGAATGAAGTGAACTGCTGATTTTAGTTCATACAGCAGCTAGAACCGCAACATCATTCACCTGTATGTGATGGGGTCTGAAGAGAAACTGTCTGTTGAGATTTGACTTTTCGATGAGGTCTGGGTCTGTGACGCAAACCTTAAATGGGACACAGGCAGGACAAAAAAAATAATCAGTAAAGCGGTTTTACAAAAGGAGGTGAACACAACAACAAATGCATTTAGAAAGAAGGGAGGTGAGGTGAAGATGCTAACCTCTCCAGAGCTCTTTGCCAATCCCACACCAAGAAGGGCAAAGTTTTTCAGCATTTCACAGCCTATGGCACCACAGCCAACCTTGTAAGTAGAGAAACATTTAGGTTTATTTGGCACAAACATCATTCAATAAGTGGATTTATAATGCTGATAAAGTCCAGCTCCTACCATAAAGACCCTGAGCTTGTGCAGATCGAGACACATTGATTCACCGATGCATGCTCGTAATCCATCATATCGGTCACCTCGAGGGAAAAACTCCTCGACAGCAAGAGACTGAAGGGGCCTGACCAGCTCAATGGTGTCGAGATAAAACTGAACAAGTCAAAAGGAAGAGGTCAAATTAACAGAGAAAGGGAGTAGTGTCTGTAAGATCCTATTCGCCTCTGAAATAATATCCTACCCATTGCTGCAGTGGAGCAAATTTCCCTGTGATGGCCTTGAGAACTTCCTGACTGGCTATTCCTCCCACAGCAGCAGCTAACGGAGGAAGGGTTCCCCTAGCCGTCCGAGACAGACAGCGCACCACCTCAGCATTTATAGGAACCTACGACGAAGGGGGTCGAAACAAGGAAAAAGGCAGAGAGCTGATAATGAATCGGTGTGTGTTATTGAGAATCCAAAAAAAAGAAAAAAAGCTCACTTTGTTCGAAAGCGTTGCATTCACTTCCTCAGTCAGGTTTAGTAAAACCTCAGCATCCTGTAAGCACCTGGTTAGGTTGACGAAAATACAACAATTTATTGCCTTCCTTTATGTATTTATATTTAAAATATTTTTTATATCATAAACCTGCATTAGATTATGCTCCTTTACAGATATAGAGGTGGAAATCACAGTGACGGTAGAAGAAAAGCCAGAGAAAGTCTGTTTACCCAATATTAGGAAGTCTACAGTGCTTGACCTGGAAGCTGTCCAGTGCCAGCATGGCAGCATGGATCTGAAGAGGAGCCTGATGGGTAGATTTCAAACAAGAATGTCAATTAAAGTGCATACATTACACTCAACTTAGTTGGGCGAAACATTTATGGTTTAGCGTGCTTTGCGGGTGGATGAAAGGATGATCGACAGATGGGTGGACACTGCTTCAGTCTAATGTTAGTGAGGTTTTTATAAATGTGCACAAAAATTATTAGACAAGATCCATCTAATCAGTGCAACAAAATAGATGGAGGTGTATCGTTTTATATTGTTTTTTAATCAAAAATATATTAGAGTGTTCCTATGGGGAGATTCTCTACTGACTTTTTATAACCAAATATTTTTGTTCGCTGTCAAAACATAAAAATAAACAGCTAACTATTAATTTATGGCAAACATTTCTACAGTGGTTGATGAACATAGGGATGGATGAAGGATCAACAGCTGGATGATCAATGGACAGGTGAAAGATGATTGACAGATCCGTGGACAAGGATCGATGAATGAGAGGTGCGACCATCAGGTAGATGACTGTTGGATGGAAGATCAACAAACAGACTGAAGGACAGAGTCAACAGATGGATGGACGGAATATAGGCAGCTGAACAATGGGCAGACTGATGACTGACAGATGAACTGAACTTTTAGGTAATAAAATGGCCAAAAAAGTCTAGCAATCTAAACAAAATTATATTCTAATTTATTTTTCCATTCTTATCAAATTCTATACTTCCCAACATTTTTTTTAACTGTAGGAACTCTGACTCCAGTGAGCACAGATGCTGTATTACATTAGTCCCTGTTTAACTTAACATGGTTTGATTTAACATAGTAATGCACGGCATCTTCAAATAACACTAAATCCCAAGTCGCACATGAATTAGCCAATATGAGAAGTGTGCTTCCCAGCCTTCTCTCCATTCTTACCTCTGGTTTACTGAAGTCTGGGATTAGGACCTGAGGATCACATAGCTGTCGTTCTAATGTTTCCTGTAATACATAATGTAATGCAAAGGCATTTAATAAATAGATAAATTTTTTTATTAATATTTCTACCTTTTCTTGTCCTAATATATAGATAGATAAATTTACTCACGAAAGAGTATGTCCTAGGGGTTTTCATCATTACAAAGTACCCTCCATGTGCATATGGTTGAAGTTGTGATGTATCTCCTATTTCAAAGCTGTGAGGGGAAAGTACTAATACCACACACAACCACATGCCACAGATATAACACACAAAATGGGAAAAAAAAACATTGATTAGTTTACTGGTACAACATCATAACAGTAGATAAGCTGCTGATACAGCCCTAGCAACTCAGATTTAAACTACAAGTATGTACAGTATTTTTAATTTCACCTATTTTGAATATTAGTACACCAAAACTGCTAAACACAGGAAAAACAATACCTGTGACTTGCCGTACAGTCCCGTTGAGCTCTACCATCCCCTGGACCTCTCTGAGGATAACACTCTGGCCCGTCTGTAAGCCATGGGGACGCTTGTCCATGCAGGTTACAATCCCAGGATTGTTCTGAATTAGAATAAGATTTTAACTTTAAGTGGACAAAGCTTAAGAACAGCTAGACCTTCTCTTCTGTGAACAAAATATCAGAGTCTAAATGCTACCTGAGTGATGCTTTGGATGAAAATTTCTTTGGACTCTTCTCCTGTGGGATCAGACACCTCAAACTCTTCCCCAAAGTCGCAGAAAAGCCGTGCACAGATGCCATACACGTCACAGCAGATGAACTGGTGGAAAACAAAAGGTAACAGGATTTAGCTAAGGCACAGGGGAAATGTTAGGTATATAAAGTTGGCTCACTGAGGTAAAGGCTTACTCTGATGGGGGGTTGCTGTGAGTGGCAGAATGTGTTTACTCTCTTCTGTAGGCTCAAACTGGCCTCTGTCAAAATTACACACTGCAGTAGAAAGAATGACAGTGAGGAAATGAACATCAGGAACAGTCAGCAGCAGACAACAACCCAAATTTTAATTTATAAGAAGTGATGGACAAAGAAACTGTACTAGAAAATACTAATAATGGCCCAAGCAATGCCTATATGGACAATTCCTATACAGTTTGATTAAACCGTCATGTAAATATCTTCAAGACTTTCTTTTTTTACATTTTAACCTAAATCTGACAGTTCCTTGTAAAAGCTTTCAAACTATTCAAACCACATTTTATGACCTTAAAAATACAAACCTGGTCATAATATATTTGGGTTTTCTAATATAAACTACTTTCAATTTAACCAGAGAACATACACAACATTTCCATAAAAACAAAGAAACTCAACCACTGCAGCTGGATTACAAATCTGCAGGACTGAGTGTTCCCACAGCTGTATACACACATCAGTACAAAATACAAACATAACTCCTTCACCACAATCAAAAGTGTTTGACAGCTATTTTCCTTAGACTGGAAGCAGCTCATTCAAAGGTTTGACTTTGCTTTTTTTATACAAGATTTTTTAAACTTACTTGATACTTTCTGAGAAAACTTAGATCAGAGTTGTCATCCACAGGCAAGGAGGACATGTCAACTTGGACATATGGGTTTAAGTCAGCAACCCGAGGGCACACTGCCTCCACCCTGAAACAGAAGCATTAGGTTTGGTTAACAAGTGTAAGATCCAACATAGAAAACGAGACACAGCCTTTCTACATATACTAACTCTTGCCTCATTTGAGCAGATCTCTCAGCCATTACTGCTTTCGCATAAAAAAAACTTGGCCAGTACTCGTGGACAAATCATAAGAAGAATAAAACAAACATAGTTTTGGTTTTCTTTATGGTTAGAGCCATGTGTTGGTGGTCATAGCCTTACTACTAATGGGTAAAAACAGAACAAAGCCTTATTTATTAGTTCCGAGGCTCATAATAGTGATTTGAAATATATTTTCTATAAAGTGGCATCTGAAACATTTACTTCAACGTAGATTTCAACCAGGCAAAAATGCAAGACAGTGCTGTTTCTGTTGGCTCTGTTTTTCTATAACTTTCTCCAGTGTGCAAATACAATTCCAGTTTTTGGCTTTTAATTATGGATTTGAACCTTTTTCCTTTATCAAGGTGGAATAATGACAACTGCAAAATCATATAATCAAAAAAAAAAGGACAAGCCTGAGCATCCTCTTCCTGAGACTATCCTACAACAACAGAGTGTCTTCCTGCCCACAGCCATCATGATCTACAACAACTCCTTAAAGAATTAATTGTATGAGCTATAACAACACTTAATTTCCCTCTGGGATCAATAAAGTATTTTTGAATTGGAATTGAATTAGAACTACACATAGGGTCAATCTACCAGCTCAAACACATATATACACCCTCATTAATATTTGGATAGATCCAACTGAGAGAAAGCGGACCTCTGGACGGCTGTTGGACCACCACTCTTATAAGGAATGGTGAAGCTCATTTGAATTTTAAGCACAGTCCATCAATTTCTAACAGGGTTTAGGAGGCTATGACTCACAGAAACTTGACATTGACTTCCCTTTTTCCATTCCAAAACTAGTGTGATGAGTGTTTTAAGATCATCGCCATGTTAAAACTCCCAATTATGTTCAAGTTTCATCCATTCAACACCAACTGACACCCTTAGGTGAAAAGAAACTGGTTAGGATGTTCAAAACAACTAGGAACCATCCAAGGGTTCCTGGTTGTTTTAACCTATCCTCAACTGAAGATAAACACCCTGTCAGGGTTCTGACCATGAAAGGTGCTACTGCTCCAATATGAACACTTCTAGACTCCACAAAAATATGCAGCTACCCACACAGGCAAGCAAAAGTTTCATTGTTAGAGAAGGGAAAGAAGTGCGTTCGTAGGGCTTAAGGTGAGGCTTTAAAATTCAAGAATACTGTACTGACAGTCAAACACTGTGGGCCTTTTTAGCTTCCAGCACTGCACTGAGCAAAGTGGGTGGAACAATGAAGGTGGAGTACCTATAAATTATTTAACCTCTCTTCCAATCATAAGCTCGGAGGTTGAAACATGCACGCAATTTGGCGTTATGACAGCGAAATGATCCAAAACTCACATATAATGGATAGAGTATGCCAACAGGCCTCGAGAGAAGCCGGGCCCATCTCAGAAATCCAACCAATATCTATAAACTTCACCATTTCTGATAAGAGTGATCAAATATTAAACCTGTTCACCCAAGTGTGCTCTTTAGACGTCATTAAAGTCATTTGTTGTAAAAACCGACACCCCAAAAAATGAACGGTTTAAATGTACGTTTGAAAGCCCAAAGAGGATGTGAAATTCATGGTGGTGATGAGTGCATATAAAGTCGTGACAAGAACTGTTTATCACCACAGTCCATATTACCTGCTCCTATGGGTCAACACATCCTCATTGCGGATAAAGAAGTTGCAGCCCAGATCCCAGGTCTCACACGTCTTTGTGTCGTGAAGCGTAACAGACTGTACAGAAGACCAGAAATCAGAGACTCAGGAAGGTTAAGATTCGACTCTGGTCCTCGACCATCTTACAATATCAAGAGTGCGCCTACCTTAACACCAGCCAGGACTATGTTCTTTGCTAAGAAGAAACAAAATTAAATTCAAAGGTAGTTAGTAATGTTTTGTTTTTATTACAATGGTATCAGAAAAGATTAACAAAAAAATAAAAAAAAATGTCCTGCCTACCTATCTCTACTCCCAGTGCTCCCATTCCACTGAGAAAGACAGAGGACTGGGCCATCTGGTGCATAGCACTGTCTCCAAGCACATAACGCTGGCGGCTGAAGGGAGAAGATCGTCAAGGAGGAAACAAGTGTGAGAAAAGGTGAGGAGCACGGACTGCTGCGTGGTAAAAGGCGCTGTCATTTCCTGACCTGACTGCCACGCCATGTTATCTGTGCTTTCGGGTTAATTAATGAGAGGATCACCACACAGCACTTGCCTGTACAGAGAGTCGTCAATCTCCATCAAGTCTGCAGCCATGCTGAGCAGGGAAGGGAGGAGGAGGGGGGGGGTGATTCGGTCGTTTCAAAAATCACGACTCTTCCTGAAAAACAGGAAGACACGGTGGGACATTTTTAGGTATTTAAGGTCCTGTTTTGAAACCAACGCCCACCAGCAGGTTAGCAACGTGGCTAACCGGTTGTCAGTAGCCGCGGCACCGAGCCTCGAGTCAGAACAACGTGTCCGGCTCCAGGGGCCTCTAACCATCAAACAATACAACTAAATAAGCCAGTGCTTTATAGAAATACACAGAGAACTGCTGACTGGAACTCAACAATAGCCCCTAAATTAGCACTGAGTGTCACTCCTAGTGAGGTACCGGTGAACAGGACTTATCATAAACTCGTTAAAAGTGGGAACATAAATACCAGGTCAGCTAAAACTCTCCAAATTATTCTACTGTTTAAGAATACAAAAAACCCTATTACACAATATCTAATGTTTCGCTAAAATTGTTATATTATTCATTTAAAAAAACAGAATCTGGTACCTGACAGTATGCGCGATAGGTAGCTGCGAATGAATTGCTGTTACTGGTTAAAAACTCGGAGTGTTTCCGGGTTACCCGGATCATGTGACCCAAATTGACCAATGATTTCTGAGTAGTTTATTTCTGACTATTTTTAGGCGAGAAAGTTTAGATTTGATAAATTATGTAAGCGTTTAAATAATTTTAGATACACGTATCCATTTGGGAGATGTATGTGTTTTTGGTTTTATTTAGCTGATCACATTTACAAATACATAACATTAATAAATATTAATATATCATTCATACATTAATATTAACAGCAGTTATTGTTGACAAAATTTAGTAATCCCATCAGTAAACCCATTTTAGATTTATTTACTGAAAAATTACTGGTATAGTTTCCTATTTAAAAATATTAATAATTTATACTGACAAAAAATTAATTATTTGTTTTGCTGTATAATGACTTAAATAAATAAATAAATAAATAAATATAATGCTCAGTCCAGGAAGAATTCACAAAAAAAAAAATCTATTTATCCCTATCTCTGTTGAAAAAAATGTCTCCATAGTATAATATTGCCAATAGAATGTTTCACCATGGGGACAGTGAGGTGTTTTCTTTTTAATGTTGGGCAAAAAAATAATAATTTTGGTCTCATCTCATGAAGCATTTTCTTCCACATGTTAGCTGAGTTCCTAAATGGCTTGTTTCAAACTGTGAACAAGATGTCAGACAAACAGGACAAAGAAAGTAAAATACAAATGCATGCTAAATTTTTAATTTTTAAAAATAAAAGAATTATTTTAAATAAAGTTTATTAGAAAATATTAGCATTTTACTTTACAAATATTTACTACTTTGGGTTAGTAATTCCCATAAAATCCCAATAAAATACATTAAGGTTTGTAGTTGCGCAGCACAAAATATAAAACAAATTACCCCTGGTATGAAAGCTTTAACAATGGAATGTAATTTATATTTACATAATATGTTCTGGACTCATGTAAAAAATTAACCTCCTGATGTTTTTTAAGGAAACACTGTTCGTTTTATCAATTTAATATTGAAGTGTGACCGTAACTCTTTCAGCCTGATTGTGTTGATTTTAATTTTGAGGGTTCTCATTACACAGTAATGGCTGTTTTCTTTTTTTAATAGGTTTATTTTTATATTCTAAACAAAGTGTAAGGCTTACAAACCACTCTTGGGAAACTAGAGGGACAGCACTGATCCGGTGTGAGCTGGACAAAAGGACAGAATGTGTTTGGTACTCTCCTGTTTAAAGAAACAAAGGTCGACAACCAAGTGAAACATTTACATCTGTCTGACTTCCATTTTGTGGGCTCTTCTGGGAGAAATTCAACAATCCCAATATATTATTTTGAAAGTGTGTAAGTGTCACTTTTGAATTTCATTCACATTGCAATACAAATAGATTTTCTTTTCACTGAAGCTAGACAAATACAAAGCCAGTCACTTTGTGTTTTTTTGGTCTGAAAAATAAATTACCCCTCACCTCAAGACCTCTGACCTGTAATCACATTGGTCAAACACACATGGGAACCTCCCCTTGAACAGCAGCCAGAACTGAACACCTGCCCGCAACAAGACTCCAAACTCCCAAAGTACCACCTCATTTTAAAGAGATCTGTAGGTTACTGGCAATGTTCAGCAGCCACATGGCACTTCGTCGGCTACAGAAGATTGCCGTTGCTCCTTTGAGTTTCACCGGGGGTGCAACAACCAAAGTACTGAGGGAGATGTCAACCCTTCCACGCGTGTATGTCACTAGACAGATCCCACCTGAAGGCCTGAAGATCCTCCAGGATTCTGGGCAGTAAGTCAGAAAAGAGTCCTGCAGTGGACCGACAGACTTCAGATGTTTACTTTTTGATTAATAAGATAAAGACAAGGCGTCTGAAGTAATGTTTTTCACAGCATTGCTGAATACATGTATTTCAATATGTTTTTAGGATAAACATGCCACAGTTAGATTTTACTTACATCTAAATCGGAGATTATTGGTGAAATTATGTATATTGCTCAGCTATGTTTCATGCATTCATCTGAACACCTCAGTGGCTGATGAATAACTGCTTTGCTTCAGATAATCAGTCATGCTTTGAGTTCTCTTGACACAGGGTGAAGTTTGAGCTGTGGGACTCGGATGATGTCCCTGTGCCGAGGAAGGAGCTGCTCCAGAAAGTGAAAGGTGTGGATGGCCTACTCTGCGTGCTGACTGAAAAGATTGATGCAGAATTGTTGGATGCTGCAGGTATGCAAAATCATTCAAATCCTCTTAACCTTTTTACATTTTTCACATTCGGTCATAAACTTGACTGTATTTTACTGCAATTTTATGTGCCGACCAACACAAAGTAGCGCATAACTTGAATCAAGCAATTACACATGGTTCTCAACGTTTTTCATTTACAAATAAAATGTGGAAAATCTGAGAAGTGTATTGTGCATTTTACCATTTACGATTTTGTGTTCAAGCACCCTAAATGAATACTTTGTAGAACCAGCTATTGCTGCAATTGTAGCTGCAAGTCTTTTGGAGTGTTTGTCAACCACATTTGCAGATCTTTCTTTGCAAAATACCCCGAGCTCACTCAGATTGAATTGAGAGCATGAGTGAGCATGAAATTTTAATTCTTGCCTAAGATTCTCTCACTGAGATTTAGGTCTGGCGTTTGACTGGGCTATTTTAACACATGAGTATGTTTTGACCTAAACCATTCTATTGTAGCTCTGGTTGTTGTATCGGTGAACGTTTGGTTGAAACTTAAGTGTTTGCCAGCCTCTAAAAGATTTTTGCTTCCAGGATGACTATATTGAACTCTACCCATATTTCAATTAACTCTGACCAGATTGTCTGTCCCAGGTGAAGAAAAAAAATCCTCACAGCATGATGCTGCCACACATAATAGACCAAAAAGTCTAAGTTTTATCTAAACTGATCAGAGCAGCTTATTCTACTGTTCCTGTGCCACCTACATTGCTTGTAGAAAGCAGCAAAAAACATTTGGTGGATTTCTTTCAACACTTTCTGTCTTCTGGCAACTCTTTTGTAAATACCAAACTGATTAAGTGCACAACTTAACAGTTTTCCTCCCAAGATATTCTCCATCTGAACTGTGGATCTCCACAACTTCTCCAGAGTTACGTTGATAAACAAAGGCATGGTTGTTCATTGTCAGTGATGTTTTCCTATAGGTCCAAACCTGAAGGTCCTGAGTACTATGTCAGTAGGGTATGATCATCTGACTTTGGAGGAACTGAAGAAAAGGTGATCCTGTCTTTTGCTTCAATGTTACACTTAAATGTGTTAGGTCCCTATATGTGTATACTCAGAAGGATTCATTTTACTGCAGCACACTAATGCAGTTGTACACATTTGTGTCTCTCAACAGAGGAATTCGTGTAGGTTACACCCCCGATGTCCTGACAGATGCAGTTGCAGAGCTGACTGTAGCTCTACTGCTTACTACCTCTAGGAGACTCATAGAGGCCACTCATGAAGCAAAGACGTAAGCTCATGCACACGATCATGCTTATACCACAGAGTTGTTTTTAGAAAATGTTCTCAAGTTATTTTCTCGGTCAAAATTAAACAACTATCTTCCACTGTAACTTGTGTCAGCGGGGGCTGGGGCACATGGAGAACTCTGTGGCTCTGTGGATACGAGCTGGCCAACAGCACTGTGGGAATCTTTGGCCTTGGAAGGATAGGTAACGCAATGCATTTACATAAGCTCATCACACAATCACCATACCTACCTGCTTGATGTTTTCTTCTGTTTGCTGCCTAGGTGTGGCTATTGCAGAGCGGCTGGCACCTTTCAAAGTTAAGAAGTTCATCTACACAGATGTGGCTCCTAGACCTGAGTTGGCTAAGGCCATCAATGCTGAATATGGTAAAATGTGGATCACAGGCACTTAGGGATCTTTTAAAGGAATTTCTTTTGATATTACCTCAAACCTTTGGGGTGGAGCTTTGTAAAGAGAGGAGCATTTCAGATAGTAAGAATAGTAAATTAAGTTTATAGTTCATATATTTCCTGAACTTTGAATATGTCTGATTTTAAATCAAAAACTTGTGCTTTCACCAGCCTATGAGATAGAGTAAGGTTCTAGTCAAAGGGTCTTCTCATTTTATTTTTTTATATGTTACAGCTTTTTTCTCCCAAGATGCAAATAAAAATACAGCAGCCCGCCTAATTTACATCATTACCTGATATTAAGTTTCCTGGGATATGTCTAGGTTAATAGATGAAACATCTGTTAATTGGAGAGATTTCAATGTTGTGTCAGATTGTAACCACTGTGAAACAAATCAAAAGAAAAAGCTGTAGAACAGTGGTTTGTAAACTCAATCAAAGCTCCCATTCATTCCTTCTCTGCCACAAATGCAGTGAAGGTAGAAGTTTGGTTCTTTGCAATACATTAAAAACTGATTTTAGTTAAAGCTGTGCCAGGACCATTGCCAACTTGCCATATACTGTAATTTGAAGAGTAATGTCTTTGTGAAAGAAGCATTAGTTACTGTTTAAATACTAAAGTCCAGGCTTTTTAGTTTCATGAGAAGCCTTTGTTTCCCCTTTTGCCTGCACACATTCTGCAACACCCCTCAGCAAGCAGTATGGATTGCAGCAAAAAGAATGTAAAATACTCTCCCCATTCTTAGCAGCATGCACCAGGCACCAACCCTCTATTGACTACACATGTATAAAAGCAATAGAAAACTTGTACAAGGTGCAACTGACAGAAGAATTACACATTTTCAACTGGAGGTTGTGTGTCCACTCTTTGTAATCCTAACCTTGGCAACTCCATATGGCCCACATCAAAATCCTCACTGATGGAAGCACTCCATTAGCAAGCATATGATACTCTTATGGGGATGGGTTGGAGAGACCGTAGGAGAACATAAAATATTAGTTTGTCTAAGGTTTAGGGCATTTCCCACAAGTTTTCCCTGTCTAAACATACTAATTGAAATAGATAAGACTGTATTAACTTGTATTTACAGCAGTTATTCTCGTCATTTTGGTGCTGTTTTTTCTTAAAGTCACATTGGATGAGCTAGCAAAGCAGTCCGATTTCCTGTCGGTGTGCTGTGCTCTAACACCGGAGACCAAAGAGATCTGCAACAAGAACCTTTTTTCAAAGATGAAAAACACCTCCATCTTCATCAACACCAGCAGGTACCCAAATGTTAATCACCAGCACACCCCAAGTGACCTCAAAACAGGCTGGACACAATGGTCCGTAAGGACAGCTCCCAAAGAGCCAGACACTGCAGGAATCACTTAAAACAGTTTTCCATGCTGTTAGAAGTTCTTTCATAGTTGTTCTTTGGACATTAACTGCTTTCACTTTCAATCAATCAATCAATCAATCAAATTTTCACTTTGCGTGTAAAAGTGACTTAACTCGCAGCTATGAATTATTCAAGCTTTTAAAAAGAATCTTAAATCTGAAGGAATTAATCAACATTAGTTTTTCACATGTAGCAGACACAGATACAATTTATTCCAATGTTTTTATTTGAATTTATGAAAAAACAAAGTTGACACAGTTTGACAGACATGAAGCAATAGTAGAGCACCAATAAAATGATTCCTGTGGTATAGGATGAAAACTCAGCCCACTGTAATGAAGGATGAAATGGCATGATTATAGCCCAAATTGGTTTTTCTTCCCCTTTTAAAAGACAGATGTTAAGTAATACCAACTAAAATCCAACAAAAAATAGTTTAGTACTGTTTTATATGCTATAAAAACAGTACCTTCTTTCAAATTGTCCTATGGTTTTTTTCAAATACTAATCTTTTACAAAATATATCAACATTTAGCACACTATGTCATGAAGTTGGACCTAAAATGTTTCATGTGTAGCTGATACAGAAAAAAAGAAAAAAACCAAACAAACTGGTCAAATAGCTGTGGGCTTTTTACTTTAAATTGACAATATAACTTAATCAGGAAAAGCTTGGTGTCATTTTTATTCTTGGTTGCTCAAGCCAATGTTTATTATTGTTTATAAGGTATCATGTCATGTCCATAGTTAGACTATGAATCCAGTGTCCATGTTGATTTCTGTCAGTAAGAGCTGTCTTTCTGATACATCAGAGGAGGGGTTGTGAATCAGGAGGACCTGTATGAAGCTCTGTCCACTGGGCAGATAGCTGGAGCTGGATTAGACGTCACCGTCCCAGAGCCCCTGCCCACCAACCACCCACTGTTTACCCTCAAAAACTGTGGTGAGTTTGCCAGATCCTTCTGTTGGTTGCACTATTACCAAATCCCGTCTCTCATTACGTACCATCAATCATTTTTCTTTATTCTCTTATTCCAGTGATTCTTCCACACATCGCAAGTGCTTCCTACAGCACCCGTAACGCCATGTCTGCCATGGCAGCGAACAACCTTCTCCTTGGCCTGCAGGGCCAGCCAATGATCAAAGAGCTGAAGCTGTGAGAACACACTTGCTCCAGAGGACTTCAGCTTTGGAGAACAACAGGGTTCCTACAAATTGTTCCCCTGTTTTAGACTCCCTGTGTTGGTTTTATAGCATTCTTCACATTTGAGAATGAAACATTTACAAATCATGAAACAACAAACCCCAAAGTTGGCTACCCAATGGACAATGCAGTAAAGATCTATTGCACTGCTTTTCTATTTATCTGGACCAACTTAGATCCTGTCTTCTAAGAATTTTAAACACGTGGGCTGGATTATCTTTAGCTCGGTACAGATTCTTTAAAGCAGGGATTCCCAAAGATGGGATCAGGACCCCATTTAAGGTCATGAATCAGTAAGTCTGGAGCCATGAGTTAATATCCTGATATCAGGTCTAATGCCAGAAAAGCGGTGAATTGGTGCTTTTTAAAAATATGTGTGTCGAGTGTGGATTTGTCTCTCAGGATCTATAAAAATGCAAATAATCATTAGAATTGGACAAATACCAAAGTTGTGATGTGGTAAAGGAAAAATAATGCTTAAACATAAATGTTTGTAAAAAGCCCTCATGTTTCAGAAATCCTTTGTTTCTCTTCTGGATCCAATTGAGACTTCAAGACTTCCACAGTAACCCTAGAATTAGTTCATATTTACTGAAATAAATGCAGGATATTCAGTAAGAACTTCACCCAAAAAAAAAAAAAAGTACCCAACAGAGCTCCACTGTTTTATTCGGTCTGTACAACAAATCGACATAATTTACAACGGCCATACACCAAAGAGAATGATTTTACCATTTCATGGTAACAGTACTTGTGAGTTAAATAAAAATAACATTTTCACTTCTAAGAAAACAGAAAATATCAGCTATTAAAGCTAGAGAGCGTAAGGCAGTGACTCAAGTCTAATTCACAAATTTGCTATATTAATACTAGGGGAGGTACAGTAAGTGCGTTCTTTTCAAAGGACATGAACCAATAATTAGACTGAAAAAAGCATCGATGTGATTCAAAACAAGTGAAAGCAGTTTAGAGGGTGATGTCTTTACTTCATCACCTCTTTATTTCTTCCAACACTGTTTGCCCCCTAGAATGTGATTAAGTAACATCATACATTTAACCGTCACTTGCCATTTTAAACTCACACACCAAACAGCAACGTTAGCACTGGATTATATTTCAGGAACATGTAATCTGACAGCTCGGGTTTACTTTATCTTTTAAAACAAGGTGGTTCTCCTGTAAAATAAAAAATTGTATTCTGTACAGGCTGACAGTGTTAGGACTTCAATAGAAGGTGCCGACCAGTTTAAAATCAATGACCAATGTCACAATACATAGTAATTATAGAAAGACAGACATGTTTGTTTTTTTAACTCACTAAAACAGAACTTTACAACAGACCAGTCCAATGAAGTTGATCTTATTTACATCCAACAGAGTTAGTCAAACTGATATAAACCAATCAATATAGCAATCTATGATATAAAGTAAGGTGTTCTCAGCAAGTTTTCTTTCTTTAGGTTACTAACTTGCAAGTTGGATGTAAAGGTTTAAAAAAATCTAACAAATAAAAGAATAAACTAGACTTATATAAATCTTACTTGTGAAATAGTTAATCACTAATTTAACCTTGGTGAATGAGTTAACCTACATGATTGCCTGGTGGAAAAAAACAACAAAACAAACTAAGGCTGAATGTTTGGTTATGGCTAGAATAAACAGACGCATGGACCGGTTACCAGTTATTGAGGAATACTGAGGCTTTAAACAGTAGCAAAGTATTAACATTTGTTTTTTTGCCATCATATCACTTCTGTGGTTTAAAATTTGAAAGTGTAGGACTGAGCAGAGTTTTCTTTTGGAGTACTGCTGGTCAGCTGGCTGAAAGAAGGTTGCTACAGGTTGCCCTGGTTTACACAGAGAACAAAGTCAGCTGCTTATAAATAATTCAAATACTTCCACTTATTAATAAAAACCTGAAAAAAGAAAAATAGTTGCGATGTGAAATCTACATCACTCTGACTAAGGTAACACTGTTTTACAACTACAGCTGGAAAGCATGTTTCAATTTGAGTTACCACCATCAAACTGTGGTTTTTCTACTCAAAATATGTATACCATGAGAACCTCATACTGATCTTTGACTTAAATTTGGCCAAGTTGGATCAATACATTAATTATACATATCTTAGCATTCCAGAAAAACATGTTATATATATAGAAAAAGATTAGCTTGATTTGTCTAAGTGCTTTGATTTCTTTGCAAGTACTGTAAAAAAATGAAAAATAAAAATCACTTGTAGTACAGTAACAAACGATTTGAGCCAACTCTAAGGTGGAAATATTAAAACTGACCTTCAATAATAGAAATGTACTTCTTTTTAATTATCGTTTAAAATACGCAATGAACTCCTGTCCAAAAAAACACATTTTACATCTCAATCAATAAACACAGCACATCAGTGACCAAGAGAAACCTTTTCCATGTGTGGTGAGGTTTTTTTTTTTTAGGTTCAGAGCTGAACAATATAAATAAACTGGAGATGTTGACACTTAAAATAATCTATTTACAGTGGGGTATCTAGTGAAACTCATTAAAATAGCACTAATATTAAGTACTTTGTCAGTTATTACTTTTTTCTTTAACTTTGTTCTAAAATCTGTCAAACAAGCAGCAGGAATGTGACGTAGAGAAATATAACGTTTGTCATTTCCCAAAATGAACAATGATCGGCACTGAACTGCAAAGCCTAATAAAACAAAACTTTGAAATATAAAAGAAATGTTGGATCATAACTTGATTTTGGATATGCATACATTGTCTGTTAGCAATAACCGAGAGATAAAGTATCACTAAAGTATTCATTCCTGCTAAAAATGCTTCAACCGCCACCGTTTCTGTAAGTGAATCAGAAAAATGCACCTATTTTACAAGCTGAGGACGACAGTGACACACGACACCAGATTCACGTTTTCTTCTGTTGTTGAAATTTTCAACAAGTACACCTAGCAGCTTTACATATTCCGCTTTCATGTTCACATAAATAAAAGTATACATACCCCAATAAGATTCCAAAATTTAAGCCTTAGAACCAAACGTCAATGTGTTTTATTGGGACTTTTTATGCGACAAATCAACACCAAGTGGTGAATAACTTTGAAGTGGAAGCAAAATTGTACATGGTTTTATAGATTTTGGCGTTCAAATTGAAAATAAATTGAGGTCCATTTATATTTGGTACCCTTTACTTTGATACCCTTTAATAAAATCAACCAATTTGTCTTCAGAATAATTACTAAATGCGAACCCAGCTGTGCCGTGAAGGCCTCAGAGGATTGTTAAAGAGAACATAAGTGAACGAACAGAATCATGAAGACCAACAAACACAGCAGACACCTCAGCAAGGAAGTTGTGGAGAAGTTTAAAGCAGTTGGGTCATAAAACAAGATTAACTCAAGGGGTTGGAGCTTTAATCCATGCCCCAAAGACTTTAATTACAAGAAAGGGTTTCACAAATATGTCTTTTTTGTGGATATCATATAAAACCCCAATAAAATAAATCGCTGATTGTGGTTCAGGAGGCATGAAGTCTTTACAAGCCACTCTATAGAAGTCTGTAGACGGCTGTCCATGCGACCAGGCTCAGTCAATGCGGACTTCCAGTATGAACGGATTCGATAAGTCAGGAGGCTGCAATTCAGATTCCTCCTTAAAATCTTAGCAACATCACCTCAGGTCGCACCAGAGCAGAGGAAATTGTTTTTTTAAACTAAATCGTTTTCCTTTTTATTTCTGATGTCTAAACCTAAGAAAAAATAAATCTTGATCACAGTCCCATGATATTGATACAGTAGAGTACATATAGCACAGTGTAATGAATCAAACCTATTCCATGTTATTTTAAATAAATGTTTTTTTGCCTTATTAAACGAGTTAATAGTAAGGGCTTCCACAGACAAAAACAAGATGCATGATAAAATCCTTCTTATCTTTGGTCAGATATCTGGACTGATTCATTTGAAAAAACAGTTAATGAGATCCAATAATTCTGACAAAATGTGAATTTACGGGAGTTAAAATTGAGCCCATCGCTGATTGCCACACGTTTTTCTCTCTCTGAAGTCCTTCTACAGCAGGGAACTGGACATGTTGCTGTTTTGCCAGCGCAGACATGTCGTCTTGGAATGCTTGTAAAGATGTGAGGATTGGCTGAAACGTTTTCCACACTTCAGACACGCGTAGGGCTTCTCTCCCGTGTGAACTCGGATGTGTTTCTTGCAGTCGGTCAGGGTAAGGAACGTTTTGCAGCAGATCTTGCAAGCGTATTTGCGAGCCCCTTCCACCACCAGGACGTTATGCTCGGAGAGCGCCTTCTTGCACTTTGACAGGACGTCGGCCGAGGCACGCGTGAGCTGGGGAGGGAGGGAGGTGGGCCTTCCGCTGTTCATCTCGTACCCTCCACTCTCATTAAGCAGCAGAGGAGCGGCTAGGCTCGATGAGGAGGAGGAGGCGGCATCCTGAAGAATCCCACCTACAGCTTCTTCTCCTCCCATCCCAGGTGTCATTTTTGGAGCGATACGCCTGTAGCCTGGGTAACCCAGAGTGTTTGCAGCCGTGCCTCCTGCTCCCGCTGAGGGGCGGCCCAGCGAGTGAAGGCCTAGACTGGACCGTTGGAAGTCCAAGGCGAAGGGATCTACCCCTCCGTGTCCTCCACTAGTACCCCCTCCGCTCGCTCTGGGGTTTCCTAAACTGTCGTGCAGCGGGCGGAGGAACAGACAATCAGGCTGCAGGTTATCTCCAAAGCTGTTTCTGCTCTCGGCGCTGAGCGTTCCCGACTGCAGGACAGAGGACGAGGCAGAGCCCGACGGCGTGGTTGTGTCCTGTCTCAGAAGGAAATGATGTGGAACGACACCTCCGCTCGTTGTGTTGGGAAGGCCATCCTCTCCAGCAACCAACCCTGACCTACCACTCCTGAAATCCTTCGGTCCAAGGAAGCTGGGAATATTAAAACCAGGCTTACTTTTGAGACCGTTACTGCAGCCAAAGCCAGCTGTGATGCCGGCACCTCCAGCCATGCTGCTCTTGAGGAGGAGCTGCGAGCTGGGCTGCGGTTCAGAGGTAAAGCTGCGGTCGCTGCTTTCTGGGCTCAGTTCCACCTTCTCCTCCTCCTCCTGGCACCCAGGCTCGGCTGGGTCGCTGCCTTCTGCCTGCGACGTCACGTCGCTGTTTTCATCCGCTGGCTCAGGCGAACTGAGCGGCTCTCGTTTGACCATGACCTGAATTAAGCAACAAATAAGAGTTTGAATGACGCAGGGCAAAAGTGTACATGTACTCCTTTTCAGCTTAACCTGACTATATAACTTACAACTTAAAAAACTCTCACTTATACATACACCCTCAAATATATACATTCCCCCTCAGTGTCTGGATACAAGTTGCCATCTACAAGCTTCTGGTTTGTTTCTGTTGGGATAATTGACTGTTTTGTACATCAGAACCAGGAGAGCTCATCTAAAACGGTAAGTTTCCATACACAGAACATGCTTTTAAACAGTTTACAAGTTTTGAGCAGAGATGAGGTCTCTATAGAAAGTTAACGTTAGCCTGGTCAGAGCCAGGAAACCAACCAATTTAAAAGAGCTCTTCCATTTCTAATAAGACGCTCAAATGCCAGAAATATGCCAAAAACATAATAGCTAAAAGAACATAGAATTTTTCTGTGGCTTGCAAAGGGACATTCGTATTTTATTTTTTACCGTTTATTGCAGGAAATTACCAATAATTTCTCACTTGACGACTATTAACAACAAGAAGCAAAAACAGTTACACTGCAAACACCATAACAAGCATTTTTTTGCTGACTTTTTCTTATTTGATATCATTTCTTTACCTTCTGCTCCTCTTCTTCAGCCTCTTCCTCCCCTGTTCCTGATTTTACATTCACCCCAACTCTTTCATCCTGGTGGTCAGGATCGCTGATGTCCTCCTCCTTGCCCACCCCTCCCTGCATTCTCTCCTCCTCACAGCGTCCGCTGTCCGACTGACTTGGCATTTGGGGGTCCTCTTGAGGCGCCGACGCCATCCCTGCGATTAGACCGTCTAACTTGGATTCGTCCCCCATCTTGTGGGAGTCTGGTGACAGAACAGCTCCGTCCTCTCTCTCCGCGTTAACCCCACTCTCTAATAGTCCCCGGTTAGGGGCAGAAGGGCGCTGCCTCTGTCTGGGCCTTTCCTCTGAAAGCCCCATCCCTAGAGGAGGTTTACGTTTGTGAAAGCGGCGGATTGGGAAGGAGGCTCTCTGATCGACCCCTCTGCTGCCCACGCCATCTTCCTCCATACCGCCCAATGCAGAGCTCACCAAGCTGAGTCCCAGCTGCTGCAGCAAGAAGGAGCGCTGCAGCTTGGACGTAGCAGCAGAAGCTGTGAGGTTAGCATTGGCTCCCAAGTCCCCAACCTGCTGCTGCTGCTGCCGGTGTCTCTGCTGCTCCTGCTGAGGGTGGTGATGGGGGGGGCGGTCTGACGAGGGGGACAGGGGCAGCGTCCGAGTGGTCAGGTAGTGTTTGCAGGCCTTCACGACGTTGTTCAGGTGCAGATGCGACGCAGCAAGAAGGATGTCCATGACATTGCTCTCCCCCAGCATCAACGTTGACGTGTACATCATGTCCACCAGAGCAGCAAAAGCTTCTGCTGTCACCACCTGCAAGCAAACATTGTTTTATTAGAACGCAGTAATTAGAAACCCACGACGGTGTGTCATAGGTTAAGTCCAAACCTCGCTGTCCAGCTGGATCATGTTCATGCTGGCATCTCCTTCCGCAACCGTGAACAGCGCTCTGAAGTGGGTGCTGCAGGCCGCAAGCACTGAGCGGTGGGCCTTAAAGTGCCGACTGCCCACCACAATGACACAATCGCACAGCTGGCCGTGGATGCGCTGGTAGTTGAGCTGCTGGAAGACCTGCTCAAAGTGGCCAGGAAAATCCATGACCCTGCAGACGGGACCGTAAACAAGCAGAAGTTACTATCAGGCCGTATAGGGAACACAGCAGAAGAAGAAGATGCACCTGTCGTGAGTCCAAAATGAAACAACTACATGTTGTGAAAAACTAATACTGGACATCACTGAACCCCCCCACCATAGTGAAACAGTGGTGGCAGCATCATGCTTCACCTACAGGAGACCATTCCTGCCCATAGCCTCCACCATCCGCAGCGACTCTTTGAAGGAACTTGGAAGATAAGAGTCACGCCAACATTTAATTTGCCTTTCAGTTTGGAGAAGTCTTTTTGAATGCAACTGAAGCCTGTGGGGGTGATTTTCTTCAGCAGGAGCGCGGGAAAATCGGTTGGAGTTAATGTGAAAAGGGATGCAGCTAAACACAGGGCAATCCTTGAAAGAACACACTGTTAAGAGTCTGCTTGAGACGGAGGTTCACCTTCCAGCATGACAATGACCTTGAACACACGGCCAAAGCTAAAACAGATCTGAGGTCTGCAACCTGCAGCTCCAGGGCCACATGTGGCTCTTATAAAAGTGGTTTTAATCATAAAGGTAATAAAGTTTCATTTATGCAATATCTGCATAGAACATCTACAACAGAAGGGTACCAAGGCTTTTAAACATATTTTTTAGATTATTTTGTTTCTTTGTAAAAGTAAGTTAATTCATTTTGCTATCAAATCTGGAAGCAGAAATAGAATTTTGTTTAAGGTCCGTAGCTTTTAAAAATCAAACTTTTCATTTAGTAGATGTTTTTTAAACTTTTTTTTTTAGTGGCTCTAAAGAAATGTTATTTCGTATTTGCAGCCTGCAAAAGTGCTTCTTTGAATTAAAAAGGTTACTGAGCCCTGGTTTAGATTGAAACTAATGTGTGCATTAGAATGGTCCAGTCAAAGTCCAGATCTAAATACAATTGAAAATCTGGAACAAGACTACAAAATTGTTTTGTTTTTTTGTTTGTTTTACAGATGCTCTCCATGCATGTTGAATGAGCAATATATTATTTATTTCCTAGATGTACAAAGTTGGCAGAAAACCCAAAAATACTAATCTAAACTAAGAAATGTCCCAGGATGGTTGAAAACCACATTTTACAGATTTATTTAAACATATATATACATCTAATACCATGTATCATTGCCTCTGCACACATGAAAACCAGCAGGATGTCGATAAATTAGACATTAATGACTAATACACTGATTTTTCTGTATAAGCCTTAAATATTTAAAACTTTAATTTATCGAGGAACAACATACGCGAATGCTTTAATGTGCAAAACAATGAAATAGTCATAAAATTAGACCAAAGCTGGTGTAGTATCGTTAACACTGCTAACAGATGAGCTACACAGCAGCTAGCAAGTCCATTACCGCTTAATTAACTTAATTAAAGCACATCTAAACGAGTGTTCTTGATTTTAGAGACACGGGTCCATACTCAGACATACATTACCGGGATTTGTCTTTAAAATGCAGGTTTCACGGGGAAGAACGCCGTCCGGTTCAGGAGCTAAGAGAGGCTAAGCTAGCAGCAGCCCAGCCAGGTGCCTGCTAGCAACAGACGCATACTGTTGACCGGGAAGACACGCTGCTCTGTGCCGAGACCTTTCCCCAACAAAATGTCCCCTCAGACGTGTCTACCAGCGGCTAACATTCCCCCCTCTGCTGCTCTGCGCGTCCCCCTTTGCGCCGGTCCGCCTCCTCTCGGCATTTTTACGTCTGGCTGGGCGCCGTCGCGTTGACCATTGGGAAAGACCGAGGGGGACGCTGTCTCACTGGCAGCACGCCACGGTCTCACTCATCGGTGCTGTCGGTGGAAAGACGCGTGGACAATGATTTCTAAAGATTTCCTCATTGCTCAGACGGTTTTCCCAGCCAGACTCACAAGGTGGCGCTGTGCTTGCTTTTTTTTATAGTCTGCGACCTCCACAAGGTGTAGCGCTGGACCTCTTTTTGTTTTTACGCTTCACCACAAGGTGTCGCTGATGCGAACCAACCGAGTGACATAAATGTTGGACTATTAATGATGAACCTCTCTTTTTCAAGTGTGAAATAATACAGAAAACAAAACAACAACTTTTAAGTTTGAATTTATTTTGGATTTGCTCATTTACCCACAGGATCAGAAATGCAGGTGCAGCAAAAACAATTTGGAGGTTGTAAGAATTCAATATTTTCTGTCACTCATTTTAGAAAATGAAACGCATTATATGGATTTACTACACAGTGTTCAAAATTTCAAGCTTTTTATTTATTTATTTACAATTTAGATGATTATGCCTTATGTAGAAAACATCTACATTCTGTCTCTAAAAATGTGCCTTTTATGTTATATGAATAATAATTTTAAAAAAAAACTACACTATAAACAAAAATATTAGGCTTCTGAAAAGTATATTCATTCCTATGCATTCAATGTGCGGTTGGGGTTCCTTTTGCATAGACACAACCCCCTGTGGCACTTCCAAGGGACCAATTAGTTATGGTTTCGGTACCAGTGCATGTTATCATAAGAGATTGATTCAGTATTTCCTCTTCAGTACAGGGGTCATAACAGGATCAGTTCTAGACAGGGGCACTGGCCCATGTTCATAAGGAAGCATCTGGCTGCATGGACTGTTTATAGAACCCACTATGCTCCTAGGACCCCACTACTGACACCTAATCCCCCCCGCCGCCTTAACCTTTATCCCCAACTACATTGTTTTATTTACAATAGTTAACCCAGAAGACAACTTACATAGGCATCGTTCGCTTTTTGGGGTAGAAATGGAGCCTGTGAAAACACAGGATGTTTTATATCGATCACATGTCAATTTGTTTCTGCCAGTGTAGCTGTAATTGTCTATAATCTGCATCTAGTCTATCTTAATAACATGTGGTAATATGACTTCAATAAATATTATTTGCTAGCAGGACAAAAACTTGTTTAGAGTCACAAATGTTACAATTGATTTCCACAATGCTGAAAACATGGACTGAATCACAGGATTTATCAAGCAGAATGGAATCCACCTAAAACACTGAGTCTCCTGTAGTATTTTGGTCGCTGCAGCTCCCGTACCTGTCGTTACATTGTAAGGCGGGGCTCGGCTCAGCTCGGCTCTCCACACACACAATAAACAGGTCACAATGACACTTTTTGAGTCCATAAAAATGGTTAGAGCAGAAAACGTGGAATTCAGGAAATTAAAAATGGAAAAAGTTGAATTTGGGAAAAAATATGGAAAAATGGGCCCTACATGTTATTTCTATTTTCAGTTTTAAAGAAAATACAAAAAAAAAGACATTTGCAAAAAGAAGATAGATACTTTTTTCCCCGAGGGGATGTTGATAAAGAAAGAAAGACTATTTAAAGTTATTTTCATGGGGTAATAACGTCATCTTTTGACAGTTTTGGTTGTGGAGTCTTTCGTGTTGGTAGTCTGACCAGTCTCAGATAAGTCTGCGACTGGTTACTCAGATAAGTCTCACCAGTTTTCATGTGCAGTTCCATCCATCCATCCATCATCTGTACCCATCCACCGTATGCAGGTTTGCAGGGGGGGCTGGTGCCCATCTCCAGCTGTCACAGGGCGAGAGGCGGGGTACACCCGGGACAGGTCGCCAGTCCATTGCAGGGAAACACAGAGACATACGAGACAAACCATCGTGCAGGCACGCAGTCATCATGTGCAGTCCCATCTCCTGCAATTTATTTATTCACCAATAGATATTACACAAACAAAAATGATCACGCTGTTAACAGATCGATTCTCAACCAGATTTCCGTACCGAATAATTAAACACCTTTTCACTGAGGGTCTTTAAAGGTGCACATATGTGCAATGCTGAAGCCTAGTTTATGCTTCTCCGTCAGCAAGTTTGCACTCACACGCACACGTATTGACAGAGAGGTTTTCCTTTTAAGCCTCGTTTGTACTTCTCCGTCTGCGGAGGTGCGGAGATACGCAGCGCCATTATCCGTCGACGCCAGGGCTCACTGTCACTCACACAAGGACGCACGGAGTAGAGCCCAATTTTCTTAACTATTAAGCTAGTTTTTATTTAGCTTTTTACCACAAGTGCGGCTCATTGAATACTCTAAAAACGCATGTAAACAAACAAACACAGCGGTCTGTTTTTTAGATGTTCTCTACACCTACAGGTGTTCAAAAACACCAAAAGACCATATCAGACAAACTGGCCTTGAGATATAAAACCATCCAGTGCCCAGAAGCTGCATTGACTACTAACTACATCGGCTATAGAGCCCCGTCCTGGTGAAATGATCTTGGGCTGATGTGGGGCTGACCAATCACAGACGTGCGCTCTGCGTTACGTTCGACGGATAGTAAAACAATTGGACTCTACTCCGTCCGTTGTTGCGTGGCTGTCGGAGTACAAGTGTTGGGAGTTTGTGTTACATCCAAAGCGCTTTAATTAAGTAAATACTGTCTGGCAAATGGAGCCGCCTGAACATTACGACACCATGCACCTGTTGCACCATAATACACGCAGACACACACTTCTACACAATAGACTGTATAAATAGAAAAGGTCTACACACACACACACACACGGACAGCATGAGACTGAGTTAGCTCGGGGCAGCACGGCGAACTATCAGAAGCCACACGTTAAATTATTCAACATTCAGGATCTGTCAGGTGTCTCTCTGAGAGCACCTTTATATTCCCGCTTATCTCACAGCGAATGTAGGCATGGTTCAGCTGTCAGCTGCAGGTTATTGGAAACAACACTGAGGTCAGACAGCTTTTAAACCGATAAGGTTCACTAACCAGATGGGAAAATGTATAAAACTACCCTACGGCATGGATGAGCTTTCTTATGCTGTCCATAGACAGATCGGGATCATTGTTACAGGGACATCAATCTGCTCATCACTGCGTAGCTGTTAAATTCAAATTATGTGGCAATTTTTAGTTGTTTTAATAGAAACCATTTAACATACAGACATTTAAAGTTGAGCCGGAAAAGGGTGGGGTGCCTCCTCCGGGTCGGGGATGGGGTCCTTTCCCAAGTGGAGGAGTTTAAGTATCTGGGGGTCTTGTTCACGAATGAGGGAAAAATGGAGCGGGAGATCGATAGACGGATTGGTAGGGCATCTGCAGTTATGCGGGCGCTGTACCGGTCTGTCGTGGTGAAGAGAGAGCTGAGCCAAAAGGCGAAGCTCTCGATTTACCAGTCGATCTACGTTCCTACCCTCATCTATGGTCACGAACTCTGGATGGTGACCGAAAGAACGAGATCACGGATACCAGCGGCCGAAATGAGTTTCCTCCATAGGGTGTCTGGGCTTTCCCTTAGAGACAGGGTGAGAAGCTCAGTCATCCGGAGGGGGCTCAGAGTAGAGCCGCTGCTCCTCCACATCGAGAGGAGTCAGTTGAGGTGGCTCGGGCATCTGGTCAGGATGCCTCCTGGACGCCTCCTTGGTGAGGTGTTCCAGGCACGTCCCACCGGGAGGAGGCCCAGGGGAAGACCCAGGACACGCTGGAGGGACTATGTTTCTCGGCTGGCCTGGGAGCGCCTTGGGGTTCCTCCCGAGGAGCTGGAACAAGTGGCTGGGGAGAGGGAAGTCTGGGTCTCTTTGCCTAGGCTGCTGCCCCCGCGACCCGACCCCGGATAAGCGGAAGAATATGGATGGACTGATGGACATTTAAAGTTCACAGAAACAAGAACTGTTCTGAATTATTTGGAACATCAATGATGTATATATATATATATATATATATATATATATATATATATATATATATATATATATATATATATATATATATATATATATATATATATATATATATATATATATATATATATAAAATCTAAATATGAATTTAAGAAAAACTGGAAGGTTAGAGAATCCCCTAAAGTACTGGGAGGGGCAGAAAAATGTTTATCCCATCTTGCATGAACCCCCTTGCTTCATCTACAAAAGGGGAAATCATTTTAATACAGAGAAACCACGTAAAGCCCAGCATACATTAAAAGTTTTTATTATTAAGTAGACATAATTAAAATGTCCGTGGTGACCATAGACTGTATGAAGAAGCTAGAAAGTTCCACATCAGAAAACTACCCTGATTATTTACATTTCGCTTTTTGGCCCAGCCAGCATTGACACAACTATTATTTACTCTGTTAAAAGGTTCACACGCCTACACCACGTTACTATTAACCATCTGCGTGATATGCAATTATTGTCCACTTTAAGGTTTCTATACAGTAATGGAAAAATTAACACATTACTCCACATTTTATAAATATCGCCCTAAACACACAGTTTCCACACCAACAAGTTTTGAAGACTTTTTTTAAACAAGCAAGGGGAGGTGCACCGTTCCTGGAGGTACTGCAATACCAGGTCGATGCGTGGAGTGGACGGAGCAAGCCCCTATTCCATCTCCCTGTTCCAAAAATCAATTTAATATATGGTCCCCGGGTAGGGGACGTATCAGATATTAAACTGATAAGAACAGATACTACACTTGATCTTAGCCAAAAGGCCGAGAAGCGATAACCACATATTGTCGGAGGAAACCAAGTCATCCTGACCGACCTCGTTTTAACTCACGGTTCAAGCACTTTTAACATTTTATATTCACAAAACAAGTGATGTAAATGGAAAATATTGATTGCATGTCACTGGTGTTATTAAGCAGCAGAAAATAAACCTAAACGAAGCGAAATCCAACTAAAAGCGTGTGGAAAAACAAGCCGATTTGTTTATTTCTTGTCACGTGGTATGCTTTGCTCCAATAGGACGCTTAAAGACTAGAAAATGTTTTAAAATATCATTTTATCCACATAAACGTTCTAATATGAATGTAAATCTTACGTGCTCGTGTACAGGTAATCGTATTTACATTTAATTACATTGAATAAAGCGGTACGGTTGAGCTAAACGAAGAAGTTCACAACTTTGATTCAGCAACGCATACGGGGTCTCTAGTGGACATTAAAGGTTGTTGCAGGTTATTTATACAGTCAATGGTTGCAGGTTGGCCTGTGCAGCAAAAAAAAACAAACAACAAAAAACACTTTTTATTTTTATTTGTGGGATTAATTTATACAAGGAAATGTTCTATGCGTTTTTAGCTCATCTTAACAGTTCAAGAAATAAAACTTTTACTGTAAATATAACAAAAAATGTCATAGTTACCGAGGCCTGCACATCACCGCTCCGATCTCCCGACGCCCCAAGTAAGAACTTCTGAACTTTTCATTCTAACAACTTTTCACATAAATGCCTTAAAAATCAGTAACAACACAGGCAATAATAGGAAAGAACATGAAAGAGTCAAAAATAGAAAAAGTATCAAACGAAGAAACTTGTGTTAGTTTATTTTAACTAACTTGGAGTTAGTTAAAATGGTAACCAATCCTCGTGGTGCGTTAGCAACAAACGAAACTTTAGCTTACGTTTTAATGTGAATTATTTATAAGGTCAAAGCGGTAGTGTCTATAGTTAAAACAACATTAATTCCTCAGATAACATAACTATTAGACAAAACCTCACAAAATAGTCGACTTATAGACCTATTCTAATGTCTCCTGTTGTTTTAAAGCTGGTGAGCAAACGATAACTGCGTCTGCTTTTTTCTCGCGCATGCTCAGACATCGTTACCGTAAAACATGTTTACATAATGAAAATACTAAGAAACCTAAATATTTAACAGTGACACCTTTGAAATTGTTCATGCAGTGGTTGCTTTGTCTCGTTTTATGATCATGTACGGTGTTGTAAGTACAGCGAAAAACATAAAAATTAAAACATTAAAAGTCAGGATTTAAACACGTTTTCACGTTGCAGTTTAGTCTCAAAACAAGGTAGAAATGAAGAGAAAACTAATTTTTCAACCTAAACTCTGCCCTTAAAACCAGATAATTTAATGGAGAAACAATAACAATTTAAGTTCCCCCACATGAAAATAAAAAAAATGATTGTATTTTAGTTATTTTTTCTATCCCTCCAGTGGTTTCTACAGTTGTAATGTAATTAAAGTTTTGAGAACCTCCAGACTGGTCTAAATAACAACACATGTATTGGCAATTCATGTTTATTTTATAAACGTTAGAAGTAATTAAAAATAAAACTTGCAAATAGGTACATTGGTTGATGATGATGCTATTTGTCAATGTCGCTCTGTTTATTTGAATCTGTGCTTGTACATGGAGTACTTGTATAGTCACGAGTCTATTCAAAGGTTAGTTTCTGCATTGGAAGTGGATATGTTTAGGACTGTAAAGGTTTAGGTAACCCAGATCACGTGACCTCTGAGCTAACAGTAAAAGAGATAAGGAGTGATCGGGAAGAAACAATTGTTGCTTTCCATCAATCTGGGAAAGGGTTATAAGGTCACTTTTAAATAAGCTGAAGTCTATCATTCTGAAATTAAAAAATACTTTTTGCTATCAGAGGTCCTTTTAGGCTGATATTCCGATTAGTGGGAATATTCCAACACCACCACTTCAAGGTCAGACTGCTCTGCTTAGGCTGCAACCCCATGACCCTAACACAGATTAAGCAGAAGATAATTGATGGATGGATGGATGGATGGATGGATGGATGCATGGATGGATGGATGCATGGATGGGTATAGCTTGTTGGAAAATATTGGATGGAAAAAGGCTCCTCTCTCGAAAAGAAGATGCCAGTACAACCTATGTTCATGAATGTGAATGTGAGAGTGAATGAATAATGGAGTTGTAAAGTGCTTTTAGAGTCTTGAAAAGCGCTATATAAATGCAAGCCATTATTAATTATTATTATTATTAATTATTATTATTATTATTATTATTATTATTATTATTATTATTATTATTATTATTATTATTATTATTATTATTATTATTATTATTATTATAAATGAAGGATTTGGACAAAACAGGCCAAGGTAGAGATGTCTTAAAATAATGTAAAGCGAAATGTATGAAGAAAAATACAACACATATGTCAAACAGGAGTTGTTCGTTCTGCAGTCACAGCATATTCACTCAGTATGATTTAATGACTGAAAAGTTTTGAATTCAAGAACAAATTGACTGGCGAATGTAGCTTCCATCCATCCATCCATCCATCCATCCATCCATCCATCCGACATTGATGTTTGGACGCACTGACTTAGTTTCTTTCTTCGCCTGTAGATGGCAGTCACACACCCGAAAATGTTAACACCGCCTTATGTTATCAACAAAAAGAAGAAAACCCACAACTGTCATGGCCGCCTCCTGCTCCTTAGTGTGCTGCGGAGAAGAGACTGAATCCGACAACGCAGTTATTGGTGAGCATATATAAGTCATTCCACATAAAGTTGTAGGACCCCAGTTTTAACTACAATAACGTCACTTAGTGTTGTGTGAGGTTTAGCGACTATGTTTAGAGACTCATGCGCGCACACGTGGGTGCTCGCTCGCCACAGTTTGCCTTCAGATACGCAACACCCCCCCCCCCCTCACATTTGTAAATCAAATAACAGCTGCTCTCTGAATGTTTGTCTCACACAGTCCGCTTTTCCAATGGCTGCATCAGCAATGCAGACAAGCTGGATTTCAGCATGTACAAGAACACGGATGAGAAGAACCCGAGGAAGAAGAGCAGGCGGATACTGGTGGGGAAAATGATGATGATGATGATGATGA
Organism: Valencia hispanica; assembly: GCA_963556495.2. Lineage (NCBI taxonomy): Eukaryota > Metazoa > Chordata > Actinopteri > Cyprinodontiformes > Valenciidae > Valencia > Valencia hispanica. Next base: position 40,054,209 of record OY747703.1, read on the forward strand.
CGATGGTGGTCTATTGGTTTCTGTATACCGAGGTTGTGTTGCTGGGATTTTTATGCGTTTGTCATGTTTTCCCTCTGCTGAGGTCGCCGAATCAGACAGACTGAGTTATGTTGGTCAGAATTTTGGTGCGGGATCGATGAAATCCAACAGCCTCTGCAAGCAAGTAAAAATTATATTTGTTCTAAAAATAAATGTTTTGGAGGTTTTCCCACTGCAGAAGTTGCCTTTCAAGATACAATGGGTTTTATTTAGGGGTATCAGAGTAAAGGGGACTATGTAGTATTAGCTCTAGGGGGCTGAATACAAAATCATTCACATATTTCAGATTTTAATTGGTAAGGGATTTTGAAAATCCTCTATCCCTTTCCTTCAACTTACTTTGAGCTACTGTATGTTGGTCCGTCCCATAAAATCCGCATAAAATATACTGACATTGGTGGTTGTAGTATGAACAATATACTAAAAACTAGGGGTGCACGATTTTGACAAAAAAACCTAATTGCGGTTTTTCTGACAAATATTGCGATGCGATTTTCGATTTTTACTTTCGATACTTTTAAGTGCATAAAACTAAAATTATGAATGAAATATATTGTTACTTTTACAAAAGTCTTGTACAACTTGACACACAATGCGAACAATTTACAATAACCTAAAAAATATTTATGTGGCCAAGGCCTTCTTCTGGCTTTTGTCTGCTGTTGAACCTGAAAAATCTCTAATATAAACTACATAGTGATTGAGGTAATGAGATTGTTCAATGCTTCGTGATTATTAAATACCTGAACCTAAATACCAAAGAATAAGACATAATGGAAATTAACTTAAACAGGTAGCTTAATTTTTTTTTTATTGACGAATCTTTGCCATTGAAAAATAGAAAATGAACTCTTATTAGATTTAGATTTACAATTAGAAAACAAAATCTTCTGCAGTCCACTGCCATTTACTAAACATGAAACTGTTATATTGCACACATTTTAAAATAAATGACAATAACAAATAAAAACAAGACCTTATCCAGCCTTCTGCAAGATAAGACGTAGTAACCTGACAGTAGGGTTGCCAACTCCCAGCAAAAACAATAAGGAGCCACCCTCCGCCTCATGATGCTTAATCCACCTAATCGACTTTTAATTTCGTGCACGTGTAAAACAAATGCTCAGAAATGAATTATTTTTCTATAATAATTAAATAGATTCAACATCTTTCTTTGACAGAACTGCAGACTGCACAGATGGTACCTTCCCGAAGGAAAAAGTACTATAGCTTAGTAGGATACTGTATTAGACTTAATATTTGCTGTATACGATAAAGGATTTATGACCACTATATCCAATTGGTTGAAAGAGTCAGATAATTATTTATTAAAAGCTAGACAATTTAAATGAGAATAAGAAAGAAAAGTATGTATTTGTGCCCCCCTTTTCCTGTTAATGCCCTACCTGGCCCCCGGGCAAAACTTTGCTAGAGCCGCCCCTGCACAGAGCTATGTAGAAAACGATCCTGGTGTTATTTGTCTCAGAAACAGTTTATAACTTCCCTTCAACTCATTCATGTCACCTAAAAGGTAAACTTGTTTCTCCATCACCTGTTCAGCTCTGATGATTCAGTAAAACATCTCCTGGTTTCATCTTCATGTTTCCATCTCACCACATATCCAAACAGATATCATGACCAGCAGCTGTTACAGCTGTGGCTTCAGCAAGCATCAGAAAGTAATATTAAATCAATTCTAACAACAGTTTATCAAGCTTAAACGTGCTGCTGTTGTTTAGCGCGACACCCGCTGGTTTCCTCTATTTGCCAAAAGTCCGCGATAAACAAACAGAAACGGGACTGTGACAGAAAAGCCAATCAGCTGATCATTGATCAGTTTCATGATTGAAGGAGCAACAGGAGAGGGAGGGGAGAGAATGAGAGAAGACGAGGCAGCTGCGCAGCATAAAGACACAGAATAACTCCACCTTTGTGTCTTTTCATTCTAGCTGAAATACGGGACAAATCGCGTTCCTTCTCACCTTAATACGGAACGCGTAATATTTTCTCTGAATACGGGACGATTCCGTTTTTTACGGGACATTCCGTTTTTTACGGGACGGTTTTCAACCTGAGCGCGGCAGCGGAGAGAGACTGAGAGCAGAGATCTGCAGCCAGGTTCCTCTCCCGCTACCCGCTGAGAACAGTGAGAAATACATTCTGCTTTCACATTGAACAAGTCGCCAAAAGTCTCTAGCAACACATGGAAAAGCCGCTAGATCTGTCACTAGTCACTTTTTGAAAAAAAACGTTGCCAGGGAGGTCGGAAAAGTCGCTAAATATAGTGACAAAGTCGTCAAGTTGGCAACACTGCTCTGCATACAAGCTTGTTTCCCATCACCGTTTCTGATTGGCCAGCAAGCCAGGAATGCGAGACTCAATCATTTTGATTGGTGAATAGGTTTGTCACTCAAATGTCAGGGGCGGGGAAAAAACCTCAGCCTCCTGAGGTTAGGTTATCGCAGGAGTTAAAACCTCAATATCGATGCGATAAAGGTTAATCGTGCAGCCCTACTAAAAACAAATAGAAAACTGAGTATGACGCATAGTTTAAATGATGTTATAGAAAGTTTGGGCTAGAAACTTTATAAACATAATGTTTGGTATCTACAGATATTATGTTGGAGTGCTGAACAAACAGACTATGGAAATGGAGATGCACAACGCTGTGCTGTTCAACATGCAGCCTGTTATTCCAGGTAAAAACAACACACATTGATACTGATTGCAACATCAGTGCCTCCTGTTGCCTTTGAAAATCACTCAGAACCGCCCAAAAAGTTCAAAGTGATCAATTATTGTGCGTTCAACAACCAGGGGAAAAGTCTACTGCCAAACCTCAGGATATGGCTCAATCCTACAGAGACAAGGTACACAGATTTTGTTTTTCACCCCCATTTGATTAAACCATAATGATAAAAAAAACAGAAGTCATGTTTATATCTTATCCCTTTTTTCTTCAGGTTGACTTGTTGATTGAGGCATTTGGCACCAACAAACAGAAACGAGCCCTGGCCTCCCGCAGGCTAAACCAAGTGGGTAGCAACGCCCTGCAGAACGCAGTGGCTAGAGCTGCCACCTCTGTGATTGACAAGAAGGGTCTGGAAGGTAAGGTTGCTTCTTGGTTTATTGCTGTTTTTACTTTATATGCTTTGCCTGTTTTACTGCTATTTTTATTTTACCCCTTAATCATGTAAAGTACCTTTGATTACATTGTTGTTGAAAGTGTGCTATACAAACAAAATTGCCTTGCCTTAAATGCTGCTCTGGCTTCAAAAAATGCAGTAAAGGAAGAAAATATCAATAGTTGGCTCTCATTTCTCTCACCACATTACCAGATTTATTTTTGTTCATTTTTCTCCTCAGCCCTCCAACAGGAAGTGGCTGAGACAGAGTCCCAGGGGGCTCTGGCGTCCCACCTGCCTCCTTGCAATCCAAACGCAGACAAACGAGAGGACGTCTACCCATTTGATGAGCGTATCTTTTATTTGCTTCCTGTCAGTCTGTGTGTGCGTGTGTCCTTCATAGTTTTATGTCTAGAACCACAGCAGAGGGTTTCTCCACCCTTAACTGATCTGTTTAGTTTTGAGTCCAGTGGAGCTTGCTGCTTTGGAGCAGCCTGGATCCAAGATGGCAGCACTCACCCCAGAGGAACTGCAGAAGATGAGAGATGAAGGAGGGTAGGTCAACAAACTTCCTGAAACTTTTAGGCTTTTAGCAGTGCGTTTCTGCACAGTGAATTTTATTTTTACTTCCTGCTTGAAGGTCCCTCAGTGTTTTGAGGCATTTGGAGAACATTCCAGCTTTTGGAGAAGCCAGAGAGAGAACAGCACGCTGCGCTTTTTACCTCTCTCTGCTCTTGAAGCTGGCGAGGCAGAAGAACATTCCACGCAAGTGTGAGTAAATCTGCTTTTCCTCTTACGCACTGTAGACTGGAATGTTTTACCGCTCTTTGTGAGGGGGGGGGGTGTTTGAGTTAATTAGCTTATTGGCACGTGACACCATGAGTTTTCCATATTTAACTTATTTTTATTTTTTTGGGCAAGAGCAGGCAACTTTACCTTAGCCATAATGTTCTGCCCTTTGTGCTTCTTTATTTTCCATGAATGACTGTGTACGTGCACAGTTGGACACGATGAAGGCTGCCCTCACATCATTAAAAACAAGCTGTTTAAAACTTTCACCGTAGAGACTTTCAACAATGGGAGGTATGATAATGAAGTGGCTCTTAGCTTGCCCTGTTTCGGTTTTGCATCAGTTTTTTCAACCAGTTTCATTCTGTAAAACTGCCTTTAAAACGACTGGTTTTAAATACATAATATATTTCACATCTCTTACCTTTTTTTTTCTCTCTCTCCAATGTCCCATGTTTAGGGTCCAGAACATAGTTTCAACATCAATGCGTACCAAATTAGCAGCTTACAGCCTGGCTCTGTTGCTGCACATGGGTTACATGACTGCTGACCTCTCGTTGCTGCATCGTGATCTTGGAATCACCGAAGCCAAGTGAGACATTTCATTTTCAGTGCTGGACAAATTGTATTTGCACCCTTCCAGATTTATTTTCTTTTTGCTACACTCAAATGTTTCAGATTTAAAAAGACTTTATCATTAAGCACTTCCGGAGTACATACAAAAAGCAGTTTTCAAAGATTTCTTTTATGAATGGAATTAAAGCTGTACCATGTGGATAAAAGTCTGGAAAGAGTTGGAAACCTGTTCCTAAACAGAAATTATTCCAAGAGCCTATCGACAACTCATCTTGGAGGTCACAGAACATAATCTAAAGCACTGCAGGCAGTGGTCATAATTCAACAACAACAAAAAAGACACTGGACAAAAATGTAATGTATAAGAGAGCTCCATGACAAAAAATACAGCTGACCAAAAAGAGCACAAAAGCCCGTCTCACATTGGCCAAAGAAGCACTTTGAAAATTCCCAAGACTTTAAGGTAATTGGACAAAAGTTGAAACTCTTTGAAAAGTGTGTCCATTACATCTGAAGTTAAAATAACAGCATGTCAAAAAAGAATGTCAGTCAAACGTGGTGGTTGTGTGATAGTCCAGGTTTGGTTTGCTGCTTCCAGACTTGGACAATTTGTCACAACTAATGGAGCTATAAATTCTGCTACCAGAAAATAGTGTAGGAGAAAGCACACATGGGTTATGCAGCAGGACAGGAGTCAGAAGCACACAGGCAAGTCCATCTCTGAATGGCTCAAGATTAAATTGAATTTTTGAAGTGGCCTCGTCAAAGTCTGGTCTCGTATCAAATTGCTAAACAGGAAATTCATGCTCAAAAGCCCACCAATGTGGTTGAAATAAAACAATTCTACAAAGAACAGTGGTTCCTCCACATGTTAATGACTTCTTACCAGCCATCAGAAATGTTTGTCAGTTATGTCGCCAAGGTGGAACAACGAATTATTAGGTTTAGGGAGCAATTACTTTTTCATTTAGGGCAAGGTTGGTATTCATAGCATTTCACCTAAACCCGTTATTTGAAAACTGCAATTTCTATTTACTCCAGTTATCGTTGCTTGATGATTTGAATAGTTTAATTCTGACCTAACAGCAAGAACCAAAGAAATAAGTAAAGGGGCTAAAATTTTAAACAACACTGTATATCTGCCAGTGTCAACAAAATCATCAGATTTTAAAAAGTTATTTAAAATGGGACAGTAACAGTATTTTTTTGTTTTGTTTTTCTAAATAAAAAATGACCCACTTATTCTATACAGGGTGATCGAGGTCGCAAAGTCAATGGGGCTGTCTTTGATTAAACCAGCAAGGGTCAAAGGGAACGAAGCTGCACTGAGCGACGACCACAGACAGGCCACTGTTATGCTACCGCTGGTCAAGTATGATCAGTTCGTCGAGCGACGGAAACGCAAGAAAATGCATTAGCAACTGTAAATAAAGACTGAGAGACTACAGGAAATGGAAACATCACAAAGAAGAGCTGTTTATTATGTTTTGTAGACTAATAAAAGTGGGCAACTTTGAGTTTCACATGTTATTTTTTAATGGTTACTGCTGAGAATGTAAAAAAGAAAAGCTGACTAACAAGCTGTAAGCAACCTCTAGATGACCTAACATCCCGCTTTGATCTATAGGCACGTTTGTAGACTTCACATATTGCACACTGAACATCTCTTTCCTTCTGTTTGGTTGCTAGAAAGTGAGTTCTGGACATTGACGCCAGAAACTCACCTTAAAAACACATTGTGCAAGAGGCAGAAGCTTAATTTTGGCATATTGTTGCATATTCACTTCATACGATCATCTGTCCAAACCCCTTGCTACAATTGTTGATTTTAAAAATATGAAAAAAGGCACAGATTTGTACCAAATGAGTTCTAATTTCTGAAGCCTCCTCCTGCTCCTGGGATTTGTTAAAGTGCACATCCTAAACAGAAACTTTAGAAGCAGAACGACAATAACAAGTCTAAGGTGAAAAAGAACATTAAGATAAAGCTTCAGTGAAACATGTCTACGGATATTTGGATGAGTTTTGTTTAAAACAGTGCACAGGCATATTGTAAAATGTTATTTAAAAAAAAAAAACTTCCCCAGTGAAGCAAAGATTTCAAGAATCTTCTGACGGTGTCCTTAAAATGATAATCTGCCTGGAAGAAAGAATCTGTACTCCATTTGGATCATCAGGAGGTAAAAAGGGACCAGTTTGTGACCTTGGACCACAGCGACACACTTCAGTTTGCAAGTGGTTGCCCATTAATTCACAGGATGGAGCAAAACATGCTACCGCTGTGACAACCACTCTCTACAGCAGCGCCAACTCTGTTCGTCATGGAAATTCCAAGCCGGGACGGATACTGGGAGGACGAGAGGCCCGTAGGGGAGCTGATCAGAGGGCGAGGAGGAGGGTTTTCCAGAACCCAGGGTGGGGAAGGTGTACCACTAAAATATGTAAAGAGAGATGGAAAGCATAAATTAGGTGGTATTTGAAGCTAATTTCAAAACCTGTTTGTGGCCTGTTTCTTTTCACCTGCAACTTATTTTCATGTTTTGGACCTTCTTTTTGGAAACATCTCAATCTTTATAAGCCATATTTGTTTAATGATTTAAGCATTCATACCCCTTGAACACCTTTTGTTACAGTACAGCCATTCATTTCATGGATTTATTTGGAATTATGTGATAGAACAAAAAGTAGTAAACACTTAGAAGTCTGAAAGGTGGCATGCATTTTTATACCTTGTAAGTATTTGAACATCCTGCGATTTTGCAAGTTCTCCCAGTTAGAAATTATGGAGGGGTCTGAAATTCACATTGTTGGATTGCAGCATTCTTTTTAAAAATTAAGGAATTCACATTGTATGATTTTTAAAGAATGTAATTGTATTTTATTGCTGCACATAAGTATTTGAACACGTGGCAATCAGCAAGAATTTTGGCTCTCAAAGACATGTTACTGTGTTTTGAAAAAATCCCCTTCTACTCCACTTATTTATCTAAATTAGTGGCACCTGTCTGAGCTCGTTAAAGAAACGTCCAAACCACAGTCAGACAGACTAACTACTACCATGAAGACCAAAGAGCTGTCAAAACACACCAGACAAAATTGTAGACCTCCACAAGGCTGCAAAGGGCTACGGGGCAACTGCCAAGCAGCTTGGTGAAAATAAATCAACTGTTGGAGCAATTGTTAGAAAATGGAAGAGGCTATAGATGACTGTCAGTCTCCCTCGGACTGGGGCTCCATGCATATCTCACCTCGTGGGGTATCGCTGATAAGTAAGGTGAGGAATGAGCTCAGAACGACACAGGAGGAGCTGGTCAATGACATGAAGAGAGCTGGGACCAGAGTCTCAAAGGTTACTGTCGGTAGAACACTACGGCACCATGTTTTAAAATCATGCATTGCACGAAAGGTTCCCCTGCCCAAGTCATTGCATGTCCAGACCTGTCTGAAGATTGCCAATGACCATCTGGGTGATCCAGAGGAGGCATGGGAGAAAGTCTTGTGGTCAGATGAGACCAAAATATAACTTTTTGGTCTAAACCGTGTTTGTAGGAAAAAGAAGGATCAGTTGCATCCCAAGAACACCATCCCTACTGTGAAGCATGGGGGTGGAAACATCATGCTTTGGCAGTGCTTTTCTGCGAAGGGGACAGGACAACTACACTATTAAGGAGAGGATGAATGGGGCCATGTATTGTGAGATTTTGAGCAACAACCTTCTTCCCTCGAGTATTAAAGATGGTTTGTGGCTGGGTCTTCCAACATGACAATGACCCTTAGCACACAGCCAGGATTACCAAGAAGTGGCTTCGTAAGAAGCATATCAAGGTTCTGGAGTGACCCAGCCAGTCTCCAGACCAAAACCTGACAGATCTAGAGAAGATATGTTTGGAGGAGTGGCCAAAATCTCTAGAGAAGATATGTTTGGAGGAGTGGCCAAAATCATGTTGTAGTGTGTGGATACCTGGTCAAGAACCACAGGAAATGTTTGACCTCTGTAATTCCAAACAAAGGCTTCTGTACCAAATTTTAACACTGATTTTCTCAAGTGTTCAAATAAAATATAAATAAATTCATTAAAAATCAAACGATGTGATTTCCTGAATTTTTTATAATGCTGTCTCTCACAGTGGAAATGCACCTACAATGTGAATTTCAGACCCCTCCATAATTTCTAAGTGGGAGAACTTGCAGAATCGCAGGGTGTTCAAATACTTATGTTCCCCACAATATATACTGTATATATAGAGACATTTCCAAAAAATGAGAAAATCATGGAAAAGTTTGTTTTCATAATTCCATTCAAAACGTTAAACTTCCATAGATTATAGATTCAGGGCCCACAACTTAAACGATTTCAAGTATTTAGTTCTTTATTTGTACATAATTTGGGCTTCCAGCTCATAAAACCCACGAAAACAGGAATTCAAAAAATTACAATACTGTGAAGAAATCCCCATTAACTTCTCAGTTTTTCCACAGTCAGTCATGATTTGGGGTGCAATGTCCGATGCAGGTGTTGGTAAACTCAGCTTTCTTAAATCCAAGGTCACTGCATCTGTCTACCAGAATGTTTGAGGACTTCATGATTCCTTCTGCTGAGGATCTGTATATATAAATATTAGGGCTGTAATCAACCAAAGAAATTCTTGGCTCAAAACAAAGACTGTTTGCACGGCGCAATTGCGCATTAGGCAATAAAATAAAAATTTTTTAAAACCCGACCAAATCCAGTAAACAGAAATAAATCTGCACAATAATAAAAGGGAACCATATGTTCGGTATTATTAGCAATAAAATCAAACAACATAAATAGGGCTGTAATCAATCAAATTCTGCCACACTGCCGATGTCTTTGACATGGACTCACTGTAGTAAACACTAAACAAAAATATTCAGCAAGCCACACAGGGCTTAATTTGAGCCGGATCCTGCCAGAACAGGATCCCCCACCTGTTGATTCTGACCTACCCGCGTTCCAGGACCTATTTTGGCTGATCCGTTTATGTGAGAGATTACTGTTTTGTACGGTGTGATTGCGGCCAGCAGCAGTCAGCATTAAAGCATTTGATTACAACCATTGTCTGCATCTATCGGAGAACATTACAATATTTAAAACATTCAGGCCTGTAAGGCCCACATCATGTTTTTACATGTTTTTTTTCCCGCTACTATTTACTTTTGGGACCTGTGCGCATCTCTGCTCATGCCTGCGCTGTCATGTACTTTGCGTTCCGGCACCTAATGATTTACAAATTATGCACTGAAGCCACAGCACGATGAATAACGTGGACGTTCTTCGATCTCCCTGTAGACTGTTAAAGCAATATCCCACGAGAGGCAGCGCTGTTGTAGCCTACTCTAACATCAGCACCGATCAGCTCTCATGGAATGTCTCTTGTCCAATCAAATTTCAAAAATTAACACGGATTAAAATCGACCAATCAGAATTTTGGTCGACTCAGAACGCATCGACCAATAAGCCGACCAGGACTTTACAGCCCTAATAAATTTATGTATATAAATTTAAATTTATATATATATATATATATATATATATATATATAACTGTCACAGCGTTCTAAACACTCCAACCAGTTTCATACTTTAACAGATCCAACAGCCACAAACTACCAGTCATGCTTTTAATTTTACTACAAGAATTACTGTCATTAATGGTTCCATTCAAATCCAAAAAAGATACAATATCGGGAAATAAATCTCTCTCTCTCTCTCTCTCTCAAAACTTGCAGTACAGTGTTCCATGTCTGAAAGCTGCTATTCCTCTAATTTCACTGTTATGAAATGATAAGCAGGAGCTGCTTATTTTGACATGTGAAGAAAGAAAATAAAGAAAACAAGACATTTCACTTGGTTGCTAGGTTACCTGCTATTAGACCATAGAATACTGTTGTTACGCAACATGCAGGTTTCATTTCCAGCATCCGTGTGTAGGAGTGGCTTCTTGTTTTCTGGATGACCCTGGAATAGGATGTTGTCATGGACGACACCTTTTACTGGGCCCAGCAGAGCAATACCACAGCCCTGTGCTGGTTGGACACGGTTGCGAACTATCTGGAGACCAAAATCATAAAACTCACATTATATGCACAAAGTTAAAGTGTTTAATGTAATACGTGTTTCTGAAATCAGTCTAATACACCATCTCACCTTTATCTCAGTGCTTACAGAGACCTGGATGCCATATCCACAGTTACCGACCACATCATTCTCCACTATCTGCCCACTGCCACTGAACCTGACACCGTGGCCACTGTTTTCATAGATGCCATTACCGCGGAGCTCCACTCTGCAGTCCTTATCCACTGTAACGCCTCCCCGGCCATTTTCAACGATGCAGTTAGTGACGAGCCGGATCAGCTGAGTGCTCTGCAGCACGGCAATGCCTGGGCCACAGTTCCTGTTTATAACGTTTGCAAAAACATTCAGGGGCTCGCTGCTCTTCACAAACAGGCCAACCGCTACAGAAAGGCAGAAACAGGAGAATTATGAAGGCTGACATTACAGTGGTTTTAGAAAGCATTCACAACCCTTGACGATTTTTTCCCACATTTCATCATGTTACAACAACAAAGTTCATTAGATTGTATGTGATTGACCAACACACAGTTGAGCATCACAGCAAAGATTAAGAAAAGCAATACATGGTTTTGAACTTTTTTATAAATACAAAAAGCATGCATTTATGCTCAGCTCTCTTCGCTCAGATACCTCTAAATGAAATCCTCATTGTTTTCAGAAGTCACTAAAATCGTATATAGAGTACGCCAAAGGTGGTGTGTGGTAGAAAACTACATTGTGCACAAGCCTAAATACACCATTCCCATTTTGAAACTGTGGTGGCAGCTTCATGCTGTGCTGATGCTTTTCTGCAACAGAGACAGTGAAGCTTGTCAGAAATATTGATAGGACGGATGCAGCTAAGTACAGGTAGGTCTTGACGGAAAACCTAATATAGGATGCAAGAGTGGACAGAGGTTCACCTTCCAACAGGACTACAACTCCACACATGCACCCAAAGCTCCAATAGAAAATGTATCCACATATGTGTTAGAATGGCCTGGTCAAAGTCCAGACCTAAATCAAATTCACAATCTGTGGCAAGCTCTAAAATTAACAGACAATCTCTATCCAGTTTGACAGAGCTAGAGCTATTTGTAAAGAACAAGGAAAGGACACTCGCTCTACCTTGTGTTGGTCTACATTAAAAATCCCAATAAAATATGTTCAAGTTTATGGTTGTAACCTGACAAACTGTAGAAAAGTTCAAAGGGCATATATACTTTAGCCAGGCACTGTATCTGATTTTATGTGACACACAGCTTAGTACCTCCATTGTAGCTCACACAGTTGCCCTCCATTAGCGCCACGCTGATAGAGCGCCGAGCAGAGTGCCGCTCATCCTCGCTGTCTAGATCACTCTCCCAAGCGAACAATTCCCCCTCTTCATTGAAGTTCTCCTGCCCTTCCCTGGCATCTATTTCAACTCCTCTCCTTTCCCCATTGCCCACATCTCCACCAATCCCCTCTTGTCCAGGCCAGTTTCCCTCCCTGGCTTCAATGTTATCCGGATCCTTCCTGCAGAACACCGCCAGTCCGTACATACAGTTATGAATGATGTAGTTCCCCAAAAGCTGGGGGAGGCTGGATGACATAACCCACACGCCGCAGCCTTTATTACCTAAACAAATCAAGGGAGGGAAGTGTTTGAAAGCAAACTGGGATAAAATTATAAACTCTCCATATGATGCTAGCATTATCAGGCAAAAAAGACATACAGAATACATGATTTCCCTCAATAAGTCCACGCCCCCTCTCTCCCACCACCACTCCATCGGAGTAGCCATAACAGATGTAGTTGTTCCTCAGTATAGGGTCACCTCCCCTGCGGATGTCCACTCCTCCCCACTGGTTCTCTCTTATCACATTTTCTGGAATAAAAGAAAACATCTGCATAAAGTGTCCAGCTTTGCTGATGTGGATAAAGAACTGGTTCAAAGCCACCCACACAAACCTGATATCAGCCCTCTGCCATTTTCATTTATAGCAATTCCTGCTGCCTGGCCTTGGAAGATGCGATTCCCACTACAAGTAAACAGAACAAACAGCCCATTATGCCACAGCGTTTCAAAGTGTTAATGTAGACTAGGTTTTCAAGCTAGAGTCATGGGGAAAAAGTAAATACACCCCATGAATCAGTATGAAAAGTAGTCTTAGGGTTCCACTAAAGTATTTTTGTAATGGTGAAGAAAATAAGTATTTGGCCAATCGTAAAAGTTAATTTCATTCCTTTGTAATGTAACCTCAGTTAGGAATGACATATCAAACGTTTCATGGAGGTCTTCACCAGATTTGCACACACTGTATTTTGGCCCATTTTTCCATGCAGGTCTTCTCTAGAGCTGTGATGTTTTGGGGCCGTCTCTGGGCAACACAGACTTTCAACTCCCTCCACAGATTCTCTATTGGATTGAGATCTGGAGACTGGCTATGCCACTCCAGAGCTTTGAAATGCTTTTTACGTAGCCACTCCTTCGTTGCCCAGGCAGTGTGTTTGGGATCATTGTCATGCTGGAAGATCCAGCCACATTTAATCTTCAATGCTCTCACTGATGGAAGAAGGTTTTTACCCAAAATCTCATGATACATGGCTCCATTGATCCTTTCCTTAATACGGATCAGTCGTCCTGTCCCCTTTGCAGAAAAGCAGTCCCAAAGCATGATGTTTCCACCACTACGCTTCACTGTGGGTATGGTGAATTCTTTCCCCTCCAAACACGGCGAGAGGCATTTATACCAAAGAGTTCTATTTTGGTCTCATATGACCACATGACATTCTCCCAATCCTCCTTTGGATTATCCAGATGGTCTCCGGCAAACCTTCGACGGGCCTGAACAGGTGGTGGCTTAAGCAGGGGGACCTTTGGAGTGCTGCAGGATTTTAATCCGTGACAAAGTAGTGTGTTACTAATAGTAACCTTTGTTACTGAGGTCCCAGCTCTCTTCAGGTCATTGACCAGTTCCCTCTGTGTAGTTCTTGACCGTTTCATTACCATTCTCAAGATCATGTGTACCCCACGAGGTGAGATCTTGCATGGAGCCCTAGGTCGCGGGAGATTGCCAGTGATCTTGTATTTATTCAATTTTCTATTAATTGCTCCAACAGTTGATCTCTTCTCACCAAGCTGCTTGCCTATTGTAGACTGGCTCATCCCAGTCTTGTGCAGGTGTACAATCTTGTCCCTGGTGTCCTTAGACAGCTTTGTGTTCTTGGCCATGGTGGAGGTTGGAGTCTGACTGTTTGAAGGTGTGGACAGGTATCTTTTATACAGCTAACGTGTTCAAATAGGTGCCATTAATACAGGTAGCCAGTGGAGGACAGAAGAGCTTCCTAAGGAGGAAGTAAGTCTGTTAAAGCCAGAATTCTCACTTGTTTGTAGGTGCTAAGTACTTACTTTCAACCCCCTTTTTTCCCCAATCCTGTCCACAGGCATCATGATCTACAACTCCTTAAATAATGAATTGTTATGAGCTACAACAACACTTAATTTCCCTCTGGGATCAATAAAGTATTTTTGAATAACATTAAATTATATAAATAAATTATTTAAAAATCATTCAATATGATTTCCTGGATTGTTCTTTTTTACATTCTGTCCCTGAAATTCTGATCCTTTCCTGCTCTAGCATGACTGCTATCCAGCACACAAAACAGGGTCCGTAAGAACACATATCAGTGAGTAGGGTGTGGAAACCTGACTAATCTACACAAAACTATCTTTCATCTGGCAGAGCACCTTTGGAATGAATTAGAGCAGACACTGTGAGCTAGGCCTTCTTGTCCAACATTGGTGTCTGAGTTCAGAAATGCTCTCCTAAAGAAGTGTCAATTATTCCCATAAACACACTGCTAAATATCGCAGACAAACTGCCAAGATGAGTTGAATCTGTTATAACTGCAAAGGATAGACAGTGGCCTTAATAAAGTCTTAGTATTAAAATGGAATGTAATTAAAGTCCATGTGTAAACCAATACTTTTGGCAAAATAGTGTATTCCAAAGTATATATATATATATATATATATATATATATATATCTCCCCTGGGGTTGGACATATAAGAACTTTTGTAAACATTACAACAAAATTCAAGTGTTTTTTTTTTTCATGCCTGAAGATTATTGAAAACACTTAGGAAATTCCAGAGTGAGGCAATCATGATTCATGCATAATGGGGCTGATAATTGAACAAACACTTAATCGTATCCAAACACTGCAGGGTCCAAGGTCCCAAAAATTCTGGGTAAGATGGATGTTTATGGATTCCAACTTACCTCACCACTGGATTCCCGCTAAAGAGAATGTACACACCAGCTTCTTTGTTGTTATAGATCAGGTTGCTCCGAACTGAACCTTTCCCATTGCCAAGGACAACAACACCAGAACGCAAACCGCTGTGTATCTTATTGCACTGTGGGAGGAAAGACGGAATTTCAGCCTGAAATTCAGAAGCTCAGTTTTTTTGTCAGCAATCTCAATTTATTTCAGTTAATTAGATTCAATCCCTGTAAAGAGGAGAAACCAGAGACACTTTTTGTATGCCAATTGGCAAGCGTTTCTGTCAATAAAAAGTTAAACTTTAATAGATGGTGGTATCAGATTTACCAGAATGATGGGGTTAGCCCCTTTTCGGATGTCCAGCCCAGCCTCCCCGTTCGAGTGGATGTTGTTTTCTGCGATGAGGCCCTGAGCAGATAGGCGCAGAAACACACCCGAAGCACGACACTCACACACCTCATTTCTTAGCATCACAATCTAAAGAAAGAGAGAACAAACCGACAGCTCAAGTAACAGCCTGAGAGGGAAATTGCTCTAAATTACTAATGATCCAAATGGCTTAACTTGATATGTTCTTGAACATAACTCATGAAACCT
Source organism: Valencia hispanica (assembly GCA_963556495.2). NCBI lineage: Eukaryota > Metazoa > Chordata > Actinopteri > Cyprinodontiformes > Valenciidae > Valencia > Valencia hispanica. Next base: position 40,069,690 of record OY747703.1, read on the forward strand.
AAATGTGTAAAGAAATGTAGTGGCTCTAAAAAGTGAGCACATCTTGGTAAAATCCCTTGGTTTTATGATGTAAAATAAACTTAAGACGATGACACCAAAATGTTTCTATATGTGACATGAAACAATTCAAAAACAAATACATCTGTTACAATTAAAGTATGTTTTAAAATATAACATTGCTCTACAAGTGTACACAGCCTTAAACCTTGTTAAACCCACTTTTGTTTCAATTTTAGCATTAGCAGCACTTGATATATTAACTTGGTAATAGTGCAAGAATTGCAAAAGTTCTCCAAATTTATCAGGTCATGAGGACAACTCTTCTTTCTCTGCCCTATTCAAGGGACTACTACAGATTTCTTTCAGATTTGGTCCTTGACCTCAGTTAAGCCATTCCAAAACAAAAATCTCTCCGTCATGAAGTCACTCTTCAGATTTGGACATGAACTTGGACTCACAGTGATGCTTTCTAGCTGACAGTTAAAGGGTTTGGCTCAAAACAGACAGGTCATCATTTTATTGATAAACATTTTTTTATTTCTAGAATAGTAATCCCAGAGCATGATCCTGCCCCCACCATGTTTCACTGTGGGAATTAAGTTATGCCCAGTGTTGTTTATGTGACAAAACTTGTTTGGAAATGTTGCCCAAATACTTTAAAGTTTAGTTCCTTTAGACTACAATACACCCTCCCACAGAAAACCCCCGTCTGGCTAAAATCCTCCAGACAAGGATAATGTTAGGACAGAACTCCTGAGTCCATCTACTCAGAGAATACTTGAGATCCTTGTCTTTCTAGAGCTTTTTTAAAAGTGTCCAGGTTTCTAACATCGTTGTTGCCATAAATTTTCTCAGCTTGAGGATTGTTAGTGACAGAAACTTTTGTACAGTAAGGTCCCACTGCGGCTTTGTAACCTGTGGAAAAGTCAGGAAAAGCAAACTAGAACAGCTGAGAATCAATATGCTTGACGGAAGATGTGAACTCCAGATGACCGAATGCAGAGACTGAATCAGAAGGTGTTTCAAAGTATGTTTGAGGATTTGCACATTTATGCAACCGGGTTACTGCACCTAAAAATGCAGAAAAGGCTGAAGCTCATTGATCTGTTTTCAGCTTTATAATCCAAACTTTATTTTAAAGGTTATTGCGCCTTTTTATTTTTTACAAGCCCACCCCCTACAAATTTGTTTTTCAGTTTGATTACACAATAAATGTCACATTATTTGTGCAAAAATGTTATCTTTATCATCTAATTTTTTACATCAGAAAAACCCTGGCATTTTACCAGCTGTGGGTTTTTTTTAGAGCCACTGCATTTTACAGATTTAGTAGAGAAAAGAACAAGAAAACAATTTAATTTACTGTGGAATGCTGGATGCAGCGGACAGCGTAGTTCAGGCCACGGAACACATTTTCCTCGAGCCGAGCTTGTCCATAGTTTGACAAATGTACACCCCCTTTCCCGTCCCTAAACAGGCAACGCCTGAGGATGCAGCCGAGGATCGACGATGCCAGCATCTGAGCCTCGGGGTCCCTGTCTAGCTCCTGCTGCAGGGTTAGGGGTTCGGGGGTCACAGATGGAGGATCAGGGGAGGAGGCAAGAGGCAGAGAGCCATCTCCCAGAGGCTTCAGTAAATGAGATAGCCCATGATGGTCATAGAGGATTTTGTAATCCAGTGTAAAGAGCTTCTTGGTGTTATTGGTTCCTTCTTGGTTCTCCTCCTCCCCATCGCTGTGCTCACCATCACTCCAGCCATCTTCAATAACTGTCCCCCGACACACTGCATCTCCACCTGTCCGTCTCTTCCAGTCCTCCATGTTCATGTTCTCCTTTTTAACATTACCACCAAGGGGATCAGGCTCACCAGTGGAGCAGCCTTCATGACCCCTGGGGGTGCTGTTGGACTGAGACGGGAATGCCCTAGCCAGAGCAGCCAAGTGCTTGCAAGCCCAGTTCCTTTCTGATGCCGGAGGACCCTCCACAGTCACAGAAGCCGTGTCACTTGCAGAGAAATCACAGCTGTCCAACAAACTGAGGACAACACCCAGCAAGTGGGCAGAGCTGCCCTGGGAGAAGGAACAAAAACGAGCCTGGCACGTCCCGGGCCCACGGATATGCAGCTGGGCTCCCTCAAAATTGCAGTTGTCTAGTTGGACATGACCCCATGATGTCTAAACGAGGACAAGGACAGAAATGCGACTAGAGTCAGAAACACTCAGCAATAAAGACAAAACTATTATCACGAAGACAAAAAGTGTTAGTGTTACAGGGTCTTTAAAAATAATCCACACTACAATTGCGCAGTGAAAGGAAAATTATCAATGATTTTCTATGTTGTTTTTAAATAAAAATATGGAGAAAGTGCTGCATTCAGTTGTGTTCAGTCCCAACTTTGAAGTCAGATTGTCAATTGTATTTAGGTCTGGACTGGGGCATTCTAAGACATATATGCATTGATATAAACCTCTCCATTATAGTTCTGGCTGCATGTCATTGTCTTGCCTCCATCTCAAGTTTTTGACAGATTTTCCTTCAGAATTGCCCAGTGTTTAGCTCCATCCATCTTCCTACCAACTCTTTCCGGCTACCATGTCACTGCTGAAAAATAGCTTTCCCACAGCTTGATGTTGCCACCAAACCGTGTCACCATGGGGGACGATGTTTTCAGGTTTATGTGCGGTGTTCCATTTTCCACAGCAAACAGCATTTTACATGTACACCAAAAAAGTTGAAATTTGGTCTCATCTGACCAGAGCACCTTGATCCATGTTTGCTCTGTCCCCTTCACTGCACGTGGTAAATTTCAAACAGGATTTCTAATGGCTTTTTTCCTCCCACACTTCTATAAAGGCCAGATTTGCAGAGTGTACGACTAATAGCTACACTGTCAACCACTTCTATCAACTAAACTGTGAATATCCAAAGCTACTCAGCAGTGTTCTCAAACAAATCTCTCAGGCTTTCATGGAACAGCTGGATTTAAACTGAGGCTGAATTATACACAGGTAAACTATTTACCACTTAGGGGACTTCTGAAGGCAACTGACTGCACTGAAGTTTATTTACTGGTATATGTATATGTCTAAAAGGACTTAATAGCTATGGATGGCAGACTCCTCAGATTTATTTTTGTCAAAAAAAAGAAGAAAACCATGTGAAAACCTTTTCCTTCCACTTCACAATCAGGCACTACTTTGTGTTGTTCTATTTAAAATGTATCTCCAAAGAAATACACCAATGTTTGTAGCTGTAAAGTGACCAAATGTAAAAAAAGTTCAAGTGGTATGAATAGTTTTTTTTAAGGAACTGTGTGACTAGCTGTGTGACAACACCTTGTAGACAACAGTGGAGAACCAGGGTGGCATAAACACCAGGTTGCACAGCCTGGCAGTCGGGCACTGCTGCTCGATGCAAACCAGCAGGGCCACCTCACCCAGTCGCCCCACGCCAACCAGCTCTACAGGCACTTTCAGTGCCACCTCAGCCTGCTCTTCATACACCCCTGGATGGAGGACCACGCGGTCGTATGGCCCCACCACTCCAAGCGCGCCACGCAGGGTGTCAAACTCACACCCGGGACCCACATGCCAAACCCTGCGATCCTTTCGCCTGCGGAAAAACAGCAGGCATGCGGAAGACTGGAGCTCCTGCCCGTTCCGGGTCCAGGTGCGGGTGGCGAGAGCGTGCTGTTTCAGTGCCTCCCTCCAGGACGCAGGCTCCAGGTGGGGCTGACTGGGCCAGTTGGGATGCCGGCACTCGGGACAGCCCAAGCAGAGCTGCCTCCAGCGGGTGTTGTCAAGCGAGAAGATGAGCTCCCTCCAGGCACGGCACACCTGGCAGCAGCGGCCCAGGTCAGGGAGGGGGAGGTAGGCCAAGATAACCCTCCACAGTTCCAAGGGGAGACTACCCACCTCCATGGCAGCAGAGACACCTGGAGACAGTGGCACAGCAATTAAGGCAACAGGAAACCACTTAGGCAAACAATAACAAACATCCCTGATTAGTAAGGAGACAGTATAACTGTGTTATTTTAGAGGGGGAAACAATAGTGCACGTTAAGCTTTCTATTCCTACTATTTATTTAATAACCAACATCCCCATCCTGTGTTTTCTCTAAAGTTTGCTAGATAGTAATAATAATGGCTAGCTAGCATGAAAAGGTACCGCTAGTTGTAGCAAGTTATTGCGTAACTAGCGTTTGCTACACACATGATAAAAAAAATAAAAAAACACCTTACCTTTCAGCAGTTCGCCATGGTTAAACGGATCCAACACATGTCGGCTCGACGTTTCCAGCAGCTGTTTACCGAGGGCTTCATGTCTGCCTGCCGGGAGAGAGAGAGCCTCCTCACGGCCGCCACCGCTACAGCTCACTGCAGCCCACCATGACTGCAGATGTTCCACCGGAATATGGAGCTCAGACAAAATAGGCTTCCAGTTTACGGCAGCAGGGAAACACGGATCTCCATCTTCCGCTACCCCCCCCCCAAAAAAGTGGGCGTTTACCTTTACGACCTCCCCTCCTCACTCATCCACGTCACACACGGACGCGCGCGCACCTTCAAGGCGAGAAGGCTGGATTCAGAGGCGATCTTTATCATGTTGCCCCTGGGGCTAAACCTGTTCCTGTGTACCCCAGCGGTCCATGTATGGATGTTTTTATCCATCGTCCGTAGCCGCTTATCCTAGCAGGGTTGCGGAGGAGCTGGCGCTTTCTTCAGCAATCATTGAGCAAGAGTCGGAGTACCATACCGTACTTTTCACCTTTACTTGAGTAATATTATAATGAAGTATCGCTGCTCTTACTTGAGTAAGATTTCTGGGTACTCTACCTACCTCTGATTATTAACTAATTATGTGACCTCCATTACACTGTGTAGGACAGGAGTGCCTCAGTCCGGTCCTCAAGAGCAATATCCTGCAACTTTTAGATTCGTCCCTTCTCTCACACACTTGAAATTCCTCATCAGCAGACCATTTAACTCTAAAGGCCTGATAACAAGCCATCCGTTTGGTTCAGATGTGTTGGAGATGGGATGCATTTAAAGTTGCAGGTTAGTAGCTCTGAGAACTGGACGTGGGCACCTTTGAGCGGTGCAGTCTCACGTGTTTTTTACACCAAACAAAAAAAAACCCCGAAACAAATAGGCATGTACATGAACAAGAACACAGACAATAAACAGATATTTAAATTTTTTCTTAGTCAGAGCTGACACAGAAAATTTAAGATCACATCTCTTATGTAATTTTGTTTTTTATTTAAAAAATGTTATTTCTGTGAAAGACACGTGCTAGTAGTTTGTAGAAAAATCAATGCAGTCAAAGACATGGTGATCTCAAAACCATGCGACATATTGAGCTGAAGACACTGTCAGTCATTGTATTTTCCCACGTGAAGCAGATAAACCCAAACATATGGCAAGTAGTTTTGGAAATTTAGAACATAAAAATAGTACAGGACATGAGTGAATGTCAGTAGCTGGATGAGAAATAGAATACAATGACTAGCAGAAATGGATATAACATAAAAATGTTATAAATACCTATGGCCTATTGAGTTTCTTTTAAAATTTAATACATCCGTAACAGCATTAGCAACTGCGCCACGTTTTGTGCAGCAGAAAGCGTTTCTCTTTTAAATAATTTAAATTCATTGTAGTGCCCACGTTTTGCCATATGATGGCGGTATTTTATCAAGAATAAAGTAATTTCTACTTTACCAATGAAAAATCCTTGTTGGCCTTTACAGAGTAACTTACTCGAAAAGGGTAATTTCACATTTTCCCTTTGAAAGCAGCGATGGAAAATAGGAGAAAACATTGTTTAGTTATCAGAAAGTGTTTCACTCCTTACATATTTCATTTGTTTTTGCCACACCTAAATGTTTCAGAGTGTCAAATTTTAATATCAGACAAGAATAACGAGTGTAAATACGAGAAGCCGTTTTCAAATAATTATTACATGTATCTATATATCTTTATTAGTTTGTATTGAGTTGATAAGGAAATGATTATTTGAAAACCATGTGTTGTGTTTTCTCAGATTATCTAAACAGAAACATTACATTGTGACAAACAAGCAAAAGCAGAGGAAATCTGAAAGGGGGAAATACTTTTCACAGCACTCGGTATTCACAAAAACTTCAACATGCATGATCTTTGGGTAAAAATAAACCTGTCATGTCACTGATATACTTTACAATGTCAAATTATCTTAGGCGGTAAGCTGTTATCTTAGACTTGGAAATTGGCTTGATAATGATACCAGTAAGTAAAATGGTTATCTCTAGGGGTGTGGTTGCTTTAAAATTACACAATGTCAGCTGTGACTGAAGTCCCATGTGAGTGTCAATGTGGATAAATTGAATCAGATGTGTAACAGAATATGAAATATCTTAAAATATAATATTGTACATTTTTTAATAGTGTGTTATCTATGTGTTTTGGAAAAGGACCCTTATTATCTGCAACGATAGAGAACAATTACACATTTTATGTCTGTGGGAAATCTTTAGATCATCCTGACCTAGGAGGCTAGACTAAAAGCTTTTCACCTTCCATCTGGTTAATGTAGACACAGAAACCAAGTGTAATAACTGGAAGGGTAAAAATTAAAAGATTATAAGAAGTTAATACTTCTCACCTGGAGTTGATAACTCCCTCTGCTGAATGAAGATTCAGCATATCTATTGATCGGTAGGTCTGGGAGGCTGAGGATAACTATTTGGCCCTCTTGAGAAGAGCCAAGTCCAAAGTAACCTGCTAACGCCTTACACTACTCCAGTCACAGCTGTTTATATATTGATAAAAAATGTGTTCACTCAACCGCCATAATATTTTTTGCTTTTTTACACTACTTTACTTTTACTTTACACAGTTAACGTGACTCAGAAGGCTCAATGTGTTCTGTCTCAGTACACGTTTCCCACAGAACCCCCACTGATGGCGCAACCTTCATTTGCTGTGTAAATAATCTCAACCCTTGCTGTAAACTATCCAATGCAAGACTGAAATCCACTTAAGCATTCATAAATTAAGGCTAGCATAAACCATGAGGATGTTTTCTAGACTTCTTAAAGTTAACACGTTAGAAGTCATGTTAGAAGTCCAAATACAGATGTATACAGACAATTGTCTTCTGCAAGTAAGATATTTGATGCTTGTAACCTTTAACATAACCGTACTTGAAAAATTCTGTCATATCTTTTAAGGCAGTTTTACCCCAAACACTGACTGCAGAGTTGCAGAGGAGGGTAAACACTAGTTACATTTACTCAGTTACATTTGATTGAGAAAGTTTTTGGAAAACAAATTACTTTTAGGAGTAGTTTTACTGCACCATACTTTTTACTTTTACTTGAGTAATATTATTATGAAGTAGCGCTACTCTTATTTGAGTCAAATTTCAAGATCCTCTACCCGTTGTGAGGATCACGAAATGAAGAGCAAACATGTTGTAACCAAAAATGCACCAGACTCAGACACAGACCTACAGTATTTGATAAAGGGAGACTTCTTATTCTACTGCTATTTTTTGGCCATTTGTGCAATTTGGAGATCAAAAAGATAGAGTAAACACTATATATTGTCACTGGAAGTACTTTACCATATTCTAACATGTTATAAGCATTACCTACTGTAGGTATTAGTTTCATAAATTTTATATACAATTATTTTTTATTTGGAAGTATGTTTTTTCTGCCTTGATTTTCCATTTTAGTCTTTAAGACACCAGTATTTGCCAATAAAATTATATGTTTCCCATTCTAATAACATAATCAGTTACTCAGTACTTGCCTTTTGACAAAATACTTTTTTACTCTTGAGTCATTTCTTGGGTGACTACTTTTTAGTTTTACTTGAATAAAAATATATTGAAATAGTGCTACTCATACTTGAGGTTAGTAGGTTTTGCAGATAGGTTTTTAATATGTTTTCAAAAAAATCTATTTAAAATTGTATGGGGAAAAAAACAGTTTGGTATCAGGACAAAGAAAATCACAGTTTGTTCGCAATTATTCTGTCAATACATTTGATTTAAAAGGAAATTCAACCTGTACACAACTCCTTACATTTTGTATCTAAAATAGAGACTAGATTCAAAAGAAAATGTTAGGAACAGAAAAAGAGCTTTCCACATAAACAAGTTTAAAAAGTCTTTGTAGGAAACATTATTCACATAAGAAGTTATGAATTTCATTATTTACAAAAATAGCTTTCCAAAGTTACAAGATACAGTAAGTAATGTGTAATATTTTGTTTATAAAATACTTTATTGTCCCACTGTCCATCCACTTGCTGGCAGTTAGGTGTGTACCATCGGTTCCTGACTGAAACGTCTTCCTTCAGAAAGCAAACTTTGTTCCTATTCATATTCAAACCTTCCATGATGAAAGTCTATGGTTTGGAAGATTTTTCTTTGACTTTCTGCCTACAAAGAAAGACATGATTATATTTTTATAAGGATTTTTACCCTGTTCAAACAAGCTTAACATGACATTTAAGCAACCATTTGAAATAATTATGTACCGGAATGTGGATCAAGCTTTATGCAGCTGTAACTTACTGGAAATACTAAAGTAATAGAACATTTTCTTTGTTATCATACAATTTCCGACTCTGACTAAGCATGAATAAGTAACTCATGAATAACTGGAGGTGCCATCCAGCTGAGTCTAAGGTGACAAATAACTGTTCAGTCGTAAGGTGTTTCAGTCGTAAGGTGTTTCAGTCATCAGGTCCAAATGCTTGTTCTACTCAGCCCAAACAGGTCTCTGTTCTGAAACTAATACAAATTGTACACATCCTTCATAAATTCCAGGCTTTTGTGATGTAAAAAAGAAAGAAAAACAATGAGTTCATGATAAATCATTTTAAATCTTTGTCCTTTTATTTAACATTTGTCCTGTACAGCTCAACTGAAAACTGGGAAATATTTGTCCTGAAAAAAAAAAAAACTGTAATGGCATGGTTACATATTTGTGCACACTCTTAAATAAAATTCAGTATTCAGTCATTTTTGGCATGAGCCAGAATGCCCCACTGCTGATATTCGCAGATTCTGCAGAAGTTCTTCAAATCTACAGTTGTATTCAGTAAATTAGAATTTATGTTCTGATGAGGCCCATATGTCATATTAAAAGAACCTTTGGAAAAGAACAAACTTCCAGCAGATATTAATTTCTGTATTAAAATATTTTGTTTATTGCTCTGGTCTAATATTTCTCATCTTAAATGTCATGTTTTCATCACCTGTGAGCAGAAAAGCATAATAATTTCCATCCATCCATCCATCCATCCATCCATCCATCCATCCATCCATCCATCCATCCATCCATCCATCCATCCATCCATCCAGCCATCCATCCATCCATCCATCCATCCATCCATTCATACAGCCATCCATACAGCCATCCATACAGCCATCCATACAGCCATCTATTGTTAAACTTAGTGAAACGAGTTACTTAAAGTTCCAGTTTTTTAGTTGAACTATTCAATAAATGTCACATTAACGAAGGAATATTTTTTATTTAAAAAAAAATTGATTTATCATGGTGTAGTAAAAAAAACAACAACCTTGCTTTTTCGTGGTGATGGTGTGAACACTTTAGAGAACTACTGTTTCAGTTTAGAAAGAGTAAGCTTACCTGGCACGTCTATTCGTTAGCACTTTTTTGACCCATGGAGAATCTGGATCGAGACAAACCTTTTGCTTATCCCTCTTAAGAGTTGCACTGCAAGATCAAAGACAGATCCAATACATAAAAAACTGTAGAGTACCATGGGAGGACTTTTACTTTCCAAAACCCATAAAAACACTGTTGATTGCTTAAGCAAGAACTGAATATGGAACCACTTTGCTTTGAGGACTCACATTATTTGAATTTCTGCACAGTGGGAGGTTGCACTGTGCACCTCCAGCACCGCTATGTGACGACCAATGGGCTTTTTTTCCTTGGTAATGCAACGGCAACGCAAATTCACCCCTTGATCCCCCACAATGATACCTGAGGTTTTAGAAGGTAAATTTAGTAAGTTAGTATCCTTATACAAGAAAAACACATGCAGATCCTTGTCTGTGTACAAACATGTATTTGACGGATGCACTTACTTTCATGTATGGTCAGGAAAACCAGAATGGCCACAAAGTTGCTCAGAGACATATCTGCCTTGTGAATTGACTTAAAGGTTTCAGAGCTTATTCTTTTCCTGGTTCCCAGCAATGCAAAGACTGTAAGATGAAAAGCTTGGCTGTTCCCTTTTCAGCTGTAAACTGTGTTGCAAGACTGCTCTGCAGACACATGTTCACTTTTTATATGTCCCTCCTCTGCTCCTTTAAGAGAAGAGTGGAGTTTTTCTTTTTTTCTGCAGGTGTACAAGAGACATATGGGACTGGTGTTCAGTGCTTTGAGCCATAATTTGGTTCCTTGGAAATGTAGTCTGATGCCATAAGTATTTTTTTATTGGATTCTCTTACGACATTTTCAGTTTAATGGGCTTGAGCTGTGTGGCTATCAGTCTCTGTTTGATTTGGAGATTTTTCATGGTAAAATGTAGCACAGCAGAAACACTTTTAAGTGAATTTTGTATTGTTACATGTAAGAATACTTGGTGGTAAACCATCTGGAACCCTTCTGTGTTCTCATGCAGCTGTGTTGCAACATTCTACATGTTCTTCATTAAGATAAACAAATCTATTTATGTCATATTAATGTTTTGGTTAAACTGCATGTGAACTCAAGCTATTGTTGTGCAGACAGGCTCCTGCATATATTAACAATGCGTGTCTTAAAAGTGTTAGGTCACAACAAGCCAGCATGCTTGTCATGACATGATAACGTGAAAACAGATGGAATGCATTCTGCTGGGTCCCCCACTCCCAGAGAAATTGCCTGAATCCAATTTTTCTGTATATTTGGGAGTTAATGATGAGTAAATTCCACATCTTATCGCCTTCTTTTGCCTTTTCCTGCCATGAGGTACTCCAAACCCCCCCCCCCCCCCCCCCACATTTCCAGAAATTCCCACAAGCTGCGTTGCTTTTATTCTCATTTCAGCAGACTCTAACCTCTTCATGTGTGAAGGACTTTTAATAACCCCAGCCACTCCCTTGCTCCAACTCAATGTAAAATAAATTTACTGCACTAAACTCACACATAAAGAGCTTAACATACTTACACCTTTACAAACACACGCACACTTACATTGTGGTCTTGCTAGTAGCAGTGAGGACCTTCACTGACTTATATTCATTTTAGTGACCGTTTTATGCCTAACCCAGACACTTTTCCTAATCCTAGCCATCACCGGTCTAATCCTAACCCTAACTTTACCTAAAACTTAATTCACACCATACTTTTAAACCCAACCAGTAGAGCTAAGTAGCAATGTAAGAAAGTGAGGACCAGGTAAAATGTCCTCACTTTGCAATAAATGGTCCTCACTTTATAAGCGAAAAATGGTCCTTAGTATACATTTTAGTCAAGAGCACACACTAAGATACACACAAAGAAAACAAAAAGATCTGATGACAAGTTGATGATTCGTTCCTGATTTTCCCAGCTTGTTTGTTCATATTTTAACTCAGGCTCTGCATTCATTTGCAGATTTGTGTGACAAAGCAGTGGTTAACAGGTGTTACCACTGCTTGCCTATGTAGAGACATTTAAGTGCATTTAGTTACTCTCCCCCCTCCCTGGGCTGCCACCTTATCGTGGTGGAGGGGTTTGAGTGTCCCAATGATCCTAGGAGCTATGTTGTCGGGGGCTTTTGCTACTGGTAGGGTCACCCATGGCAATTTGGTTCTAGGTGAGGGATCAGACAAAGTGCAGCCCAAAAGACCCCTATGATGAAAATGACAGATGGACTCAGTGTTCCCTCGCCCAGACGCGGGTCACCGGGGCCCCCCTCTGGAGCCAGGCCTGGAGGTGGGGCACGTTGGCGAGCGCCTGGTGGCCGGGCCTTTACCCATGGGGCCCGGTCGGGCTTAGCCCGAAGAGGTAACATGGGCCCCCCTTCCCATGAGCTCACCACCTGTGGGGGGGGGGGGCCATAGGATTGCAGGAGTGCAGGATGGGCGGCGGCCAAAGGCGGGGACCTTGGCGGTCCGATCCTCGGCTGCAGAAGCTGGCTCTCGGGACGTGGAACGTCACCTCTCTGGTGGGGAAGGAGCCGGAGCTGGTGTGCGAGGTTGAGAGGTTCCGACTGGACATCGTCGGACTCACCTCAGCGCACGGCTCTGGCTCTGGAACCCGTCACCTCGAGAGGGGTTGGACTCTCTTCCACTCTGGAGTTGCCCCTGCTGAGAGGTGCCGAGCTGGGGTGGGCATATTTGTTGCCCCCCATCTCTGCGCCTGTACGTTGGGGTTTACCCCGGTGAACGAGAGGGTAGCCTCCCTCTGCCTTCGGGTGGGGGGACGGGTCCTGACGGTTGTTTGTGCTTACGCGCCAAACAGCAGATTAGATTACCTACCCTTCTTGGAGTATTTGGAGGGGGTGCTGGAGAGTGCTCCTCCTGGGGACTCCCTTGTTCTGCTGGGGGACTTCAACGCTCACGTGGGCAATGACAGTGAGAACTGGAGGGGTGTGGTTGGGCGGAATGGCCCCCCCGATCTAAACCCGAGTGGTGTCTTGTTATTGGACTTCTGTGCTCGTCATGGATTGTCCATAACAAACACCATGTTCAAGCATAAAGGTGTCCATATGTGCACTTGGCACCAGGACACCTTAGGCCGCAGCTCAATGATCGACTTGGTTGTCGTCTCATCTGATCTGCGGCCGCATGTTTTGGACACTCGGGTGAAGAGAGGGGCTGAGCTGTCCACTGACCACTACATGGTGGTGAGTCGGCTCCGATGGTGGGGGAGGACGCCGGACAGACCTGGAAGGCCCAAACGTGTTGTGAGGGTCTGCTGGGAACGTCTGGCAGAGTCTCCTGTCAGAAGGAGCTTTAACTCACACCTCCGGCAGAACTTTGAACACGTCCCGGGGGAGGCGGGGGACATCTAGTCCGAGTGGACCATGTTCCGCGCCTCCATTGCCGAGGCGGCTGACCGAAGCTGTGGCCGCAAGGTGGTCGGTGCCTGTCGCGGCGGCAACCCCCGAACCCGCTGGTGGACACCGGCGGTAAGGGATGCTGTCAGGCTGAAGAAGGAGTCCTACCGGGTCTTTTTGGCTTGTGGGACCCCTGAAGCAGCTGATAGGTACCGACAGGCCAAGCAGGATGCGGCTCGGATGGTTGCTGAGGCAAAAACTCGGGCGTGGGAGGAGTTTGGAGAGGCCATGGAAAACGACTTCCGTACGGCTTCGAAGCGATTCTGGTCCACCATCCGGCGTCTCAGGGGGGGAAAGTGGTCTGCCACCAACACTGTTTACAGTGGGGATGGTGTGCTGCTGACCTCGACGCGGGACGTTTTGGGTCGGTGGATGGAATACTTCGAAGACCTCCTCAATCCCACCAGCACGCCTTCCAATCTGGAAGCAGGGTTTGGGGACTTGGGGTCGGGCTCTCCAATCTCTGGTGCTGAGGTCACCGAGGTCGTTAAAAAGCTCCTCGGTGGCAAGGCTACGGGGGTGGATGAGATTCGACTGGAGTTCCTCAAGGCTCTGGATGTTTTGGGGCTGTGTTGGTTAACACGGCTGTGCAATATTGCGTGGACATCGGGGGCAGTTCCCTTGGATTGGCAGACCGGGGTGGTGGACCCCCTGTTTAAAAAGGGGGACCACAGGGTGTGTTCCAACTACAGGGGGATCACACTTCTGAGCCTCCCTGGTAAGGTCTATTCAGGGGTTCTGGAGAGGAGGGTCCGACGGATAGTCGAACCTCGGATCCAGGAGGAACAATGCGGTTTTCGTCCTGGCCGTGGAACACTGGACCAGCTCTACACCCTCAGCAGGGTCCTGGAGGGTGCGTGGGAGTTCGCTCAACCGGTCTATATGTGTTTTGTGGACTTGAAGAAGGCGTTCGACCGTGTCCCTCGGGGGGCCCTGTGGGGGGTGCTCCGGGAGTATGGGGTACCGGGGCCCTTGATACGGGCTGTTAGGTCCCTGTACGACCGGTGCCAGAGTTTGGTTCGCATTGCCGGCAGTAAGTCGGGCTTGTTTCCAGTGTTAGTTGGACTCCGCCAAGGTTGCCCTTTGTCACCGATCCTGTTCCTAACTTTTATGGACAGGATCTCTAGGCGCAGCCAAGGCGTTGAGGGGATTTGTTTTGGTGGCCTCAGGATCGGGTCTCTGCTTTTTGCAGATGACGTGGTCCTGTTGGCTTCATCGGAATGTGATCTACGGCTTTCGCTGGAGCAGTTCGCAGCCAAGTGTGAAGCGGCTGGGATGAGAATCAGCACCTCCAAATCCGAGGCCATGGTCTTGAGCCGGAAAAGGGTGGGTGCCTCCTCCGTGTCGGGGATGGGGTCCTTCCCCAAGTGGAGGAGTTTAAGTATCTGGGGGTCTCGTTCACGAATGAGGGAAAAATGGAGCGGGAGATCGATAGACGGATTGGTGGGGCATCTGCAGTTATGCGGGCGCTCTACCGGTCTGTCATGGTGAAGAGAGAGCTGAGCCAAAAGGCGAAGCTCTCGATTTACCGGTCGATCTACGTTCCTACCCTCATCTATGGTCACGAACTCTGGGTGGTGACCGAAAGAACGAGATCACGGATACAAGCGGCTGAAATGAGTTTCCTCCATAGAGTGTCTGGGCTCTCCCTTAGAGACAGGGTGAGAAGCTCAGTCATCCGGAGGGGGCTCAGAGTGGAGCCGCTGCTTCTCCACATCGAGAGGAGTCAGTTGAGGTGGCTCGGGCATCTGGTCAGGATGCCTCCTGGACGCCTCCCTGGTGAGGTGTTTCAGGCACGTCTCACCGGGAGGAGGCCCAGGGGAAGGCCCAGGACACGCTGGAGGGACTATGTTTCTCGGCTGGCCTGGGAGCGCCTTGGGGTTCCTCCCGAGGAGCTGGAACAAGTGGCTGGGGAGAGGGAAGTCTGGGTCTCTTTGCTTAGGCTGCTGCCCCCGCGACCCGACCCCCGATAAGCGGAAGAAAATGGATGGATGGATGGATAGTTACTCTCCACCATTCTGTACTTATGCAGTACTTGTAAAAATATTCAAATCATTTTGAACTTTTTTAAAAACATTTTGTCAGATATACAAAAGTCATTGTGTTATACTGGCATTTTAAGTGAGAGACCAAAACTAAGTAGTGCACTAGTGTTAAGTGGAATTAAAGTAATGGATCGTTTCTAAAAGTTTTTGGATAAAAAACAACAACTGAAAAGCGTGACATACTTTTGTATTTTGGCCCATAGAAATGTTTGATCGAGCAGCTCTGTGATATGTTCAGAACTGTAGAAATTGTTTTTAATCTAACTCTACTTTTAACTACTCCACATTCCTGACCCGCCTGCTGCGTTCATTGGTTTTCAGGGTGCAGCCTTTCTAAGAAACCTCTGAGGCCTTCACAGAACAGTTAGATTTATACTAAGATTAAGTTGTGCCCCTTTTGATACTACTGACTGACTTGAATGAATTTGTTGCACTGGATTTTATTTAGGTGTATGAATGTAAAGGATTCTAAATTCAAATGCACAGCATATATTTCAGAGTTTTATTGATTACAAAAAGATAAAATTTTCTTCCACTTCCCAGTTAAGTATTACAATGAGTTAGTATATCTCATTAAATCTCAACAAGAGAAATTAAAGTTTGTGGTACTTAGATGACAAAATGTGATAAAATTCCAGGGGTATTTTTACTTTTGTAAAGCACTCAATATTTCATACTATGTCAAGGAAAGCTATGCAGTATCTATCTTCTTTCTGCAATGTTAGTCTGATAGCAAAAGACAATGTCTGAGACCGTAGAGTAACTTTACATCATAATAAATAGGTAAATCTCAATGCTTTTCCTCCAGTGAGCATAAATGTACATTTTAAATTAGACATGTCAATTCTATATCAAGTAGAATAGGGATAATGAAAGCAATATTAATGTTTTGAGTCCTATACTTCTTTATAAATCTCACTAAGGAAGCAAACATAAAGTCCCTTTGACCAAAGTAAAATTGAAAGGAAATCTGCTGAGTATGATGCTTTGGGATCCTGTGTCTAGAATAAGTCTACTACTTGCCACACCCAGGTCTGATTCCTCCAGACTAGAAAAATCAAGAAATCACTGACACAGAACCTGTCATAAAACATGATGGGGGCTAAAAGATCTCAAAAAGCATCATACCATGGTTCTATCTGAAGACATTTAATAACAAACGAGAAAAAGGTCATTGACATCAATGAGGCAGTAAAGGGTCACAAGCATATTTCTACGGCATTGTGACATTGGTGAACCACAGTAAGAGCCATTCTTCACAAATGCAGACAACATAGAAGAGCGTTGAACTTCCCAGGGCTGAAAGACCAACCAAAATAACTCCAAGACTGCATAGTCAACTCATCGAAGAGGTCACAACCCCCACCCCCCCAAAAATAAGTACAAGAATGGGCAAAAAAGTTATCCAAATATAAAGCTATACAGGTGAAACAAAAAAAAAAATACAATATGATGCAAAAGTTAATTTGTTTCAGTATTTCAACTTAAAAGGTGAAACTAATATATGAGATAGACTCATTGCAGGCAAAGCGAGATATTTCTTGCCTTTTTTTGTTATAATTTTGAAAATTACTGCTTACAGTTTATGAAGACGGCAAATTCAAAATCTCAGAAAATGTGAATATTGTGAAAAGGTGTAATATGTTAGGCTCAAAGTGTCACCCTCTAATCAGCTAGTTAATCCAAAACACCTACAAAGGGTTCCTGAGACTTTGATTGGTATCTCAGTCTGGTTCAGTAGGAATCACAATCATGGGGAAGACTGCTGACATGAAAGTTGTGCAGTTGGAGAGGATTGTCACGAAAAGGCTATTCAGAAGTGTTGGGGACCTTCACAAGAAGTACACAGAGGCTGGAGTTAGTGCATCAAGAGCCACCACAGATGGATCCTGGACATGGGCTTCAAATGTCGTATTCCTCTTGTCAAGCTGCTCCTGAACAACAACAACAACAACTACATCAGAAGCATCTTACCTGAGCTACAGAAAAAAAGCACTGCAAATTATGCATCTTATTTGGAAACCAAGGTCCCAGAGTCTGGACAAAGAATGGAGAGGCACACAATCCAAGATGGTTGAAGCCCAGTGTGGCGTTTCCACAGTCTGTGTTAATTTGGGGAGCCATGTCACCTGCTGGTGTTAGTCCACTGTGCTTTATTAAGTCCACAGTCAACGCAGCCATCTAGCAGGACATTTTGGAGCACTTCATGTTTCCTTCTGCAGACCAGCTTTATGGTAATGTTGACTTAATTTTCCAGCAGGACTTGGCACCTGCCCACACTGCCAAATGTACCAAAACCCAATGACCATGGGATTAGTGTGCTTGATTGGCCAGCAAACTCATCTGACCTGAATCCCATAGAGAACCTATTAGGCATTGCTAAGAGAAAGATGAGAGACATGAGACCGAACAATGAAGAAGAGCTGAAGCCTGGTATTGGAGTATCCTGGTCTTCCATACCACCTCAGCAGTGCCACAGGCTGATAGCATCCATGTCACGACACACTGAGGCGGTCATTGATGCAAAAGGGACCCAAACCAAGTAATGAGCACATATACATGATTATACTTTTCAGAGGTTTGATATTTCTCTATTTAAAATCCTTGTTTTATTGATTTTTTGTAAAACTCTATTTTTCTGAGATTTTGGATTTGGGGTTTTCATAAACTGTAAGCTATATTCATCAAAATGCTAACAAATAAAGGCTTGAAATATCTCGCTTTACATGCAATGAGTCTATCTCATATATTAGTTTAACCTTTTAATTTGAATTACTGAAATAAATTAAACTTTGCACGATATTAAAATTTTTCAAGTTTCACCTGTATTTACATATTTGTTTTAAGAGGTATGACACATCACCGTTGTCTTCCTGATTGTCTAATTGTGAGAATATGTAAAACCTAACAATTTCATGATCCTGGATGCAGAGTGAAAAAAGATGCTCCTACTTGGTTTTTTATATTTCTTCAAGTACATCTTTATCACTTTCAGTAACAATACAACAATCCATTGACCTCTTGCTGGCTTTTGTTGAGGAGCAATTTAGGAATATCCCATTCTTGCATACTGCTGTCGAAGATAAATTTTCTCTTACTTCCTCTGTGATAGCATGTTGATGTCCAAATATATTTTCCCCTTTTTGTGTGTGTGTGTGTGTGTGTGCGTGTGTGTGTGTGTGTGTGTTTGCTTACGTGCGTGTGTATTATAAATCTTAATTGAGGTTGTAAAAACAAAACCTTTTCAAGAATAATTCAAAAAAGGTTTTGTGGTAAAGAGCATGCAAAAGGCTATCAACCTGAAGGGTTATACAATAACATTTAAAATATAATCTCATATTGAAAAATTCTCCCAGCAATGAAGTTGATTTTAAAGGAACTGGTGAAAATTGGTATATTTTTCACACCATACCTCATGCTGGTCACATGTCTCTTTTAATTTATCTCATGAATATGAGGTAGTGTCAAATGCAACAGACAAAATGGTAAAAAAAAGAGCTTTCCAGTTATCATCACATGTTCCATTTTTTTAACCATATCTGTTTTTCATTTCCATGTCATAAAATCAAGCCTAACCATAGAAGGAGATGTAGGATAGTAAAAGTATTGCCCTTTCTGTTTCAGATTTATTTAATTCCTGTTTATAAGAAATTGAGAGCAAACACATGAACATGGACAGTTTTTTGCAAGTGTATTCATAATCTGAAAATGTTTACACATTGTCACATTAAAAGTACAAACTCTAGTGCATTAGGATTTTATGTAACTGACCAATACAGCACAAAGTAGTACGTGATTATGGTTTTAATTTCTTTGTTGATAAAATCTGAAAACTGTGGTGTACATTTGTGCTTAGTCTTCCCTTACTCAATACTTTGTGGAAGACATGTGGCTGCCGCCATTTTACATGTAAGCCAAAAAGTTTAACTGTAGGCCTAATCTGTACAGAGCAACTTCTCCACATGTTCGCTTTGTACCCCACATAGTTCGTAATAGTTCCACAAAGATCACAAAGCGGATTTTTCCGGGCTTTCTTCAGCAATTGTTTTGTTGTTGCCACTCTTCCATCATGGCTTTGTGGAAAGCACCTCTAATAGCTGCCCAGTCACCTGATTCTCCAACCTGAGCTGCTGGCCTCTGTACCTCCTCCTTGGCTGCTTCTTTGATTTATGTTCTCCTTGCCTTGTCTGTCAGGTTAGGGCTTTGCTTTCGGGGCACACCATTTCCATTTTTGGATAGATCAGACAGTGCTCTGTGTTGTATGTTGTTTTATAAGAATAAACCATGCTTTGAACTAAGTTTTCTCAATTTTCTTCCCGACCTTTTTTTATTTTTCAAGGTAACTGGTCGAATTTGATTTTAATAAGGGGTGTTAGATTAAAGGAGGCTGAATTCATATGCACCAAACAATTTTTAGATGATCACTTAAAAAAATGAAAAGCCCACTTCTCAGTGTTCCCTTAGTTTGTTTAGGTCTATGACACTATTAAATCCACTGAGGATAGGGGTTGTAATGTAACAAAATAAGGAAAAGTGTAACAATAAATACAGCGGTAAGGCACTGCAGACACAAACATATGCAAGCTATTTCTCCAGAAATATATTAGAGTACAATAATATTTGATAAATGATTGTGTCAGAACCATGAGACAGGTTTCCTAGACCCCAAGTTACTCAAGACTGTTTAGTAAGTAGCTGCAGTGACGTCAGGACAGATGTGTTTGAGCTTGTTGGGGTCATGTCAGGGTTTACTCACATGAAAGTTTCTGTTTCAAAGCCTGGTGTTGTTATAGTTTAGCATAAGGATTTCAGCAATTCCAAGTTTGATGAATTCATTGTTGATGAGGCTATTAATCTCCTTAGAAAACCGTGCTTGTAAGGACATAGAAATGTCAACGGTTTTTAACAGCCAAAATTATTTCCTCTCCCTATTCTCTTTGAAATACAGGTACTGCAGGAGCTTAGCAGCAGACATTTGACCTATTAGTGGTAGTAATAGATATTGCCAGCAGACCAACAGATATTCAAATAGATATAATCTCCATTCATCCTAATGCTACAAGCCCAATTGTTGTTATTGCCTGCCATCTACAAAATAGTTATCAGTTGATCAGATTTGTCTGTGCACAGGTACAACATGCTTATAGGTGTAAAGAAATGAACATGTGAAAAAACAACAACCACGGACATGCATTACTCAGTTTGTTAGGGATTAGCTCAGTGCTTTTCCACTTCACTGGTCTGTATGAGTGACAGTGAAGAATGGAGCAGTGGCAGCGTAAATTCCCACTCCAGTGATTCCTGTATTGCACCATCACGAAACAAGGAAGTGACTCACTTCCAGGATTATGTGTATAAAAGCTGAGACTTCTCTCCGCCAGATTCAAACAGCAGCAAAGCCTGGAAGAGCAGAGGAAAAGGAGAACTGAGAGAAAGAAGCCTGCAGCAGAATACAGAAAATATTTTTGTTTGAAAAAAGATTTAGTAGAACGCTCTTATCTCTTATTGTAAGTGAATTAGTAACAGGATTTTGTGAAAGCCAAAATGAAGACCAGCAGCATTATTGCCCTCTCTGTCATGATGTTCTTGACCTTTCTCGCCATCAGCGAAGGTACGCCTTATTTTTTTATTTCAAAAGGCTATTACTTTCCCGATAGTTCTGTTTGTATGCACTGTGATTTCTCTGCACTTTGTGACCATATACATTTGTAATCTCCACACAGGAATGAGCCTGAGAAGCTTAGGAGTGGAGCTGCACTGCCGCTGCATCCAGACTGAGAGCAGACCCATAGGCCGCCACATCGAGAAGGTGGAGCTGATTCCAGCAAACTCTCACTGCGAGGAGACTGAGATCATGTGAGAAACAAGTCCCTGTCTCATTCTGATAGAGTTAATGATGATTTTTATTCCTGTAATATGGGGAAGTGAAAACTCATTGTTAATCGCTTTGTGTTGCAGTGCCACTCTAAAGAAAAAGGGCCAGGAGGTTTGCCTAGATCCCGAGGCTCCATGGGTGAAGAAAGTGATTCAGAGGATTATGTCAAAGTAAGATATAGTTTGAACCTTTCCGATACATAATGCACAGATGTTACTATGGGACTTCTTCCAAGTCCAGTTTGAACCACAAAATGTTTATTCTTTTTTTCTGATTCTTTTTCTCTGCAGCAGAAAACGTTGAAGAGAAATGAACAAAGGAAGGTACTTCAAAGAACTAAAAAGGTCGTCTTGGCCTGACAACAGGGTCACTAAACTTTGATTCGCCTGATGCTGAAAACTACAGCATCGTCTTGATCAAACTGTTTGCATCAAACTGACTATTTATTAACCTGCCACTCCCTCTCTGTATGCTTTGTATGCTACATTATATATACAGAGAAACAGGACTGATGTTTTTTTCTATTTATGTATCTATGTATTTATGAAATTTTAATGTTTGTATTTATTTATTTCTAATTGTAAATAAAAAATCTCACATGGAATTGCTTGATATGTATTTTTTTCAAATATCATCCTGCAGTATAAAGTTGTGTGACAAATACCCAACCGTGCAAACTGCAGTATTCATCAGTTAGTGCATACTGTGTTAGGTTAGGGTTTGTCGGATTCATGTCTTGAAAACAAGTTTTAAGTTTTAGTAAGAAAAGAAGCTATTTGGCTTCGTATTGTCCCTGTGATGAAAATATCCAGCCACCTCTATGTTCATAGCTATCCCTGGTGATGATAAATAAATACCCTTAAAAATAAAGATGAAAATTCTGGAAAAAATGTACTTTAGATTTCAGTACATTTATTCATTTTATGCAAATTTGTGTGTACCACATATATTGGCGACCCAGCTGTTAATACTTACTTTACAAACCCGTTTTGCCAAATGGACAGCACTTATAAGTATTCTCCTTTTACATTTCCAGGTTGAAGTACACAAACAAGGGGATCTTTGACCATGCATCTAACCAGAATCTCTCTAGATCAGTTGTTCTCAAACTTGGTCCTCAGGGACCTCTGTGCTGCATGTTTTAAATGTGTTTTTTCTCCAGCACACCTAATTGAAAGGATTGAATTACCTTCTCAGTGTCAGGATGTGCGGTGTGATGCATGGAGAAGGTGGAAGGTGCAATGAGGTTTATTGGTAGGTGCTGCTGGTGGAGGAGGTGATGATGATGGTGACAGCAGGAACGGAGAGACATGACATCGAACGAGCAGGACAGATAACAGCAGGGCATAACACCATGGAGATATCTGCAATGATCTGGCGCTGAGTGAAGGGAAGTGACGGGTTATGAAGTCAGAAGATGAGGAGGATCAGGTGTGGATGATTGGAGAGACACAGGTGAGTATAATGATGAGGACAGGATGAATAGGGCAGCATGACACTCAGCGTTCCATCAAATGCTGGAGAAGCCTTTTAATCACCCATTTTATAACTCAGGTGTGTGACAGCAAAGAAGCACCAAAATGTGCAGGACTGTGGGCCCTGAGAACCAGATTTGAGGACCACTGCTCTAGATTCTTAAGAGTCCTGATGCTCTTTTCACTTCAGATCCCCTCCAAAAACAAATATAAATGGTTTTCTTCAGTTGACAAACTATTTCTGTGTTGACTTGGCCCTATCATTTGGGTCATTATCCTGTCAAATGACCCGATGATTACCCATTTTTGGATTTCTAAGAAAAGCTGACAAACGTTTTTTTTTTTTTTTTTTTTTTTTAAATCTTTATTATTAATTGTTGGGTTTTTTATTTCCTGATGTTATGGACACGGAGACGGAAAATTAAGGAGGAGAAAGAAGGAAGATGAAGAAGAGAGGTAGGAAACAAAAAGTCAAGAGAGAGGGTGAGTTGAAAATACAAGAGAGGAAGGGGAACAAAGAAAATACAGGAAGACATGGAAGTCTGCCTCCATACCCTTAAGATGGCAGAGAGAGGGGGAAAAACAAAACAAAACACGAAAAAGGAACATCGACAAACCAAACATTGTGAACTAAGAATTACACAACCACATCACACAAAATAGATATAAAAATACAACAACAATGTCACAGAAAAACTCATTGTACCGATTAATCAAGCTCTAGTAATGATAACCTCAGCCCAAGAATATATCCTTAAACACCAGAGACCCCACATCTATGTGTGTGTGTTTCTCCATAAGAGTGTTCGATAGTTGGTGTGAGCAGGCATCAATCCGTCTCCAAGGAATCGATGCAGACATGAAGGAGATCGGAGCAAAGACGTCCAAAGGACCCCCAGAGCCCCAGGCGGACCCGGCGGGGCCGACCGCATCCCCCAAGAGTGGAGCAAAGGAGAACCCCAGGGGAACCTCCAGCGGCTACTATGCAGGGGCCTGGGGGGCAGCAGTGACGAGCCCACGGGCCCCGCCGGCAACCGACCGCGCCAGGGCGGGCCGGTCAATGGACCAGGAGAGCCGGGGCCCAGGGGCACCCCACCCCCCAGTAGGGACCCGACAAGGGACCGGCCGACGAGGGGCCCCCGGCACTGCAGGGGCCGGCCGCCACGCGCCGCCACCACCCTAGGCCAATCCCCACCGCCAACATCCCAGCGCCCCACCCCTGCCCTACGTCGGGGCGCCCCACCGATAGCCGCAGGGGACGGACAGCATCCCCAGGCCGGGCTCAGCCAGCATCTGGACACCAAGTTGTACCAGCTCCCGGGTCCTGATCCCACTCAACGCAGAGCGCCGAGACCTGGCATCCAACGAGGGCCAGGGCCGGTCCAACCTACCAATGAACCGACCACGCACGGTGCGCACAGAACAGGTGATCAAACGAGCAGAGACGCCGGATCCGCATCCCGCTGAGCCACCGAGCAGGCGCCACCCAACAATTCCAAACCTGGCACCCATAAAAGAGGTGCCCCAACCAACCAAAGGAAGATATCGGCCCAGCGCATCGGCCGACCGACACACTGGCCCCCCCAGGCCCGGCCAGGCACGCACCAGGTCCGAACCGGATTGACCACCGATGCACCGGCAGGCAGGGGCCCCCGTCACTGGCGGGGAGTGACGGAGGGGAAATAGGCCCCCATTAAGTGTAAGGCCTGAGGTGCGCCAGGCGAGGGGGCAGACCAAGATCCAACCTGACAGGTAGACAAAGACATTCAGACACAGCCATACGTTCCCTCCCTCTTAAACCCATACATTCTCACGGACTCACCAAGACACCCAAAAAAATGATGCTGTACCCTCACTCTCACACCCCATACACACTTCATGCTCCCAGGTCCAGGTACCGATGCCCCAGTAGAGCTACCAGCCCCCGGACCCGGGAGATGGACCCCCTACCTTCTAGGACGGAGACAAGCAGACCGCCAAGGGCCCCACAGTGTCAAAGCAGCCCGACAGCCCAGGACCCCGACCAGACCGCCTGTTCCTCCTCCGGACCCAACCTCTGATGGCCCGTAGCGAACAGGGGTGTGAAAAGACCCCTAGCCTCCATCCTCCCGCTCGAGTATGGTGTTGATGCGTGTTGTTATAATGTGCATTTAAAACAGAGGGGTGGGATGTGGGGAAGGCAGCCACACATCCCCCATCCCCCACCCCGAGCCCTCAGTGTCTATACGTGGTTTAACAGTGGGCACCGGCACCAGAGGTGAAGCTGATTGAACCGCTCCCCCCCATGATGCCGAAAAGTGTGCCCACCCCAAAGTCCCTACATATGTGTCGCGTGAAAATGTTATAAGTGGGAGTGTCTAAGTTGTATATTAAAATTGGGACCCAGGACGCCACGGGATAGCGAGGAGGGAAGCCCCTCCTCGCACCCCAGTGATGTGCCCATGCCCCAAGACCCTATATGAGTGGTAAAGTGATGGAGCGGGTGGACAGAGGTGTCCAGGGATGGGGAGGGAAGGACTGAGAGACAAAATGTCTTCCCAGGGAGCCAGCTCCCCCACTGACCCCAATAGGCACCGCTGTTCACCGGGATCCACCAGGGGAGGGAGGCCATGGCACGTTCGACCCGGGGCCCACGGCCACAGCACCACAAAGCCCCACGGACCCCAAGGCAGTCCCCCCAGCCCCATCCCAGAAGGGGAACTAAACCCACCCTGTCATTCGCTCTACTCTCAAAACACAAAAGACACTAGACACCCAGGTTGAGTTCGCCCCCACCCTCCCGCACACCCCTCCCCCCATCCAAGTGCCCTCGTAGGGGGAGAGCACCTGTCGCTACACAGCAACAGCCTCCCCGCCAGCAAAGGAGGCCCCCATCGCCACCCGCACACCGGAGGCCCCCGTAGCCCGAACCACGGCGACGTACCTGCCCAGAAGGCCGACATCCACCAGCCCCATTCCTTGTGGAATGACCACTGCAGCTCAACGGCCCGGCAGGAGACCAAACCCAGTGCCCCACCCACCTGCCCTGCACGCCCACCACCCGGCCATTCCACCTGCAAGTCCGTCCGAACCGGGCCAAATGCCCGACCCCAGCGCCCCGCACAAAGACCAAGACCCAGGAGCCAAGTCCAGTGCGAAAAATGGCTGATTCGGCCCAGAAATGCCACCCAGCCGCCGCGACCAGCAGCCAGGCACCCCAACCAGCAAACAAGGCGAGATGCCATACAGGGACCGGCGATGACAATCGGCCCAGAGAAAAAGAGAGAGGCGGTTGCACATGCCGGCTGCCGGCCGGCCCCGACCCCCACAGGCAACAGAGACCCCACGTCGGCCGACCCCCAGCCAGGACCACAGCTAGGGGGCGCGGTGCCCCAGAGCCCCGAATCCCCAGGCCCACCCCAGACCCTACCCAGGCGCAGCACGGCCACCAGGCCAGTAACCCGTGTCCGTCAGTGCAACCCCCCTAAGGCACCACATGCAGCCATCAGGAGTTACCACCCAAAGCCCAACCCCAGGCCGGCCACAACGTCCAGCAACAGTATCCCAAACGACAAAACCAAGTGCCCCCCACCCCCACTAGGTGATGGAGCCGATCAAAGGAGCCCAGAGAGAATGATCAGATATGGAGCCAGAGGCCGTCTCAAGACCAATATGGTCCAACAAGAGATTTCTATACTGATTAATATTAAGAGCTTTTAAATTTTTCCAGTTCAGGAGGATAGTTTTCTTAGCGATGCATAAGGCAATGTGAACCATTAGAACTGACTTTGTGTCCATGGTGACATCATTTAAATTTCCTAACAGGCAAATTGTCCAAGTCCTCACATATCTGGCACCAAAATTTCTTAACAGGTGGACAGAACCAAAGCGCATGAACATAAGTATCTGGTATATTGCTTGTGCATTGTAAGCAGGTATTAGACGATGTAAAACCCATCCTAAACATTCGTTGACCTGTATAGTTTAATCTATGAAGGATTTTGTATTGTATTAATTGCAAATGAGGATTTTTTGTTATTTTAAAGGTTCTTAAACATATCTGAGACCAGACGTTTTGGTCAAAGCTGGCTGATAAATCCACCTCCCATTTTGAAATAGGGATGGCTATTGATTCATCTAATGTAGATAAAGTTTTTTATATTTTGGACAGCAATTTGGGGGGGTTGAGATTAAGAAAATCCAAAACTCTTGCTGGAATTTGTAATTCAGCTGTATTGAGCCTAAATTTACCTTTAATAATAGATTTAATTTGTTAATATTCTAAGAATTTGTTTTTATCAATTCCATATTGTGTAATTAATGTATTAAATGGGATAAAGTCTGTTCCTTCAAATATATGTTCCAGGTATTCAATCCCTTTACACCTCCAGACTGGAAAACTTATCATAAATTTTTTTTGCAAGGTGTCGGGGTTATTCCAGATGGGTGTACGTCTGCATGGGATTATGGTGGACTCTGTCATTTTTAGAAACTCCCACCATGCTGTCAGAGAGGAGCTGATATTTATGCTTTTAAAGCATTCATATTGTTTTATATTTGAGCTAATAAATGGTAGGTCTGAAAGTTTTATCTTATTACATAGTGTCTGTTCTACGTCTATCCAGGACTCGTCTAGGTAGCTATGTTTTAACCATCTTGAGATGTATTGGAGCCTGTTGGCTAAGAAATAATGATGGAAGTTTGGTAGATCTAGACCTCCTTTTTCTTTGGTCTTCTGCAGTGTTTTTAAGCTGATACGTGGGGGTTTATCTTTCCAAAGAAATTTAGAGATAGAGGAGTCCAGAGATCTAAACCAGTCTAGTGATGGTTTACTTGGGATCATTGAGAATAAGTAGTTGATTCTGGGCAAAACCATAATTTTTATTGAAGCAACCCTTCCCATAAGTGATATGGGTAGAGATTTCCATCTAGCAAGATCATCTTCCACTTTTTTTAAAAGTGGGATGTAGTTTAGCTTTATTAAATCTGCCAGTCTTGGTGAGACATTGATACCTAAATAGGTAATATTCCCTGACTGCAGTTGTGTATTAGTTGGATTCTGGACAGAACAATTGATTGGAAGAACTGTAGATTTTAACCAATTTATAGAATAATCTGAAACATTTGAGTAAGAGTTTATCAACCCGATTACCTGACAGAAAGAGGTTTGTGAATGCTGGAGAAAAAGTAATACATTGTCTGCATAAAGACTGATTTCATGTTCTATGTTATTGCATTTTATGCCTTTAATATTGTGAGTTTGCCTGATTGCTGCAGCTAGTGGTTCAATAAAAATAGCGAACAGGGAGGGAGAGAGAGGACATCACTGCCTGGTACCTCTCTGAAGATTAAACCTAAATGATGTTTGGTTATTAGTCCTGATACATGCTGTTGGTGAACTGTATAACAAACAAACTTTTATTTAAAATCTCCAACTGATTACTCCACCAAGATTCCCAGGATATTTGTAGAAGTAGATCCACAGCATCACAGATTCTTCACTGTACTTCACAGTAAGCATACGGTGGTATATTTATTCTGTTGTATTGTGTCCACGGGTGGTGTGCTGGTTGTGGGTGTGTTTCTGTGTTTCACCTACCTTCCTCCTCTGCAGGGTGTGACTGGCAGGTTGGGTCTAATTGACTCTCATCTGTGGCAATCAGGAGCGGTATTTAGAGTCGTGGGTTCTCTAAAGCCGTTTAAAACAGATTGGCCTCTCTGGTGCTGTTCATAAATGGTTTACATCCTATCTCACAGACAGGACTTTTATGGTAAGTTTAGATACCTGCTACTCTAAGGTATGCAAGATATAAGATTGTGGTGTGCCCAAGGGTTCAATTTTAGGCCCAGTGCTTTTTAACATCTATATGCTCCCTATTGGCACTGACATGAGAAGACATGGAGTTAACTTTCAGAGTTATGCTGATGATACACAGTTGTACATCTCTGTGTCTCCCGATAACACACGGCCAATGGATGCACTTTTTAACTGCATTTTAGACATCACATCCTGGATGGGAGAACACTTTCTCCAGCTCAACCAGGACAAAACTGAACTTTTAGTCATTGGTCCGGAGGCTCAGCGAGAGAAACTTTTACCAAAACTACAACTACATAACACCTGTCTTAAAATCATTGCATTGACTCCCTGTATGTTTTAGGATTGATTTTAAGGTTCATTTAATGGTTTTTAAGTGTCTTAATGGTCTTGGGCCTACTTATCTTTCAGAACTGCTTTTACCATATGAACCTTCGTGGTCTGGCAGCAGTCTCCTTGTCATCCCTAAAGTCAGGAAACACACTCACGGCGAGATGTCTTTCAATTATTATTGCCCTCACCTCTGCAACAGGCTACCAGAGGACCTCAGGTCCTTCATGTTTATAAGAGCAGGCTCAAGACTCACCTTATTAGCCTACTGTAGCTTTTAACTGATTATTATTTATTATAGTCTGTTTAATTGCTCTGCATGTTTTGATAAATTTTATCAGTGTTTTACTACTTATCATATTATCCACTGTTTATTTTTATATTCTAACCTGTTATTTTAATCTTCCTTCCAGTGTTTCCTCTATGGGACCCCTCTGCCTCGGGTGGTCGGCTGTGGTTGCTTGGGTGCCCTGCAGGTAGTGCTTGGGTGGAGGTGGGAGTTTGGTTGTGGTATCTGGCTCTCTGTGACCTCGAAGCTTCTCTAACTTTTTTCAGAACTTACCTGTTCTCCTTGAAGTCCTTTCCCTGCACCAATCTTCCTGTGGATTCCCGGATAAACACTGATGTCGACTCCCTCGTATCTGGATTCTTCTCTAGACAGTCTGAAGTCTCCTCACTACTGCTTGAACAACTCCTGTGGAGACTCTTATCTGGATCTCTTGCCGATCGCTCACCTACCTATCCACCCTCCAACATTCCACAATCCACCCTGGAAAACAAGTTTTGGAGGATACACCTTTCTCTCTCCCCGATCACTGCCTCTTGCTGAAACAAAATCCTCCTGACTCCTTCCTCAAAGAATACATCTCTCCTCCTGAAACAATCCTCCTCCAGCTGATCTCAAACCTGTCAAAAGAAACTGTCAAATAAAACTAGCCTGGTTGTTTGTAATTGTTACCTGCTCTTTAGTCTTAAAGCCAAACATTATGACATTTTGCTTTATACTGGACAGATAATTGAAATCAAATACTTACAAACACTGTATAAGAAGACACATAATCATTTTTCTTGCAACATCTGAAAATAATTCAGAGTAAACCTCTCCTGTTTTAGGTCAGGTAGCTTTACCAAAATTATTAGCTAAATTTGTGGTATTGCTTAAATTTCTTTTCTTTGAAATGCAGAAGTTCACATGGCTTTTGGAAGCTTCTTAAAAGTTCATTCACAATTAATTTCAGCTAAATGGAGGCCCATCTGTGAATACATTTAGGGCACACCTCAAACAGACTACATCCTTGTTTGACAAGGAAAAATCAAAACAAATCAGGCAAGATATAAGGAAGAGCCTTGTGGACCTCCACAAGTCAAATTCATATTTGGGTACAACTTCCAAATGCCTGAAGCCTATATAGAAATGAATAATAATTTTCTCTGTAACGTAGAAGGGACTGGCTTTTTCTGACTTGCTATTTTTGTCGTCTATTTTCTTTCTGTGGCTTATGCAGGCAATGGGGGTTGGAGAACATGTTAATGTGCAGAAAGAATATGTATCTCATCATGTTTCAGATAGAACAAATATAACATGGTTTGTCAGTGAACAAGACCTTTAAAAATTTTATTTCTATAATAGTATAAGCACATTTGCCATTTCCTGCCATGTTCTCATTTGTTTTCATAGCAGAGTGACATATTGAAAGTCTATTTGCATCTCTATCACCTCATATTTGTACCTCGCGGAAACAGTAAGTCTTGAATTACTTATTAAAAGTACAGAGATAATCTGATCATCCTAAAAATGTAAAGTGTAAATGAAAAAAAAAAATCATTAAAATCTTCAGTGACATTTAACTTTAGGATTTGATAGGGGTACCAGTAAGGCTTGACACCTCAAAAAAATTGGGTAGAGTAAAAGCTTGACTTTGACTGTATTCAGAGAGAGGTTAGGCAAGCCCATTAAGAGAAAAATACATTTTAATGTTTTTTTTTACACAATTTTTAATTAGGTCACCAAAACTTGTGAAAGACAATGTTTGTGAATATAGAGTATTGCGGCATAATGTGGTAATTGATGCGCTACTGTAAAAATAAATTTTCTCAAAAATCAAGCTAAGTGCTATACTTCAATAGAAATTTGAATGGTAAAACATTTGATGTATGTTTTTACATTTTTTTGGTCATTTTAGAAAACATTTCTTTAAAAAGTAAAATTAATTTAAGCCTCTTCAGCCAGGTTGTAAAATGAACCAACAGAGACATTTACAATGAAAATCTCCAAAAGCTGGAACAGTTAAGAATATATAACTTATGACTAGAACCAGGAAAGTAGAGCACATCACCCCAGTTCTAAAGTCCTTACACTGGCTCCCTGTAGCTCAGAGAATAGACTTCAAAATACTTTTACTAGTTTATAAATCATTACATGGCTTAGCACCTAAATATGTTGAAGACCTGTTGTCATGGTACCAACCACCAAGACCACTCAGGTCCTCCAACTCTAGCCTACTAAACATACCTAGACTCAGAACTAAACATGGAGAAGCAGCTTTCACTTTTTATGCTCCCCTTATCTGGAACAGACTTCCTGACGAGTGTAGAGCTGCTGAAACTCTGAAGTGCTTTAAATCGAGACTAAAAACCCATCTGTTTAGAATTGCCTTTGAGTAAATGCTTGATGTTATATGTATGAAATGTGTTCATGCTCTCTTGCTTTTTTTTTTTCTCTTGCTTTATTGTGTATCATGTGTAATGTGTGTTTCTTTTATGTGTTTCTTTTAAATCACCAAATCATGTAAAGCACCTTGAATTACCCTGCTGTTGAAAGTGTGCTATACAAATAAAATTGCCTTGCCTTGCCTTACTATTACATAAATGTTGTGTTGAAGTATGAACTTCATAAAAAATAGATATCTAAACTTCAAAAGCCAAAACACATCAGCCCAAGTATATTACTTCTGTAGTATTCCTGTATTTTATTGAATTTTAGTGTAACTGGCTTCTTTTTCTCATATGTTGACTGTTTTGTTGCTTCAAATGCACAGATGTAATTTTCTGATTCAAGCCTGCCTGTTATTAACCCTCCTCATGGGCCTAATTCTCTCTAAATGTTACCATGGGACTTCTTCCAAGCAACAGTGCTCATCATAATATGATTATAAACTACATTTGTATTAATCTAGATAAAGGCACATTGATCCATCCATTCATTCATACATTTTTGTACCCACCTAGACTAATGATTAGTTGTTTTAAGGACCAAAATACAGCCAGAAAGCAGAATCACTATATTCTAACAGACCTGACCTGTATGGGATGCATTTCTCCAAAGCTGGGCAAATTAACTTGTGACACCTTTATGGTATTGTGCTCATCAATGTTGGACCAAAAACAATCTGCTTGTAACAGAAACATTTGAGGTATAAATCTACTCATTCAGGTAGACTTTTATGGATACCCTTCAGAGAGATTATCACTAAAAACAGACTACAACATGTACAAGGCAAGGCAAGGCAAGGTAATTTTATTTGTATAGCACACTTTCAACAGCAGGGTAATTCAAGGTGCTTTACAAAGACAGTGCCAGATTGATTTGTTTTAAGCAAGTATATGCAAGTATAAAAAACATTGGAATGTGTAGCCATCATACTGTCTAGAACGAAAACATGTTCTGAGTCCCGGAGATTGCTGTGTTTTGGTGCAAAATGTTCAAATCAACACAGGGTCAAAAGCAAAAGACCTCATAAAGATGCTGGTCCAAGCTCGAAGACAGTGTCAACTCCCCAGAGAAACAACTCCAGTACCAATATAGGCTGAAAGGCCACTCAGAGAGGTAGATGCCATTACTCTAAAATGTGACATGAGAAACCCATAGTTGGCCTATACAGTTTGCAGACGACTAAAGTATTTAAATTTTTGGGAAACACCTGATGAAACTAAAACAGAAGTGTTTGGCCTCAATGACCATTATTACATTTTGATAAATAAAAGAAAAAGCTTTCAAGCCTAAGAACATCTGGTATGTAAAGAAATGGCAGGGTCATGTTGAAAGGGTACATTGCTTCTAGAGGGACTGGTGCTCTATGTAAAACAGATGGTATTATTGAAAAGAAAAGCATGTAGAAATTTGAAGCAAGATTTAAATCTTGGGTATAAAGGGGTCTTGTAAATGAACAATGACCTTAAGAATACACCCAAAGTGACTACAGGACAACAAAGTCAATGTTTTGGCCTGGCATTTACAAAGCCCTGATCTCAATCCTATAGAATTTTTGGGCGGATCTGAAAAGGTGTGTGCAAGCGAGGCAGCCTACAAACCTGACTCAGTTACACCAGTTCTGTTAGGAGGAATAGTCCAAATTTCCAGCAAACTTGTGAGAAACTTGTTGAAGGATACCCAAGACATTTGACCGAAGTCATTGAGCTTAAAGACATTTCTACCACAATTCTATTCTGAACCTTTTAATTTGAAGACGGTCAATTAAAATTTTAAAAACACCTAACTCATTGTTGTATCATTTAGCAAATAGAAACAATGTTGGTAATCCTTACTGAACTAAAACAGGAAGTGTTTTCTAAACTGATTTAATGTCAGAAAATTAGAGATAAAAATTCTGTATCATTTTATACAGAGTATGTAATTACAATCAATCGGCAGTGATTTGATTATCCCAAATCTTAAAAAAGTACATTTCAACATGTTTCTAAAGGCCATGGTTTATTTTAAATAAGCGATAAACATGCACCATCTAAAGATTAAGAGCAACGTACCTTGAGGTTCTAATAGAATAAAAGTTTAAATCTATAATTAATAAAAATAATATTTAGTATGTATTTACCCATCACATACATACATACATATATAATAAAGTGAACAACAAAAACAAGTTTAAAAATAACAAACAACAAACTTCTCCAACTGATAAAAAAAAAAAAGTAAGTTCTCAAAGTAATGATTGAACACTTTCACTTCAAAGTTTTTTTCTCATTCCCGAATGTTCTGGCCACAGCAGAGATGTTGCTCCAGACGAGGATGGGAGAAGACAAGGATGGGAGAAAGGATTCTCGATTAACCCTTGAGTGACAACACACAACTAAGCCCTAACAGGTAGAAGATATTTTCCATACAGGGCCACATAAAATCCTCCAAAGTCTTTTATCCATCAAAACAGCACTTTAATATATCTTTAAGCATTAAATCTTGATAACCAGGCAAAGGGATCAATACACATTGCATGAAACATACTCAAAAGTCTGACGCAATTGGCTAAAGCTAAAAATAATATGTCTCTACATTTTTACCTAGAAATCATCATTACCAAATCGACTAAATTTCCACTACATGAGGGTACAACATCCCATTTAGGAGGAATGGGGAAGGGTGGTTTGTTATGAAGCAAACATGGTTCACATCTGAGTACGGCTGACTACCACTTGACAGAAACTCTCTTCTGCACATGACTACTTGATGTTAGCTGTTGAATTTTTGTAAGTTTGAACCAAGCCTGCACAAAATTATGGTGGAGAGAAACTGCCAGTGGCTTGCAAAAATATTTGTTTTGTTACTAGTTTATGTGACAGACCAGTACAAGGTACTCCACAGCTGTAAAAAGGAAAGGAAAAAAACAAGAATTGGCCTAAAAATTGGGTTAGGCCACCTCATCTCTGTTAGCCAAAAATTCTGCGCAACAATAGCCTTAAGAAATCATGTACTTCATTAATAAAGTCTCTCTTTGGAATTTAATCTCAGTATCAGTACATGTGTTATGTGAAGCCATTTACTCTTTTTTTTAGAGAACATTAGTAAACAGGCAACATTATGATGACAAAAAAACACAGCAGATAGGTCAGGGATAAAGTTATTGGGCAGCCTATTGCAAGGTTGGGTTATAAAAAAACATCCCAACTACTGAACATATTCCAGAACATTGTTCAGTCCATCATCAAAATAGAAAGAGTATTACAAGTGCAAACCTACCAAAACATGGCCGTCCACCTAAAATGACAAGCTGGATAAGGAGAGCAATAATCATGGAAGCAGCTGAGAAACTAATGGTGGCTCTGGAGGAGCTAAAGAGATCCACACCTCAGGTTGGTCAACACAAAAGCAATGTGTCATGCTCTCCATAAATCTGGTCCTAAAGGAAGAGTGACATGAAGAAAGCCACTGCTAGAATAAAGCCATGAGATTTCCTATTTAATCTCAACCAGAAGCCATGTAGGGGGTATAGCAAACTTGTGGAACAACGTGCTTTGGCAAGGTATGGCCATACTTCAGTGTGTGGCAAAGAACGTACACAGCACATCTCTCTGAACACACTGGCCCTGCAGTGAAACATAATGGTGGTAACATGAAGCTATGCTTTTCTACAGCAGGTGCAGGGTCGCGTTCAGAGTTGATGGAAAAATTGGTGGCACTAAATTTCAGAGCACTTCTGGAGGAAAATGTGTTTTAAACTGCAAAACAGTAAAGACTGGGGCAGAGGTCCAGCAGGACAACAAAACACATACAGCCAGAGCAACAATGACGTGGCTTAGGTCCAAAAAGCAGGTACACCGAATACACATTGCATGGGAATGCATTCAGTTGGAATTAAACCTTTCTGTCTAGAATACTGTTTTTATTTAACTGCATTAATACTGATTTATATTATTTAATTTTTAAAGCAACAATTCACAACAAAATGCATTTTGCTTGACAGATGTTTGACTATCTATCTATCTATCTATCTATCTATCTATCTATCTATCTATCTATCTATCTATCTATCTATCTATCTATCTATCTATCTATCTATCTATCTATCTATCTATCTATCTATCTATCTATCTATCTATCTATCTCAGGATAATACAACTTCAGTGTATAATGCCAACTGATTAAAAGTTATACATCCAGCAGCAATTTCTATTCTGGTTAAACACTGATCTCGGAAATAGAAATACACAACACTAGACACGATGAATGGCATGCATGATCCAATTTTAGCCTTTTATTGTTCTTGGGGATGCTCTGCTAAAGCTCACACACTGTCTTGTCTGTTTCCAAATGCAATATTGTGATGTAATTATGAATTGCTTCTTAGTTACTCTTTCAAATTTAAATAGCTACCACTACAGACTCAGAAATTAATCCTGACTGTTCATTTGCATTTAATATATTTTTTCTTATTAGTAGCAATAATGTAGCAGAATTTAAGTTTTCTGAATTTTCATCACGTTTTTAAAAGCAGCAAGTGCTAAATCCATTCATTTATTGTATTCTTTCTTGTTTGTAGCTGTTACTGCCCTTAAAAATACTCCCTCCATATTCCCTGTGTTTTATTTATGTCAGACTGCTCATTTCCATTGGCCTGAGAGAGGATGCAGGCAAAGGGGCGGGGCCGAGCGCACAGTTGGGGGTAGGTGCGGTAGTGCGGCGTCTGATGCGTGCATGAAGACAACACTCAGCGGCCGGACGAAAACGCTCAGAAGAATGCACACAAAATGCTGCGTCCACGAGCAGTGATCAGCCGCTAGATGTGAAGAAAATAACCAAACGCCGGGGGAATAGAACCTCTGAAGCGCGCACACTGGCAACGTTCTTGCAGCAGATTCCAATAGACAGAGATCCTGCTGATGCGCTTTGGCTGTGCATGAACCCCTCTGTTTGGTTTGCACGTTCAGTAGAAAACCGAGCGGCGTTGACGACTCTGTGGAGCCTGTGAGTGCACCTTATCCGCCTCTCTGTACACCTATACCCTCCCCTCTACACTCCTCCGTGGCACCTGCTTCAGGATGGCCTTAACGATCTGCACGCGATTCACCGACGAATATCAGCTGTTCGAGGAGCTGGGGAAGTAAGGACGAATGTTTCTTTGTTTTTATCATCTGTCATTCTCTCCCTCAGCGAATAGCTTGTTACGCAATAGGCCGCGCTGGTTTAGGGATACGCGGATTTCGTTGCTGGAGAGTCTGTGTGCTGAGCATGAACGTGCGTGTGCGCGTCGCTGACAGTTCATCCAACAGCCTAACCTATGATTGCAGAGGCTAAATGCGCTCTTGTGTGTATATGTGTATTTGCTTGTGTGTCTCGCTGGCCAGTCTAATTGCTTTCTATTTGCTTTAATCCCAGCATCCGAAGCCCTGCTTGCGTTTTGTGCTCATGTCGTTCGACAGGGTGGCGTCATTTTCCTCCATCCCGTTTAGCCGCTCCATCACCCCTCCTGCGTGACAGAAATGCACACACTGAATGCGACAGCTCTCCATGTAGTTGAGGATGACACACTCCCCAGCCAAGCACAGACCTGTGGTCCATTATCAGAGCCTGGCAGGGGACCTCTCACCTCTCCTCTGACAGAGCCCCACATGCCACCATACACTGATCAGACGAAACATTATGACTCCTGACAGGTGAAGTGCATAGCAGTGATTACCTCCTAATCACACTTGTTTGCAAGCAGCATATATTAGGCAGCAAGTGAACACTTAGTACTCAATGTTGTTAGAGGAAGGAACAAAAAAAAGGCCAGTCTGAGGACATGAGTGAGTTTGGCAAGGGCCAAACTGTGAAGACTAGATGACTTGGTTCAGATATTTTGGGCTGCAAACGTCTGTACAGTGTACTTGGTGAGTGTAAGGGGCAAAGACTGACCCACGTGGTTCTATCCTTTGGTGAGCTACTGTAGGTTAGACTGGTTGGGGGGTTCATGCTGGTTCTGATTGAAAAATGTCAGAATACTCAATATATCATAATTTGTTGCTTATAGGACTGCTTAGTCACCAATCAGTCAGGGTGCCTTTCAGATTACATGTGTTGCTTGTCTGGATGCACTCTGAGAAGAAGACATGCCAGTGGAGGTGAAGTTGATGCGTTGGGCAATGCTGTTGTGAAAATCCTTGGGTCCTATCAACCATGCTGATTCTACTTTGACTTGACCTACTGAAGTATTATTTCAAACCATGTCACTCTTTCAGGGAAATAATATTCCATTATGTGGATGGCTTTTATTAGCAGCATCATGCACACGACAACAAGCAAAAATGGTTCAGAATTGGTCTGAGGAGCGCAGCAACCTTTAGGTTTTAGTGCGTCCTCATAATTCTCCAGCCCTCAATTCAGTCTATCATTTAGCATCTATGGAGTGAGTTGGACCAACAAGTCTGTGTCCATGAAGGCCCCACGTCGG
Source organism: Valencia hispanica (assembly GCA_963556495.2). Lineage (NCBI taxonomy): Eukaryota > Metazoa > Chordata > Actinopteri > Cyprinodontiformes > Valenciidae > Valencia > Valencia hispanica. The sequence goes on from OY747703.1 coordinate 40,107,430, forward strand.
TGCCAAAAACCACAGCACTCCATCAGGGTACTAGCAGGTTGTTTTTGGAGCAAAATAGGACCCAGCACATTATTTGGCAGTTGGTCATAAAGTTATGCCTGTTTGATGTGTGTACAGCATGTATGTGCTGTACATGCTGCCTACAAGTCTTGCCTACTCTTTAAAAGGTGCAGGCCTCTGTTTATTGTGATGCTCTTCCTAACTTGCAGGCTTGCTCATCATCCTGTGGTCAGTCTGCACAATCCCAGAAGTCTACAGCTAGTGTTGACTTCCAGTCAAAGTAGAGGGACACAAAATGATGCACCCCATGTGTTCCTGTTTGAGGGACTGATCTTTCAAAACCTGTAAAATGAACACTTGTTTCCACTAAGGATAAGTAAAATGAGTCAGTCTGTGCAGCTCATCGTCCTTCCTTTATGACACTACACCCATCCATCAAACCGTATCCTCTTAGCTCACCTGATTTTTTTTTCTCAATGCTGCAGCAATATTTAAAAGATTTGTAAAAGATTCAGCAACATTTACATCCCCAAAATTTTTTTTGTCCTCCCTGGAAAATAGATCATACTCGGTAACTTTACTACGTCTCACAAATATACTCTTATAGATCAAAAGTTTTTAGAGGAAAGCTTCTCATTTATTTCAAAGTTAGATAACTAATGGTGCAAATCAGCATTTATCTCAGCAAGTAGTCAAAAAAAAAAAATGATTGACTTCTTTTTTTGTTGCAAACCTTTCTCCAAAAATAGCTATCAGATTTTAGGGTTGATTTCAGGTCATTAGGAGGAATGTTGAATGCTACAGCAGCCTCCATGACTAGAGCCCAGCCGAATTGAGACTGGTGGACCTCTCCAAGGTTGTGCTAAAAGCAGCACTGTGCTCCTTCTATTCCTCAAATATAGCTGACCTAGTTTTTTGATCTTCATTAATGACCCTGACACCAAAACAAAAAAAAGGTTTGTAGGGTAAATTAATTTGTGAAATGAACTGCAGCTTTTGAGTACAACATAAAGAATTCCCTGCAGACTAAAAGAACACGCAAACTCACCTCTGCACTTGATGTTCCACCCAATCACACTTCACCTGTCACTGTGCTTACTAATGTCAAAGGAAGTCCCCAAAATGTCCACCGTCAGTTGAAAATCCGTGTGTATGTACATCCACATCCGTTAGTGGTCAGTGTTTTAGTGGTTTTAGGGATCAGCATGGCCTCTAAATACTGGCAGGTGATGGAGAAAAATTGTAAAACAGCTTCATTAGCTAAGACATTTCTGGAAGTTGTCTTATTGTTTCAAGTTATGCATCAGTTGCTGTTGCTTTAATTTTGGATGTTTGTACTATATCTGGGTAGTACAACCCTGCGTGCATGTAGACCTTTGGTCAAAATCTTCCAGATGGCAAAAAGACAGGAGTGCTAAATTACAATACTGACTAGAAAACAAAATCCCAGCTAAATCTGAGGGTCTACGCTTTTCAAAGTCTCTCACAAGGGGTTTACAGGCAGATGCTAGATGGAGCAGCTGCAGATTTGGAGCTTTGTAAAAGATGTGTTTATGTTTTCATATAATGGGCTTAAGTATCAGCATACCCCTTTTAGGTTTTCATCAGAAATGATAAAAACATTTTCTTAATAGTTCTGTGCTTCTTTATTCTGCAAACTACTTAATAAACTCATATGTAAAAGCTGCAGCTTGGACACATGGATTAGTGTGTGAAAACCGATTTAACAAGACTCTTTTAGTGAATGCATTTCTAAAAAATAATGTATTCTTTAATTTTTATTTTTTTGTTGTTGTTGATTTCTAGTCTAGCCCAACCCTGCTCTAAATTTACCCTATGTGTAAATAGGAATTCCTTTTGAGGGAAAGTAGAAACAATTGTTTATATATGAGTCAATGTCACTCCTGGGGTGTTTGGTGCAATAAAAGCGTTTAATAAGCCAGAAAAAAAGTTTCAGTTGCTCAAATGTCATTGCAGACAAGTTAAACAATACTATGACAACACTTCTGTTTACTGATTTCCAACTGTGTGATGTAAAATAATGAAGAAAAGAGACAACGTTTGTCACTTCAGCCTGCCTACAGGTGTCATCCCTTACCTTTTTTTAAAGGTTATTGCTATCTAACTTTGCAAATCGATGACTAACAGCTTCGTCAGCTAATTGTTTCTCTTATCTGGCGTGATATTAATGCCAGTAAAACCTTCAGAGATCCTCTGATCAAAGTTTTATGGCCTCTTTCCAAGCTCAAGTTGTGCTAAGCTTTGCCATGCTGATGTTTTTAGCCAATTCAGTTTCTTAAACAAAACCAAACCAAAAACTACAGCTTTCAAATATTTTTACTGGCCTTTCTACCATGAGTAAACATAAATGATTTATATTAATAGACAGTGTAAAATAGGCTTTTACCACTGCTTTAAAACAAAGAGAAAATGATTAAGGAACTGCCATTTTAAGCTTTCTTTTGTACATTCTAAATGAGTGATTAGTGTTGTAAGCATTAGTCCCCTGTTTATTCCCTCAAGAACGTAGATCTTTGGGACGTCGCGTGACGTAGTGGTTGGTGCAGGCACCCCACGTGCAGCTGTCAACAACGCTGTCATCCCGAGTTCCAGATCCGTCTTCGTGGACTGTTGCCCCATGTCATTCCCCACTTCTCTCCCCCTTTCTACGCTATCCACTGTCAAATAAAGGCCACAACGGCCACAAAACCTTTAAAAAAGAAGAATGTAGATCCTTTACCTTAACTCTGAAATTTACAAAGATCTACCAACATTTCCAAACCCAGAATGTTTTATGACAAGCTTTTAAGGCTCAAAAGGATAAAATAAACCATTTTTGTACATTCAGCTTTCCTGTTGCTTCTAAAGTTTAACTCTAAAGAAGTTTTCAAAAGTTAGTTTTTCTGATGTAATCATAACAAACGTAACTAATACTGTAAAAAGCTAATTGTATGGTGTGGTCACTGATTTAAAACAATCTGATTTCTTAATTTGAGACCTGCCAGTCAGCTTTAAGGCCTTGCAGGCTAAAGTACATCTGATTTCATTCACCAGCTGTTTTTTGGAGACCCCCTTTGTAATATTTTCCTTCAGTTAGCTTTGTTTTTTTCAGTGGTCATATAATCTTCTACACAAGTCAGGGCATAGACCAAACAGTGATGGCTTTTCTGCTTGGGTTAGTTGCAAGAAACTCTCCTTTGAAACTCTCCTTGTTCTGCAACAGTTTGATAAAACCATCAAAAGCTAATGAAAAACCAGGAACAGAAACCTCATTCAACCTAGAGAGTCAGGTTGACATGACCCCTTTTCGAACGGCCAAATTTTTTGATCAAAGACACATCACTGAAGTATTTAACTTTGTGTTTAATTAAAGGGGAGCATTCTCTGTGGTCAGGAGGTGTGTGAAGATTTCATCTGGACAGGAGTATGCAGCTAAAATCATCAATACCAAGAAGCTTTCTGCTCGAGGTAAGAAACACAAGCACACATGTATGAACATAAATAAGAAAACACTTTGCATGAAAACCAGAAACACTCCCTGCTCATCACCCAGTTAAATGTTGATAGGCTCTGAATGATGCTGCCTCTTAGATTGGACTTGAGGTTAGAGTGGGACCACATGAATGTGTGCAGGGGTATTTTAATGTCACTGAGAGACAGATAGACAATCGAACTTGAAGGCAGGGAGAAAAACATCCACCTTGAGTTTGAATGTTTGAAGTTCTTTCTTTTGGTTTGCAGAAGGAAACAATGAACGGCTCAAGTAACATGCCATCCTGTATTTGCTCATTTGCACTTTTGGTGTGTGTGTTTTTTTTGTGTCCTATTTGTGTTATTCGTATTCGTCCTTTAGTTTTTATGCAAATATTAGTCACATTCACCCTTGTGTGTATATGTGCATGTGTTCTGTATTGATTCAGGGCTCTAGCTGGTCTTGTCGTCCCAGGGGCAGATCTCTTGCGAAGCCGACCCAGTTCTTTCACATCCGTCATTGTAATTGTAGCCGCTGGCCTGGTTGCCTCAAGCTCGGGACACACACATACACACACACTCATATTCATACTCGAGCTCATAAAGACACACTCTCAAACATGTGCATGCACAAGCACAGCCATGACCCAGCCTATTTGTGAATACTAACCAGTGGAGTGTTGTGCCTCTAAGGTTTCTTTTCTTCTGTCAAACAAAGTCCACTTATGCCAACACTTGATTGTTTGTACAAAATAGGGACCGGTACCAGAGCTCACAAACAACTAAAACAATTTTCTTACTAGTATCTTGCTCAGTTTTCTTTTGACCAACAAGAAAGTCATTGTTGAACAAGATACCATAATTGGTTGACCAGACTTTGTGTTATAGGTTTCCACATTCCCACTGGTCTAGGTTGGAGTCCTGGCTTGTCGCTACATGTCATCCTCAATCTAATGCATCCCCCTTTATACCCCCTTCTTTTTATACTGTCAGACGAAGGCAAAACATATGTTAAACAAACAGGATGGTATATTATTTGGTCAGTATTATATAATCAAAAGTAAACTGGAACCACTGAATTCAATTTATTGACCCAAAACTTTTTGCAGATATTGCAACTACTTTCATGGCCACCGATGAGTAAAATGTAGCAAATAGGCATGCTCAGGAGCTCCTTGAAATACAGCATGGTACTGTGATAGGATGTCACCTAAGCCCAGCTGGAAAATCTCCCCTCTACTAAATATTTCACAGACAACTGCGAATGGTATTATAAGTCAGTGGAAGCAACTGGCAATGAAAGCAACTCCGCCACAACGTGGTAGGCCACATAAAATCACAGATTGGGATCTGTGGATGCTTGCTATTTCTGCAGAAGTGGTCTTTAGATTCACTCAGGAATACTGTGTAGAGAGATTTAATGAATGGGTTTCCATGGATAACCAGCTGCATCCAAACCTTACATTACCAAGTGCAATAGAGAGAGCAGTGGAGACCTGTTCTCTTGAGAAGATTGTCTGTTAATTCAAGGATCTAGCCTGGGTTTGACTGTTGCAAGGAGAATGCCACTTTCCTCACTGCATTGTCAAGTACACTGTTTAATGGAGAGGGAATTATGGAGTGGGATTATTTATTTAAGAGTTGGGCTTGGTCTGTTTGTTCTAGTGAAAGCAACTCTTAATTCTTTTGCATATCGAGACAATTTTTAGAAATTTCACGCTTCAAACTTTAGGTAGGGCTCCTTCCATATCAACATGACTGTTTAAGCGCACAAAGCAAGGTTTTTAACAACATGGATGAAAAAGTTTGGTGTGGAAGACCTCGACTGGTCTGCACAGAGTCCTGACATTTCCCAAACAGGATTACTTTGGGATGCATTACAGCAGAGACTGCAACTTAGCCCTTCTTGTCCAATGTCGGTGTCACTGAAAGAATGGCCAGTAATTCCCGAAAAACACACTTCTAAATCTTGTGGAAAGCCTTCATACACGAATGGAAGCTGCTCTAGCTGTACAAGGTTGGCAGACACTGTGGATTAAACACACATATCCCTAAAGTTCACATATGTGAAGGGAAGTGGCCAAATACGTTTGACAGAGTAGTATTATTGTATATAGTATATGCGCTTGGCGTCATTTGGTAAAATAAACCCTTAAATATGTTTTAATAAATTTAAATAATCAATATTGATTAAACGTTTTGCATACAATTGAGATTGATCATTTGACTCTAATGGTCATTGTGAAGGTGTAACATAGAGATTTCCAATGGGAGTTAACTCATAGGGTACCAGGGATTTGTCCCTTACTCTTAACCCCAGGATTTCTACTCTGTCTTGAAAAAAAAACAAAATTGAGTATGGTGAACCATTTGTCATTCCAGACCCTTATGCCTGTTCCATTTTCTACCATAATTTAAAAAGTCTATTTTCTTTCTGATTAGATGGCAATTTCAGTGCAAAGATGACTGTTACACCTAGTATCATTGTTCATCATGACACTCAGGATAATCTGTAGCAGTGATACGAGTATGTCACCCATTAGCTTATGAATTTGTGCTAAAATATGTATGAGATTATAAAACAAGTTAGAGTTATCGTTTTCTAACATAAGATTGAAGCCCCAGTTAGAACAAACAATTGAAAATCTTATTAACCTGAAAAGATAATACAACTTTTTTTAAGAAACACAAGCTTAAGGTTTCATTTTCTCACGATAATGAGATAAGTGCAATACGAAAAGGTACAAATTCTTTTGTCCATGTTGGTGTCAGCCTCAGTAATAATTTGTATCTGTTCTCTGCTGGCTGCAAAACAAATGGCTCCCTGGGGATAATGACGTTTATCTTGATCTCAAGATTATATTATATATACTATTATGACAAAAATCGACTTGAGATTTTATGTCAAAATAATGGTACAGTAAAATTGTTATTAAAAAGTATTAAAAATTTCCTTTAATTCTCTTTACCTTGAGATGGATACTAGAAAAGAAACTTGAGATTCTACTTCTTCACATAGAGATAATGAAAACTGTATACAACAGAATAAATTCAAAATCTCCCTATTGTCCAAACAAGATAATGAAACTGATATTGTAACCAAAACAAGCTTGGGATTTTAGCATCTTGAGAAAATGAGATGTTGAAACTTTATTCACAACAAGACAAGCTCAAGATCTTGTTACCTAAATAATGGTTAAAAAAACTGTTGTCTAAGGTAATAAAATGGCTTTTGTGTAAAGTGTTATAGTTTCATATAAAACATTTGTAGATACATTTGGGAATTATCTGAATATAACTGATAATGGCAAGTTTGAGTCTGGAATACTGTGGGATTTTGAATCAGGGAAATGTGTAGAAAGCTTAGACACATTAGAGCTTATAGAAGACGAGACTGACATTTATCCAGCTACAAATGCTGAACACAAAAGCAAAGCCAAACACTCTACCTAATAAACAAATTCTTTCTACCTATAGGTCTAAGGGAATAAAACAACTCCTGTTTTTGCCCAAACTAGTAGTCAACTGTCTCCTTTGTTAGTGTGAAAATCCATGCACTTTAAAAATATATTTTTTCCAGTTCTATAATTTTTGTTTACCACTGCCCCATAGTGCTTATTTATCATACTTCTAGGATGCTGTTAATTTGGTCATTTCATACAAAATATTCACTGCTATATTATTTTGTTTTAAAGCAATTGGCTGTTCTCACCTTCCAGTTTTAGCCTACAAAGATTAATGACCAAATAAATGATAATCAGCATTTCCTCTTGTTTTTGTAGTTTATGTGTATGACTTTTTTTCAATGCAACATGAGATAAATACAGAACTTTCAAACATACAAAAAATACAGGCTATAACATTAATTAAAAAAATGTTAAATGTCTTTGGTGAAAAAAAGCAAAGTATTTTATTGAGTTGTCATATATTTGAACCAACAGTCCAGTCTTGTAGCTGACAATGATTCAAGTCAGAGATAAAATAATGCATTTCTTGGTTTTGCGGTATATTCTGCTGAATCCACAAAAAATCTTTTTTTTTTCTTCTTGGGTTGCAAAGACTAATCCAATGCAAGCTAATGTTGAATTGAACAACAGGTCTTCACAAATTGACTTTGATGGGGGATCTTTGACTTTCTTCTGTCAAAAGTGTTATTGTCAGTGGGAGCAGCATTCATAACTAAAAGCCATATTTGGAAAATGAATTGGCATTGTTATGATTGAATGAATGGCTTTTTTGTTAATGGCCCACTGGCATCTGATTTATGGATTCCCCCCAAACTTGCCAACAACACTGCATGCTCTGAAAGTGTTGTTTATAACCTGATTTTGTTTCTTTTCCCCTGTATTTTGTTTATGCCACAATCTACGTCTTGGATAATTACATCTAGCTTTGAACACATTGGGTTTGAACAGAGATTTATTTTTACAACTCTTTCATTGCACAACTCTAGGTGAAGCCAAAAAAAGATAAACAAATAGGCAAAAAAGAAAAAGGCTAAAACTCTCAGGAGTTGTTTTAAATACACCTTTTACCAGTCACTGTACGTTCACACATGTGTTTGTTGTGATATGTTGCTACCACTAGTGGACAGTCTCGGAAATATGTATGACATTCAGGATATTTCCATGTTTCATTCAGTTAAACATATGATTTTAAGACCTGTGTTCTTAGGTAAAATACCATTATTATTTTTTTTTGAGTCTTGAATTGGACTGTAGTATTTTAATGCCCTGGTTACCTAACTTTAGTGCTTCTTCCAATGCATAGATTAAGTTTTCTAATGGTAATTCATGAAAGGTTTCAACCAACAACTAAAAACAAATGTAATGAAATATATCACTTAGGAGCTGGCAGTGGATAAGTTAACAAAATTGTTTTGATTTTTATTCCCCAGCACAGAATGTCAAACTAAACTTTATCGAGAATTATTATGTAATATTTATTGTTCTTATCGGTTTTTCCCTCTTTTAGAATGTTTTTGTCTTAGCTTATAATTTCAAATGTAATTGTTAGGAGAACAAATAAAGGAAAGACATTTACTTGAAGACTTTTAGACCTACACAAAAAACTTGTTAGATAAAAAAAGTGTTACATTTCTTTGAAATCTTACCGTACACTAGTCTGGACAACCCTATTTGTCATCGGCTATGTGAAAACCATGGGATTTATGGGACCTGGCTTCACACCCTGAAATCACAGCACAACATCGATTGTGTATGCAGTTACTATTTAAATATAAATAAGGAATAATACCAAACCTTTTACCATTTTTATTTACCATTGTGTGTGGTTTGTGCCATTGTTGCTCAGAATTAGTACAGCCATTTACAGGAAGGACAACTGGCACTCTGAGTTTGGAGTAATGGGCGGTCTGGAAGAGCAGTGCTATTGTGTGATTGCACATAAGAGTGTCAGCCACACACGACCACTCGCTGTCTGTTAGTACCACCGGTGATGAATCAAGAAGCCCAACCTAAGGATAAAATAAATAATATCAGTATTTGAACTTCACCTTTTACATTAATACAAGATGCCAGTACTGGTTTGGACCGTCTTTTGCCTTCAGAACTGCCTTAATTCTTCATGTCATAGATGTGTCCAAAACACTCCTTGGAGACTTTGTGTGATGCTATCATGTAAATATGAATCAGTTACAGTATATTGTTAGCCGCAGATTCTTCATGCAAATCTCATGTTCCAGCACGTCCCAAATATAAAAGCGAGATCTGATGATGTAGAGATCACTGGGGTACAGAGAGCTCAGAAGACAGGTACACTGTGATTAGAAAGGGATGGATAAGGTCAGCAACCATATTCAGAAGAAATATTCCTCATATCATTACACCACCACCACCAGTATTTTGACATGTTGATACAAGGCAGGATGTTGCCTATTCATGCTTTCATGTTTTTTATGCTAAAATTTATCCCTAACATGCAAATGCTACAGCTGAAATTGAGGCTCATCATACCCGAGTGGTTGTCTGTTCTACTGTTGCCTTTCTATCACAAACCCAGGAGGTGGTTGTGTGTAAAATCCCAGTAAATCAGCACTCCATCAGGTACTCTGAGACCAACAACAATGCCTTGTTTAAAGTCACTTAGATTCCCTTTCTTGGCCAGTCTGGTTCTTAGTTTGTACTTCAGTTTGTTTTCTTCAACCCTTCTTATCACCAGAATCCACAACTTATTTCTGGGGTCTGCAATCTCCAGCTCTGAAGCTACAGGTGACTCTTTGGATCTTCGACAATGGGTTCTATAACCTTGGCCAAAAATGATAAAGAAACAACTGATGTTTATAAACATTGATACAATAACAGAAGCAGGTTTTAGCAGTTTTCAGTTTTTTAATGGCGTAATTGTATTGAATTTCCACAACAGAATGGCACTAAAATTACCAGTTTTTACCAATAGTTTTTTAATCTGTTGTTCTTGTCATAGGTTGAAAAACTGTCTCTCTACTTTTTCTTTGTTTTTTACATTACTGTCCAAAAACATCAACATCCCTGAAAAGAAAATGTATCCATCCTCTTTTGCAAATGTTTTATCTATATGTGTGTATGTGTGTATATATATGTATGTATATGTGTGTGTGTGTGTGTGTGTGTGTTTGTGTATGTATGCATATATGTATATATGTATGTTTCCTGTAGTAGATTGATGATGTAGTAGATATTTATCTAAAAGTTGTCTTTTGACAAAAGGCTATGTAACATTACTTACAAACATTACTAACATTACGGCTCTAAATAAGTTTTACTAAACTGGAGTGAGGGTAAAACTGGATCTTTGTATTGTACAGATTGCAAACCCGACATATACTATCCGTTTTGCTGATTTGTTTAACAAATAAAGTGCAATCAAGGGCTGGGTAATAAAAGAACTTCAATAACTTATTGAGAAACAAAAAATGTAAATAACAATGATAAAGGTAGGCTTAAGATTCAGTAAGATAGACAGTACTGGTGGCCTATCCGGGGCCAGCCACCATTATTTAAGCATTTTTTGGAAACTGGAGAGGAGATTGAAGGGAATAGTGTAAACTTGACTTGCATTATGTTCTGCCCTTTTAACTATTAGTGGAGCAAGCAGGTTGTACTCCTGTTGTAGTCCTGCAATTCTTAAAGGAATTGAGTGCTTCGCTGGAATATTTGAAAATAAATCTAATTATTAATGTTTTATTGCCTATTTAGTATTTATTTATCCTATTTTATTTAGTATGCTATGAACAAATACCATCTAAAAAACTAGACTTTTAATTTGACGCCGTTTCGTGATAATTATTGAAACTCTGCAATGCATAAAAAATGCTGTGATCTTTTTCTTTTTAATGTCCATAGTGGCGGAAAATCCATTTGTACCTTTTCTATTCTTTGTGTTGCATTGCTCTATCCCTTTTCCATTATGTCTTTTTTCCTACTGCTGTCCCGTCCTGTTTTTGTGTAAAAAGTCCCCTCTCACTATTTCTCTGTTCTACAAATGTTGACCGTTACTTGGTGCAGAGTCTGTAACGGACACCTCTGGAGACGGATCAGTGTCTCACCACTTGCATGGAGAGATTCTCCAAAAATACTGTGAAGAATAATCTCACTCCTTGTGCATGTGGGTCCGCCTCTAAAACACACACACGCACACACACACTAAATGTCTGCCTGTGTGTGTATATTCCAAGGTTTACATACAGGGCATGCTGGCGTGTCAGATATAGTCTTAGCCGCTTTATGTGATAAGCTCCAGAATTGCAACCCTGATTTCAGTTTCTCCGGCAGGATCATAAGCCATCGCCCACAACTCCCAACCCCCCCCTCCCAAGTTGCAGGCGTGCGTGTCAGTATCTGTAATTGACAGAGGTTTAAGATAGGACTAGTGGCTAGAATGCAGGCAGATCAAAGCACACACTGTGTGCATTGGACGTTTCCTGTCGTGTGGGCACGTATGCGGTGGTCCTGCTGGGGCTGGTCTCTCTCTTGCATTCTACAATCCTGATTATGCAGCATTTCATTAGAAGCAGTAGATGAGTCAGGGAACAAGAGGGGGCAAGAAAATATGGCAAATGACAGGAAGCAGGGAAAAGGGAGATAATAAAAGAAATGATGGCAAGTCAGTACTTGAGATTTTGTGTTCATGCATTGACTCTCTCTCACAGCAGTTGATTTGTACTCTCTCTTCATGCTTGTGTCGGTGTCCTGTCACTGCTTCTCTGCTTGCCATCTCTTGTCACTTTATATTTGCTGGTGGTGTGCTGTGCATGTGTGGGTGTGTGCTGCCGTGCTGTCGCTTATGCGACCCTCAGCTGTTTTTAGGTGTCTTGAATATATATATATATATATATATATATATATATATATATATATATATATATATATATATATATATATATATATATATATATATATATATATAAAGCCTGTTAATTAAATTTTTTTAGATGTTGCATTGCACGATAAAGGAAATCGGGCCTAGGCTTGATTGTTTGAACAGCTTTTGTAGAATCCTAAGATTTTATTAAAACAAAATGGTTATTTTTGAATTTGTCTTGTTCCTCCTTTTCAAGGTTATCAATTAATAGCTAACCCTAATTGTATTTTTTTTTTCAGTTTTATGTTCTGTTTTTCCAGTTTCACTACTACTCTGATTCACCTTGATTTGTTGAGAGGTAAAATGAGGGATTGCAGAGACATGACGATACGAACGTTGGGGATGGAAAGAGATGGAGATTGGAGAAACAGGAGGGAAGGGGAATCACATGACTCACTGGGTACTTGAAGGCTAAAAATAAATGCTGTTCGTGCTCTCATGCTGTCTGTCTCTATCTGAGACACACATGTGAGTGCAAACGGCTTTGAAAGTATTCCATCTTTTGAACAGAGCCATGGTTTTTGGTTTCAGTTAAAGCCTTTCATTGGGAAGTGTACCTCTGCACAATCTGTAAATCTATATGAATACACACTATATATTTGTCAAGATACTGTATCTACTGTATGTTGCGTGCAATGTGTTGACAGTTTATTTCTTCAATTGCTTGTTAATCTGGAAACATTTTGTGTTATGCAAATGTCAAAAATCTAATTGAGATAAAAAAAAAAATTGGACAAAACTATTCATGTTTGAATTTGGTAAATTGATATTTGCTGTTTGAATATTTATTTTTGCAAGCTTGAGACAGACATTGAGATATTTAAAAATAATAATACTAGGCATGGACCAGTATGAGATTCTCACTGTATGATTTCTTTGAGTAAAACAACATGGTCTCACTGTACCGTGATGTTAACAAATAAAAAGGATACACTATCTGGTTGCTTTTATTTAAAGCAGCTTGTCAACCATAGTTTTTAAACTGTTACATAATAAGAGTGATTCCTTCCTTCAGTTTTTTGTATGCTTGAAAAAAGTCACTATAAACAAAATTGTTCCCCTCACAAGTAGCCCTGGGCTAGTAAGAAAAGCCCCTTTTAGAATAATACCTTCAACCTATGTGTTCTTTATGCTTTGCAATCAACTAAAATGCTTTGACCTTGTCTGACCTTTTTTATTGAGACATTTTGAGTATTTTTTTCTTCATCTGATACTTCTGAATCTTGAATCTCCTTCAGGGTTTGGTAAGACAAGGTGCAGTACTATCTATAACCCGGGTCTGAAACATCTCTTAATAATTCTGTCTCCGATTCCTGCCACTAGAAGTCCTTGCAAATGCAAGGTGACTTGTTAACCTGCAGATCTTTGAGGAAGTCTCCATGCGAAACCTCATCCAAATCTTCTACCTCATCCACTTTCTATCTTGAATGAACACAGTTCAGGGAAACCTTAATGGTTTGCTGACCTGTGCCTTACTTCTAGCTATTTTGTAAAAAAAAAATATTAAAGTAATACCTAAATAGAAAATGTCCCAAATAGGTGATCAAAATTAGAACATATGCTCAAAGAGACACTTCCACAAACTTTCTAGTAGTGATACTAAATCTGTTGATAATTAACACAAATTTAAAACCTTAATCTAGTCTTAATAAAGGACTAATAGCGAGAGCCCATCCTGCTAGATTTCAGGAGGCATTTTACCTGACTTCATAGGATACTTTCATCTTTAGTTTAAAGTCTTATAACTTTAAGCTAAAAAATGAAAATAGCAGCTGTTACATTTAAAATGGCCTTTTGGTGACTTACTTTGTAAAGAGAGAACCAACAGCATGACAAATAAGCCTAATAGACTTCAAGAAAAGCAATCTTAATTATACACTATGTGTTCCCCACGTCTCTTTGTGTGCTGTTTGTCCTCCCTCTAGTATTTCTCCTTGTCTGGCCCCATGGCAATTAATCTGTTCTTTAGCTGCTGCTGTATGTGCATTTTATGAAAAACATACAACATAAAAAACCTCTTCTATCTTTGTTACAGTCTTTTCTAAAACGAATTGTTCTAATTTGATGTAGAAACATTTGGATTCAGTAAGAAGGTGATCTTTTTCTTGGGAAGAGATTCTTATGGTATGATAACCTCTCTCCTCTAATAACATAGCCAACTTCTTCATTTAAAGCAGACGAATAAGGGTAATTTGTACTGCTGCTAAGTTTTGATAATGTTAGATATAGCGTTTCTTTTGACTTTGAAACATAGAATTAAGAAAAAAATACAGAATGAAGACCTGCTAAATTTAGCAGTTGCAGAATATTGTATCTTTTTGCCATGATGTTTGTTACAACTTTACAAAAGTATAATGAGCTAATAGTTGGGCCATCTGCTCTGGTAGCTAGTGCAGGTCATACTGCCATCTATATAAGTATCTTCTTATACTTTCTCTGGAATTAGGCTACAGCAAAACATTGCCCACTGATTGCTTACAATCCTTTTTGTTAGCTGAAACTATTCAAACTGATTTAGCATGCTTTGTCTTGACTTTTACAGCTAAGGCCATTGGCATGATTGCATTGATGCTCTATTGATGTAACTTACTGTAAATGTAGACAATCATACATTGCAGGATATCGCATGTTGCCAAAGAGTCATGGAGATAATATTACAAGTAGCTTGCATACCAAGTGGTAAAAAGTTGGCATGCGCCTTGAGGTGTTAACAGCAACTAATATTACAACTAAAGGACGAAGCACAAGTAAAGCAGACAACAGTTGGCAACCTAAAGGTCTTTACTTGATAGCTTTTCTCTACAACACATATATTGTGTCTTCTTTTTATTGTTCATAGCATAGGCTGGCTGCAGTAGCAGCTGGGCCATCTACAAACCAAGAGAATACAAAAAGAGCCTCTCTATGACATGTAGACACCCACTTTCTTTACCACCTCAGGACAAATAAAAATCATGTTCAAGCCTGAAACGAACTAGTCTTGTATATGCTAGCATAACATGAATGCAAGGAACTGAGAAATACATCAGTGAATAAAGTAGCTATGTACAGTAAGCTTCCTTTATCCCTATCATATGGGTGTATCTTTTTCATCTTGAGCAGCTTAAGTTGCCGATATTGACTTTAGCCAATTCCCATTTGTCTTTAAGAACTTTAATATAAGAAGATATAGGAACAGCATTCAAAATATATTTGGATTACTAGTGCCTTAATGTTGCAAACATTTATATTTGAACAAAATTATCAGGCTTTATTTTCTAGAACTACTGTTTTGCTCTGACACACAATCACAAGCAGGAGTTACTGTAGAGATTTCACACCTCTCACATGTCCTACATTTACATTCAGAAGATGGGAGACTATTTTGAACACTCTCCCATACGAGCACCCTTTCTCCCACTTACAGCACATATATAGTTGTAATTAATAAAATGCTCATTTCATATAACATCCAAAAGCAGTATGTTTTTCTATTTCTGATTCTAGTTTTCAGTGTTAAGAGCAAACTTTGTGACTGTTATTCTTAAATTACTTATGCAGCAGAAAGAGTATATACAGTTGGATTTTTTTTTATAAATGGATGTTATAAAAGCTTTTGACACAGTGAATTAAAAATTACTAGTATTTAAATTACACAAGTTTGGAATCAGAGGATTCCTCATGTTTGACTGCATAGACTGCAGATATGAATATCTGCATGTAAATAATGATTCTGAGTAGCTGAATGGGGCATTTAACATGTCACAGGATTTGTTACTTGTTCCATTATTGTTTCTATTTTGTATACATGTTTTATGTTGTTTTCTTTTGCTGATGATGCAAACTTTTTCTGTAGTGGGTAAAATCTAACATAGCTTTTGGAGAATTAATTAATCTAAAACAATAATTTAATAGAAACTATCTATTCATCTTAAAAAAGCAAACTGTGTATATATGGAAACTGTACGTCTTGTAAAATCTTTACGGCAGACTCTTTCAGTTGACAAAATTTGGTATTTAACCTGGGGTGTAATTTAATTAATCATTATAACTGTAATAACTGTTGGATAGTAAGTGCACTTTACAGAATTTGCACCTCTTGTAATGACCTGGCAGAGGTCCACACTCTGAGTGCTCTTCTAGTTTTAATTTAATCTAGTTTTTTTATTTTTTATTTATTTTATTCTGCCTGAAAATCAGCAATAGGACGCCAACACGGCATCAACACGACAGTAACAAGCCTGGTTGGAAAATAAAGCATACTTTAGCTTACCAGAACAGTCATTTGTCGTTATCTTCGTCTTCCTCACTAAAGCCACTGAAGTCGTCTTTTTCAGTGTATTTCAATTCAAATTCAAATTCAAAATTACTTTATTAATCCCAAAGGGAAATTAAATGTTGTTGTAACTCATTATGCAAGTTTCTTCAAAGATTTGTTGTAGATGCTGATGGCTGTGGGTAGGGATGATCTCCTGTGGCGCTCTGCAGATCTGAAGAAGCCTCTGACTGAAGACGCTCTGTAGTTGTATGACAGTCTGATGTAGAGGATGCTCTGGATCTATGGCGTCTTCTTTTCAACTCATCAGGGTTTTGTGGCTGTAGTTGAGGTATTATTTGAGCTTTTGTGATGTTAATCAGCTGCTGCCAGTTGTAAACCACCTTGTTGCCATGGTTATGCATCATAACAAATGTCCAAAAATAAAAAGTATCAGCAAAAATTCTTCCAGCTGCACAGCATTCAAAACCAGAGAGAACAGTTGTCCACAAAAACAATGTTTCTACCAGAAATGGAAGAATTAAAGTTTTTTTTTTTTTTTTTTTAAAGAAAAAAAATGAACCAAAGGAACAGAGCTACCCCAATATGATGCCACCTTGAGCGGCGCAATTCCGGAATTTATGTCCTCTGAAAGCTTTGGTCGTCTTTTTACACTGACTCAATTCTTCCCGTTTCCTCCTCCAACGTCTCACCATGTATTCATTGATATCAAGCTTACATGCAGTAACTATTTCCTTCTTTGACAGCCAGCTCGATTGCCTTTCACTTTAAAGCTGTATCATATGCATTTCTTTGTGTGTTTTCCATGATGAGGGTGTATGCAAGAAAAATACTGGTAGTGTCTTCTTCGGCGCATAATCTTTCCCTCACTTGTCTCTCAGATTTACGCTTCCTGCTATAGTGCCCCCTGGAGGCCATTTGCCAGTAAAAAAAAATCTATAAATTAGCCACATCATTGTATAGGACACAGGGTCCAAAGCGTGTAAGTAGTGACTTATAGTCCAAAACATTACTGTCAATTTAGAAAAGTGTATTTTCACTAAGATTTAAGATATGAAGAAATTTGAAATGTCAACATGCAACTGTTATATATATTAAACTGGGAAGTGTTGCTCAGATAAAAATGTCCAGTACTTCGAAAATGTTAAAAAATAATTATAAAAATGACAAATGTGACATTATAAGCCTGAGGTTTGACTTTAAACTTTACCAAGGTAGGTGTTATTTATGCTTTAGCTTCAGCAACTTTCAGTATTCCATTTGTTTGATTTGGTTTGTCCTTCATTTTGTATGCTACTGGACAAAGTGAATTATGAACAACCTTGCAAGAAACAATATTTGCAAAGTGAACCTTTAATAATGTGATTGTATTGTAACCTCAGCGCTGCAAATGCTCCTCACCTGGAGAACAGAACAGTTAGCTCAACATGTTGAGCTCATAAATATTAACAAGGCACAGTATGGCCTGATTTATACATGCAAATCTCTGTATGTAATTGTAAAAGTGTTTGTGTCTGCTTGTTTTTCTTGGTCATCTTGTCAGGATGTCCTCAGACTACGCTCCTTGGATTAAAACTCTTTCACATATTGGACGAATGTCTGTGTCTTAAACCTGAACATGATAAATATTACCATGATGTACTCCATAGGCCTATTGGAGCAGTTTTATCTTTGACACCAGCTGATTTTTGTTTCTCATCTGAGGGGGGAAGCTGATGAGTTATTGGTTTCATAACTCATCCTCTGTTGGTAATCAGCCGAGGGTGACGGTGTGTCTGCTTTTTGAATGGTTTTATTAGGCCCCTGTGTTCTGTAAGTCGAAGAAAGGAATCGTGTGGAGGAAGATGGCTCCACTGCTGCCCACTTAGGATGTACCACTTGCCTTTCTCTTTCTTTTTAATTAATACCCTTAATTAATTTAGAGGACAGCATTTCCCTGAACCTGCTGTGCTGTGTGTGGTTGAGATTTGCCTGAGTGTAACAGTTAAGATTGAGGAGAAGATTTATAATTGATTGTACTTTGACTGTGGCCAACCCAGAGTGTGTTTTCAAACTACTTGTAATGCGACACTATATTTCAATTCAATTCAGTTTATTTATATAGCGCCAATTCACAACAGATGTCATCTCAAGGCACTTAACAAGAAGTCATTTCAATACATTTATACAAACATTCCAATCAGTTATAAAGTTTCCTATTTAAGGAATCCCAGCAGATTGCGTCAGTCACTGGCGTGAGGTTGGGCCCCGTTGATGCAGACTTTCCAACCACAGCAATCCTTCAGCAATCCCTCATACGGAGCAAGCATGTAGCGACGGTGGAGAGGAAAAACTCCCCTTTAACAGGAAGAAACCTCCAACAGAACCAGGCTCAGTAGGAGCGGCCATCTGCCACGACCGTCTGGGGGTTTGAGAAGACAGAGCAGAGCCACAGAAGGAACAGAAGATCTGATATAAGAGAACTTTCTATGTTACAGAAAGTAAAAAGTTGGTAACAGGACACAGTGGATGTTCAGTTACTGGGAGCATAATCCCAGTCGATGCCCCGCGTCCAACAGGGCATTGCAGCCAAACAGGATACCAGACCAGGTATATCTTCTATGGAGAGAAAAACACTGAGAGAAAACAAAGTTAACAGTCGAAATAACATAATGTACTGTAATACAACTGGAGAGTCGAAGGAGAAAAGGAAGTAGCAGAGTGAAGAAAATTGGTAAGTCTGTCCTCCATCAGTCTAAGCCTATAGCAGCATAACTACAGAGATAGCTCAGGATGACCTAAGCCACTCTAACTATAAGCTTTATCAAACAGGAAAGTTTAAAGCCTGGCCTTAAAAGTAAACAGAGTGTCTGCCTCACGGACTAAAGCTGGGAGCTGGTTCCACAGGAGAGGAGCCTGATAACTAAAAGATCTGCCTCCCATTCTACTTTTAGAAATCCTAGGAACTACAAGTAAACCTGCAGTCTGAGAGCGAAGTGCTCTGTTAGGAACATATGAAACATTTAGATCTCTGATGTATGATGGAGCTTGATTATTAAGGGCTTTATATGTAAGAAGAAGGATCTTAAATTCTATTCTGGATTTAACAGGGAGCCAATGAAGGGAAGCTAAAACAGGAGAAATGTGATCTCTCTTTTTAATATTCATCAGAACTCTTGCTGCCGTATTTTGGATCAACTGAAGGCTTTTAATGGCATTTTGTGGACTACCTGATAGTAAAGAATTACAGTAGTCCAGCCTTGAGGTAACAAATGCATGGACTAGTTTCTCAGCATCACTCCTGGACAGGATGTTTCTAATTTTAGCAATATTCCGGAGATGAAAGAAAGAAATCCTAGAAACCTGTTTTAATATGGGATTTAAATGTCAAGTCTTGGTCAAAAATAACGCCGAGGTTCTTTACGTTATTACTGGGGGCCAATTTAATGCCATCCAGATGAAGCGATTGACTAATCAGTTTCTGTTTAAGAACTTCTGGTCCAAAGACAGCAACTTCTGTTTTGTCAGGATTTAAAAGCAAAAAGTTTAGGGTCATCCATGTTTTTATGTCTTCCAGACATGCCTGTAATCTACCTAACTGACTGGGTTCATCAGGATTTATGGATAAATATAGTTGTGTATCATCTGCATAGCTGTGGAAATTTATCCCATGCTGTCTAATGATTCTACCGATTGGGAGCATATATATGGTGAACAGAATTGGTCCAAGCACAGAACCCTGTGGAACTCCACAAGTAACCCTTGAGAGTGAAGAAGATTTATCATTTAGATGAACAAACTGGAATCTATCAGACAAATATGATTTAAACCAGCCTAGTGCTGTTCCTTTGATCCCTGCAACATGTTCAAGCCTTTCTAAGAGAATATTATGATCGACTGTATCAAAAGCAGCACTGAGATC
Organism: Valencia hispanica; assembly: GCA_963556495.2. Lineage (NCBI taxonomy): Eukaryota > Metazoa > Chordata > Actinopteri > Cyprinodontiformes > Valenciidae > Valencia > Valencia hispanica. Next base: position 40,127,418 of record OY747703.1, read on the forward strand.
TAACAAAACCAGAACAGACACAAGTCCATTATCTGAGGCCATGAGAATATCATTAGTAACCTTCACCAGTGCTGTTTCAGTGCTATGATGAGCTCTAAAACCTGACTGAAACTCTTCAAACAGCTCGTTACTGTTTAGATGCTCACAGACTTGATTAGCAACAATTTTCTCAAGGACTTTGGATAAGAAAGGAAGGTTAGATATAGGTCTGTAATTCACTAAGTCATCTTGATCAAGGGAAGGTTTCTTGAGTAAAGGTTTAATCACGGCTATTTTAAATTCCTGTGGTACGTATCCGTTTACTAAGGATAGATTCATCATATCCAAAATGGGGCCAGGAACCAAATGGAACACTTCTTTAAATAATTTGGTTGGAATTGGGTCCAACATACAAGTTGAAGGTTTAGATGAGGCTAATATTTTTGATAATTCCGAAAGCTCGACTGAATCAAAACAGCCTAAGCACAACTGAGGTTGTACAGTTCTTTCCAATACTGCCTCATTTACTGAGGATAAAGTAATCATGTTTGGGAGGATGCCAATGATTTTATTTTTAATAGAATTAATTTTAGTTATGAAGAATCACATAAAATCATCACTGCTAAGAGCTGGGGGAATAGTTGGCTCAACAGAGCTATGACTCTGTGTAAGTTTGGCAACTGTAGCAAAAAGAAACCTAGGATTGTTTTTATTCGCCTCTATTAATGATGAAAAATATGCTGTTCTAGCTTGTCGAACGGTCTTTTTATACAGGAGTAGACTGTTATTCCAGATTAAATAGGAATCCTCTAGGTGTGTAGAGCGCCATTTTCTCTCCAACTTCCTAGTATTCTGCTTTAAAGTACGCAACTCTCCGTTGAACCAAGGAGTCAGCCTCCTATGGCTAGCCACTTTCTTTTTTAAGGGGGCTACACTATCTAATGCCAAACGCAATGAGGAAGTAACGCTGTGAACCAGACCATCAATTTCTGAAGGATTAGAGATAGAATTGCTGCCATTCACTGTGTTACCCTGAGACACTAAGGAAAGTAAGAATGGAACAGATTCTTTAAAAATTGTTACAGCATTGTCTGATAAAGCTCTACTATAATGAAATTTTCTTTCAGATTTAAGATGGTCAGTTAAAGTAAATTCAAAAGTTATTAAGAAGTTGTCAGACAGGACCGGGTTATGTGGGTGGACTGTTATTTCCTTACATTCAATACCGTATGTCAGTACAAGGTCCAAAGTGTGTTTACCCGAGTGGGTCGATCCCTGTACTTTTTGAGTAAAGCCAATTGAGTCTAAAATAGCATTAAAGGCTGCATTTAGGCTATCACTTTCAGTATCCACATGAATATTAAAGTCCCCCACTATAATGACCCTATCAGTATATAATACTAAATCAGATAAAAATTTTGAGATCTGATCCAAGAATTGAGAGTAAGGGCCTGGTGGACGATACAAAACCTCAAACAAAAATGGTCTTAATGTTTTGCAACTTGGAAGAGGAAAATTAAGGGTTAGATGTTCAAAAGAACTGTAGCTATCAATTGGTCTGGGACTAATTAGTAAATCAGAACGGAAAATGGTTGCAACTCCTCCTCCTCGCCCAGTATTTCTAGGAATGTGAAAATTTAAATGACTGGAAGGAGTTGACTCATTTATACTGACATAATCCTCCTGCTGCAACCATGTTTCTGTGAGACAAAGGAAATCAATGTAATTATCACAAATCAAGTCATTTACTAACAAAGTCTTTGAGGAGAGAGATCTTGTGTTTAATAAACCACATTTAATAGATTTATTTTTCTGTTCAGTCAAAGTTGTATTTATTTTTATGAGATTTCCATGATTTGCTTTTGTTGGCTTAACTTTTAATCCATTTAACTTTGGCCATGGGCAAGACACTGTTTCTATAGGGTAATGGGTGGGTAACAGTACAGAAGCAGCAGAGAGGTGGGTTAAACTACGACTCTGCTTCCTGGTCTGGACCCTGGGTTGTCAGTGTTTTGGAGGACTAATAAATTCGGCCATATTCCTAGAAAGAAGAGCTGCTCCATCCAAAGTGGGATGGATGCAGTCTCTCCGGATCAGACCAGGTTTTCCCCAAAATGTTCTCCAGTTATCAATGTAGCCCACATTGTTTGCAGGACACCACCCAGACAACCATTGATGGAATGACAGCATGCGGCTAAACATGTCGTCACTGGTCCGATTAGGCAGGGGACCAGAAAAGATTACAGAGTCTGACATTGTTTTGGCAAACTTACACACCGAAGCAACACTAATTTTAGTGACCTCCGATTGGCGTAACCGGGTGTCATTACCGCCAGCGTGAATAACAATCTTACTATATTTACGCTTATCTTTAGCCAGCAGTTTCAGGTAGGATTTGATGTCGCCCGTTCTGGCCCCTGGCAAGCATTTGACTATGGTCAATGGTGTCTCTAATGCCACGTTTCTGACTATGAAGCTGCCAATTACCAGGGTCGGCTTCTCAGCAGGTGTGTCGCTGAGCGGGGAAAATATGTTAGAAACGCAGACCGGTTGGTGGTGGCCCGGGGGCTGGGTCCTAGAACTATGCTTCCTACATACCGTAACCCAGCCGGCTTGAGGTCCCGGATGCGCTGGCTCTACCGGAGGACGGCTAGGGGGTTCTACCCTTGTTGGCTCCGCGCTGGCTAATGGGCTTCGGCTATCTGCTGGTTTTTCAACAGCGCGGAGCCGTGCTTCTAATTCTGATACCCTCGCCTCCAAAGCTACAAAAATATTACATTTATTACAGTTACCATTATCACTAAAGGAGGCAGGGAAGTAACTAAACATCTGACAGAGAGAGCAAGAGAGAAGAGAAGAGTTAGAGACAGGAGAGAGAAGAGTAGCCATAGCCGCAATGAAGCTAAGCTAACTGAGCTAGCGAGACCTTACCACCCCAAGAAAAGCTGTGTGAAACACAAGGAGTTCCCAAAACGTAAAGTGCACCACCACAAAACGTGTGTTTTAGTGTGCTTGTGTGTTAAAATATAAAAGCATCTTAAGTAGGCTAATGTATAGCAGCCATTCAAAGTATCAAAAACTGTGAGAACTTAGAATTTAATTTGGAGAATCATTTAATTTATTGATCATCAGCACTGTAATGAAAGTTGCTTGGAGTTTATTGTTGTGTGGGTCATGAAAACACATTAGGCGGATTTCAAATAGGATGCAGTACTATTCTGGTGTATGTGTTGCATGGTAAAAAAGCAGGGATGGTATGTAGACAGTTCTCCCAACTCCATCAATTTTGTCACTGCTTGCCCTTATTTTTATATTCATTGTTTATCTGACAACCTGACAGATGGCTTCAGTCAAGGTATGGGCTGGTTTCTGGTATTTACCCTTTAGTCATGATTGTGTTGATCTGGAACTGGTTGTCTTTTTAAATTTCCAGTAAGATAGCAGAATTCAGTTAAGCAAATCATTTTGGTTACAGATGCAATCTTGCAAAGTTCCACTACTTGGCCTGTGGCTTCAATGGTTGTGTGTTTAACAATACACCCAAAGTAAAACGGGATTGTTCCTGCAGTCAATCGCTCAGTTTCAATCCCTTGTGGTCAAATGAGGAACTCAGTCATCTTCAAGATATATATAAGTTTGAGAGGAATTTAGCTTTGACGTATAGTGCATCATCACCTTGCTACCCTAAGTAGCCATGTGTAGATGGGTACACTAAAGTTTTATTGTTATGGACATGTTCAGCAACAATACTTAAAGCTGTGGTGTTTAAACAATGCTCAGTTAGTACTAAGCGGCTCAAAAGTGTTTCCCTCTCAAGCTTCAATGTGGCAGAAGAACTAAAAAGGGAAGGAACCACAGAAAACATTTTTTTGCTGCTTTCACTTTAACATAACTCTTTTATAGCCCTATTGAGAGCATGTCAGCTATGATTTTTGGTTTTAAAAATGATAAATACCATTATACCCTTTTATGATAGTTCCTCAGTGAAACATCCTGGTCTCTCCATCGCTGACTGCATTCTTAGTCTACAACAGAAATTCGCAATTAATTTACTCATAATCAGATTTAAAACTTTCTAAAATGTCAGATCAATATCCAATCAAATTTTTATTTTCCATATTGTTGCAGCCTCGTTCTTGAGCTTACTGGTCCCAACTGAGCAGTCCACTGTCTGCATTTCTCCTGAAGATGACACTAGAATCCATGCCCAGTAATGTGTGTCTAAGAGACTGCATAAAATCCTGAAATCTGCGTATTCCTTAAAGTGAGCCATTATGACATGTAGAGATCCATATGCTTCAGCGCAGATTATATTTGGTGGCACAAACTTCCATCGAGCTTGTGAGGGGGGGGTTATGTGGTGTCATTTTTAATCTGTAAAGCACTTTGAGCTCCAAATCTCTGTATAAAAAGCTTTTGATAGATTTAAGGTCATGCCACAGCATCTAATCAGATCTGTATCCAAACTTGGAATAGGCCACTTCAAAATGTTTTTTTTTTCTTCATTAAGAGTTGGGCTTGCAACTGTGCTTTGAATCATTGTTCACTTAACTTTAATTTGAGGTCACAAGTAGATGTCTTAGCATTTTCCTTCAGGATTTTCTGGTTAGGAGCAGATTTCAGGGTTCCATTAATTATGGCAAGTTATCCAGATCTCGGATCAGCAACGCACTGGGATTATAATATTTTTGTTCTTAAACACTCTGTTAATTTCATGTCAGGTGTAATGCAATCACATTTTTCAAAAAGTCAGACTGTTTATCATCCGTCCACAGAATATTTTCTTTAAAGTCTTGGAAATCATCAGGATGTTATTTTGGCAAATGTGAGATCGGTCTTTGTGATCTTTTTGCTGAAGTTATTTTTCACCTTGGGACTTTCAAATGAAAGTCAATTTTCACCCAGTCTCCTTCTTATTGTTGCATGAACACAGACCTTAACTGAGGGAGGTAAAGACTGCAGTATTTAGATGTGGTTTAGAGTTTTTTTTAATGACCTAATGAATGAGTTGTTGTTTTGCTCTTGGAGCAACTGCGGTAGGTCGTCCACACCTGGGAAGGTTCACCACTGTTCAGTGTTTTCTATACTCGTGAATTATGGCTCTAACTATTTTTCACTGGAGTCGCAACGCCTTAGAAATGACTTTATAACCCTTTCTAGGCTTATAGATATCAATGACTTTGTTACATCTGCTTGTAAATTCTTTAACACTGGTAATGATGTATTGCATTTTGAAATCCTGTAGCCTACTTGATGTTGTCAGACAGATTTATTTTAAGATTACAACGGTCTGGCAGTAATCGGGGCTAGGTGCAGTTGAACTCAACTTTCCCAATAATGTGGTTATTCTCAGTTGAGTCATGATTGAAGGGGGTGAGATTTTTTCACATAGTGCCAGGCTAGAGAGTTTTCTTCGCCTAATAAATAATTTGAAAACTGCATATTGTAATTACTCAGGTTATCTTTCTCTGATGTTAAATTTTCTCTGGTGATCTATAATACTTGATTGTAAAAGCATGTGTTACACTTAAATCTGTTGTTATGAAACATCTGTTTTATTGGTATTCTGATCATTGTGCCACTGATCTGTTAAATTTATTTTTCATTTATTTTTCCTTTCACTTTTCATGTCTAAAATTGAGTTGTCTCTTTCTGTTCCTAATTTTGGTGTTATTGGGTATAATGGATGTGAAATTGAACTCTCAAACATAATACACCCCTACACTGTGACTGCACATGTGAGCCTTTAGGAAACTAAAAGAGGAAGAAGCCGGTTAGTGGTCTGATTTTGGAAATTCCCATATAGTCTGATAATTCATATGATGCAAGGATTTTAGGGGTCAGTTTGGAAAAGCTGTCATTGCAACACTTTGGAGTTATTTTATTTGTAGTTGTGGATATGTATGTTTTTAATACCCCCAAAAAATAAGAACATATTCATTACTGAATTTGCTCAAATATATGGGCAACAGAATATGTTCGTTCATTGTAGTGGGATGTTAGTCTCATGTTGGTGTACAAATGTTTACTTTAAATGAAATGATTCATGAATGGAGCCAAATCTTGATTAAATATGACTAATATATTAGATCGGAAGCTTATTCTACGTCTTTATGTAGTGATGGTTATTTTTTGACCTCCAGCTCCACATCATTTTGAAGAACCCCAAATGAGTTGATGGAAATTAGTCTCCTCCATGATTTTGAAAAGTATTTAAAAGTTTTGCTTTTGGAGTCATCAAATGTCAGTGGTATGACTAAGATAAATTATATATGGTTCAAAAAGACTCAAATGTCTTGTTTTCAGATCTCTTAGTTAATAACTGATGTGGAACTGTGAGGTTCACAACTTCATGGTTTTAAGAAAATCTATTTCTTGGAAAAACAAAAAACAACAACTTTGTTTTCTCATTGTTACCAAGTGGTTGCAACTGACTGGAGTAGGTCAATCTCTGTGCTTATGCAGTGCCTTACAAAAGTATTCCTAACCCTTTGAATTTAGCATATTTTCACATTATAGCCCCAAACATGTATGCACTTTATTGGGACTTTATGTAATGGAACAACACATAGTAGTGCATAGTTTACAAAATGCTTTGTAAATAAATGTTTTGGGAAAACAAAACAGGATTTGCATTAGTATAAATCCCAATCCCTGAGTCTGTACTTTGTAAATTTTTTTAGAACTACCTTTTGCTGCAATTATAGCTGCAAGAAATTTGGGGTTATATTTCTTCCAGCTTCCTACATCTAGAAAGTAAAATGTTGGCCTATCATTCTTACCTCAAGTTCAGTCACACATGAATGAGAAACTGTAAGGTTTCACATTTGGCTTCACCCATCTTCCCATCATTTCTGACCTGGCTCCCTCTTTCTGTTGGGGCAAAAAAGTGTTCCAACAGCATGATGCTATCTCCACCATTTAGTACTGTGGGTATGTTGTGGTCAGGGTTATTTTACAGTGTTAGAACTTATTCTTGTTTATTTACTCTGCAAATGCTTAATATTAGAGTGCATGGCTAAAATGTCTTTTGTCAACTGAATTTTCCACCTAAGTGTTGGATCTCTGCCACTCCTCCGGGCTTACCATAGGCTTCTTGGGTTTAGCATTAAAATCATATTAAGGTACATTTACATTTATGATTATGACATAAAAAAATATAAAAGTAAAGGTCCTATACTTTTTTCGGACACTGCAATTCCAAAGCCTACACCCCTGCAGAAATGCAGCTGTCTATTTGAACAAACGGAAGCAAAGTACCGCTCAAAGCCTCTGCAGCAACGAGGATCAAGCCTGCACATTTGCAGACACCTACATATTGTAAAGGCTTTTTGTTACGATTTCCAACTCATTGTTACCAAGTTAATGCTTTTTGAGGGTCAAGCAAATTTCAGACTTGCCTGCAGCAGCAAGGTTTATAAAAAAGGGAATTTACTTCAGAAAAATGTAAAAAAAATAAAATCTAAAACTGTTGGGTCAACCAAAAACCTGCTCATATGCACTCATAAACTCTAATCCAAGTTATCTAATGCTGCTTTGTTGTTTTTAATTGTAAGGACCTTTTTAAAGAACAATCAAGTTTCACAGATAAACAGCTTTAACAACCTGGATGAAGAAACTAGCACTTTTTTCTCATAAAAACGTATGAAGCCTTCAGAAGTGAACTGAACATCACTTGCTTTATTTGTGATAGTTTGAGAAATGTATCCCATTTCAAAAACAGATTTATTCAAATTACAAGCTAGGACGATGATTACTCCCACAGAACTATTTTTCTGCCTGATGTTCTTTAGAGTTTTATAGTTGCATGGAAACTCTCGGGATGTCTGCCATTTGCATGCAAGGCTGGTTCCACTGCAGAGGAGAACGAGAGGCCTGACACTCTGATTGGTGCAGGAGTTGCTAGACAACAGATGTCCAGCCAGCTAGGAGGTGTACTACCTGTGGAGAAAGGAGAGACAGAAAGTAGGGGAGCGGGAAGAGAGAGTATAGTGAAAGTAAAGGTTGGAAAATGCTGAGGAGGAAGAGTGTGGCTTTCATGTGTCAGGCATTTGCAGTGTGCATTTTGTTTGTGAGCACAGCAGCAAATACTGTAGAGCATGACTGTGTGCGTCTGTTCATGCTGCAAGTTAATTTAAAGAAAAACACTGAATTGCATGATAAACTCTTGATGTGTGGAATGTGTTTTCTACAAGGTGCCTCAGACCAACAAATGACACGATTTGATAAAAACTGATATTTCTTCTGTTTTTACAACTAAAGACAACTGAAATCACTACATAAAGATAACTGAAGACACAAACATTCAAATGACAGAGAAAATAATAATAGAGACAACCTAAAGCTGGGGTCAATATTTAAGATTGATCTTTGAAAAATTATTTGCAGATGAAAACAGGGTTGAGACAGATAGAATGGGAGAGACATTAAATAACTGCTTTTCAGTAACATGGAAAAAAATTGGTGACCTCGCTCTGAGGTTCCTATTAATAAAGCACTGACGGCTGAGCTGTCCTTGTTTCAGGCTCTGTCTGTTGCTCTACACTCTTCTGTTTGTCTCTACAGTTGGCAGTACAGTGAAATAATATTTAAATGGGCATGTCCTCACAGGCAAATGGTAACTCTGCAACACCACAACGTAGCTATGTTTAGGCTCTATGCACAGGAGAAAGTGCAAGCCTTTACAGAATAGACATATTAAGCCTCTTTTTCACAAGATCATTTTCATAAGGCATTATTGTGATAGTATAAGATTTTTGAAGTGAGGTTATGGGATAAAGCTAAAAGCAGTTAATATGTTACCTACAGTAGATAACTATCTTAGGTTCAGGACCAAATTAGTTTGTCCTGGAAGGTAAAGGTAATGGCTAGTCTCTGAAAGAAGACAAGAAAAAGGTGGACTTTTGCCTTCATAAAAAACCCCTCCAATTTAAAAAAAATCTCATAGTGGTTTATAGAAACTCTGTGTTATAAACCTATTAATCCTCAGGTACAGACCAGTGGCTGTTTACACTGTAAATGGAGGTAGGAGTTAATGCCTCATCAACAATCTCCCTGTTTGAAATGTGTATTGAAAAGAGAACATGTGAATTGTTTCCTGGTCAGAGTTAAGTGCCTGCTAGAAAAGTGAGAGAATATAAAAATTAACTTAACAGTGTTCTCTTAAACTGATAACATTTTGCTTTTAACACATTTATAATTTGATAGTAGTTTTAAGGTTGATAAAATATTACAGACAACTGAGGTTTTTGAGATTAGAGTTTTGAGATGGTAGAAGTCTGTTTTGACCTTGGTGTTAGTAGTTGTTAGTTTCAGCTTTCAGGACAAAATAATCTGCTAATCTCTACCTAATGAAGATGCCAAGAGAGTCCTTCACTGTAGGTAAAATATTAATGGCTTATAAAGTTCTTACAGAACTTCTATGACAGACTGACATACAACATTGAATTTATAGAACCAACTGCAAAAAAGTGAAATTAGTAATGAGGTGTCTATTTTAACGCCTATCTCATACCATTGTGATATGAAAACAACAGTTTTAAGGTTATTTGGGTTAATAATCGCATGCTTTAGTTTTTTATGGTTCGCATGTTTAAGATGAATAAAATGTGATTTGATGCTTTTTCTGTGAGTCAAAGTACAATTATTTAAATTACTTACTCATGGTATGGAAGGTGAACCCAACCCCTTATTTGCTCTTCTGGTTCAGATTTGATAGTGTTGACATAAGAACAGAAAATATCCAGCTTCCTACTTTTCTGATGTGTGGGGAGTGTGGATGTGTTTACCTGCTCCTCTTTTTAGGCTTTTAGTTTCTACTTGTTTTTGTGTCCTGGGGCAAAGTTGAAATGGGTCAATTCCAAAACCGTAGCATGTTACTCATTATGACAACTGCTGTTCTGACTCCGAGTCCAGGCAGTAGACAGGGGTTTTCTCTGACAGACACATTTGTGTGTCACTCCATGTTCATAAAGTCACATGAAATCAGTGTAATCACTCTACGGAAAGATGTGAGAGCCTGCTTAGGCTGCTATATCTTGTTTGGGGCTGTGCTGCATCAAAGCAGCAATAAAGTCACCTCTGTATTTTTAAGTGTTTTTTTTTCCCTCCTGGCATGGCATCATGTAATAACTTTTCAAATGTTTTCTTTCATTTTTATTTGACACATTTAAGCCTAATGTATGGTTTTGAAAAAAATGCTCACTAATAAATTTTGTGAGAAATGGGCAGAATTCAAAACTGATGTCACTGAAAATGATTAGTGGGTTGTTATAAAGTTTGAAGAGGATGGATAGAATATTCTATGGCTACACCAATGCACATTACTGTGGTAGTAACAACTTTTTTTAGTAGAGTGCAATTAATCTTTATGGTAAATGACCTGTACTTGTACGGCGCGTTTTCTAGTCCTGAGGACGACAAAGCGCTTCACACTACATTCACTCATTCACGCATACATTCACACACTGATGATGGTAAGCTACTGTACGGCCCCCTTGAACTTTTCCACATTTTGTCACATTACAGCCACAAACATGAATCAATTTCATTGGAATTCCACGTGAAAGACAATACAAAGTGGTGTACACGTGAGAAGTGGAACGAAAATCATACATGATTCTAATTTTTTTTTACAAATAAATAACTGAAAAGTGGGGTGTGCGTCATTATTCAGCCCCCTGAGTCAATACTTTGCAGAACCACCTTTTGCTGCACTTACAGCTGCCAGTCTTTTAGGGTATGTCTCTACCAGCTTTGCACATCTAGAGACTGAAAATCTTGCCCATTCTTATTTGCAAAACAGCTCCAGCTCAGTCAGATTAGATGGACAGTGTTTGTGAACAGTAGTTTTCAGATCTTGCCACAGATTCTCGATTGGATTTAGATCTGGACTTTGACTGGGCCATTCTAATACATGGATATGTTTTGTTTTAAACCATTCCATTGTTTCCCTGGCTTTATGTTTAGGGTTGTTGTCCTGCTGGAAGGTGAACCTCCGCCCCAGTCTCAAGTCTTTTGCAGACTCCAAGAGGTTTTCTTCCAAGATTGCCCTGTATTTGGCTCCATCCATCTTCCCATCAACTCTGACCAGCTTCCCTGTCCCTGCTGAAGAGAAGCACCCCCAGAGCATGATGCTGCCACCACCATATTTGACAGTGGGGATGGTGTGTTCAGAGTGATGTGCAGTGTTAGTTTTCCGCCACACATAGCGTTTTGCATTTTGGCCAAAAAGTTCCATTTTGGTCTCATCTGACCAGAGCACCTTCTTCCACATGTTTGCTGTGTCCCCCACATGGCTTGTGGCAAAGTGCAAACGGGACTTCTTATGGTTTTCTTTTAACAATGGCTTTCTTCTTGCCACTCTTCCATAAAGGCCAACTTTGTGCAGTGCACGACTAATAGTTGTCCTATGGACAGATTCCCCCACCTGAGCTGTAGATCTCTGCAGCTCATCCAGAGTCACCATGGGCCTCTTGGCTGCATTTCTGATCAGCGCTCTCCTTGTTCGGCCTGTGAGTTTAGGTGGACGGCCTTGTCTTGGTAGGTTTACAGTTGTGCCATACTCCTTCCATTTCTGAATGATCGCTTGAACAGCGCTCCGTGGGATGTTCAAGGCTTGGGAAATCTTTTTGTAGCCTAAGCCTGCTTTAAATTTCTCAATAACTTTATCCCTGACCTGTCGGGTGTGTTCTTTGGACTTCATGGTGTTGTTGTTCCCACCATTCTCTTAGACAACCTCTGAGGCCGTCACAGGGCAGCTGTATTTGTACTGACATTAGATTACACACAGGTGCACTCTATTTAGTCATTAGCACTCATCAGGCAATGTCTATGGGCAACTGACTGCACTCCGACTAAAGGGGGCTGAATAATTACGCACACCCCACTTTTCAGTTATTTATTTGTAAAAAATCTTTGGAATCATGTATGATTTTCATTCCACTTCTCACACCACTTTGTATTGGTCTTTCACCTGGAATTCCAATAAAATCGATTCATGTTTGTGGCTGTAATGTTACAAAATGTGGAAAAGTTCAAGGGGGCCGAATACTTTTGCAAGCCACTGTACCTCCAATTGCATGGAAAAATTGGCCAAAATACTAGCTACATTGTCTGTAAACCGGGAGAAGACTTACAGGAAACATTTGACTTCTTTCATTACAAAGTACTGAGGTGAACTTTTGTTATGGACTAAATAAAAATTTGCTGCACCACTATACAAAACAATCCTTTAAAAATCATACTATATGATTTCCTGGTTTTCTTTTTTACATTCTGTCTCACAGTTGAAATGTACCTATGATAGAAAAATGCCAAACACTTTTTTGCCCCACTGTACATTAAACTGATCTACTTTTTTTATACAGAAATGTGGGTAAAATGAAAAGTATGTTTAACTGCTAAAGCAAAAATGTATAGATTGATCTATTTGAAAACAGGAGGGGCAGAGCCATGTCACTCTATGCTCCATAACACAGGAGACAATCTCTGATTATTCCGGGACTTTCTCCTGGAGAACCTTGATATACCTTGATACCAGTTACCTGCAGGTCTAATTCCACACTTGTCATTGAGTTCAGCATTTAGATTGTGATCACGTTTCATTTATGCTACCTATAGAGGCGGTTATTCACTGCAATGAAGACAAAAAAACACTGAACAAAAACACAAAAAAGAATGCAAAAATCAAAAAAAGGTATCATCACTCACTCTACAAGTACCAGAACAATAAATGAATATGAAAATGTCATAACGCGGATCAAAATGGAACTGTCCAGAATTTTATTTTTATATGATTAAAAATAACCTTGGCAGTTTTACATTTGCTGTCATTTTGGATACGTTTCCTTTTTTCCTATTTGAGAAGTTATACACCAGAGGTCATTCTGAGCTTACTGTGCTCCTTGACTGTGGCGTTGTGTTGCTGTGTGTTGCCTGTTTCTGGCATGTAACCAAGCACATATCAGGTCACATTATTTCTGTCAAGCCTTTCAGTTCTGGTAAGCAAAACAGCAGGCTGATTCAAAGCCAGCACGCTATGACGGACTCAACATAAACACGCTGACAATGACATTAACACTGTCCAGTGTCCTCCATTGAGGCAAACATCAGCTGCAGTCAACTTCAGGTTGGATCGTTTTCACAGCCAATCATCATGGTGCATGAGCAATGCTGTTAATATCTGTGGGTCTGTGTCTCCTCTGCTTTTCTTTTAGATCATCAAAAGCTGGAAAGAGAGGCGAGGATTTGTCGTTTACTAAAGCACCCGAATATCGGTGAGCGCTAACATACACCAGAACACATCCTTTTTATCGCCAGGTCTATTGCGATAGCTGCAATGGCTATTCATCTTCAACACACAGTTATGAGAAAGCTAGTTTGGAAAAAGGATTAGTGAATTTGTGGGGCTGTATTTACTTGAGTATCTAATTATATTGTTCCTGTGCAATGTTATGAAAAGATACAGGAACCCCCTAGTAATAACCACTGACCTCTTGCATTCCTCCATCCTCATTAGACAACTTGTGGTAGCTGTCTCTCCTCTCCTGTTTTTTTTTTTTTTACTATCACAGTATATCAACATTGAGCTTAATATTTCAGATATATTAGTTCAATTTTATTGAGACATGTGCAACCATTGTAGCAGACAGTTTATTACAGTTTAAATCAACGCTCTTCCTAAATTTGGAAAGGTCCTTTTCACAAATCGCGCCATATTTGATATTGGGATTGCTGCTCTTCTTTTTCTGAAATCAATGTTTGATTTCTTATGTGAGCTAATTGCTGTTTTTGTTGTTTTTTGTGAAATCTCCTTCACAGTACGACTCCATGACAGCATATCTGAAGAGGGTTTCCACTATCTGGTGTTTGATCTGTGAGTAACGGAGTCCTCCTGCCTATCTGTCTCACACACCCACCAGCACATTCACATTTTGCAACCCTTCTTGCTTGAATGAGATTAAACACCATTTCAGAGATTCTGTTAGAGATACTGTTATTTCTCAACATCCTGAGACTAAATTAATGACTTTCCCCTAAATGGCCCATAATTTGCCATGCAACATGGATTAAACGCATCAAATTTGACTCTGCAGTAAGTACAGATTTTACGTCTTGTTTGACAGTGCTAATATACCTGTACATATTCTGTACAATTTAACAAAATTAGTCATGCCGATTAGTGAGACAAATACTTGAATGATATTTAAAAAAGGTGTGAACACATGTTTAAACATATACTTTGTTAAAATACCTTTCTACTAAATATGAGTATTCGGTCTTCTTCAGGAGGAACCTATTATAGGATGGCCATATTTTGATTTCCAAAAAAGAGAACACTTGGCACAGTTCTGAAACACTTTCAGGAGTGCCCCAAGACTTTTGATTTTAACATATTTAAAGCGTGCATTCTCTGTATGGTTAAAAAGAATAGTTAAATAACAAACTTCTAAAAGGCTTTTACAAATTGAAAAATTATTTTCAAATCTCTGGAAGTAAATAATGATAGAAATAATTACTCTTTTGAATTTGAAAAATTACCAGCAACAATAATGGTTTACTTTTTAAATAGCACTGGATAAAACAAAACAAAAATCTGAAACAATATTCTGAGAAAACAAGTATTTTCATTTTAATGTAAAAAAATAAAAAGAAGCAGTTTCAAAAAGACCGTAAAAATGTATATACTCTCAGTCTTTAGTTTTCATCTTCATCCTCCTCAGTCAGCTTATAGATGAATTCTTCGCCACCCATTTGTTATGACCAGGCGGTATATTGTTTACGCTTCGGGCTTAAAGCTTATGCTTTGACTTCTTGTAAACAGCAGCAATGCAGCCCAAAACAATGCAACACAGTGCAGCGCGGTGCCACTCGTCGGGACATGGTCTCCTCTCTGTTCCGTCTATGAACGGATCAGAAGTAGGCACTAGCCTCGGAGAGGACTTCACATGAGAGAAAGTTTGTCATATTGCATGCATTGCACCAGTCAGCATGGTCCCTTATAAACAATGAAAACCCGGACATTTTCATCAATCTATGACTTCTCCCTGGATGCCCCAGATGCCACGTGAAAAGTGGACATGTCCGGGGAAAACAGGAATGTTGGTCACCCTATTTATTATACTACATCTTGACTTTGTTAATTGGTCAATATTTTCCCATTTTGTCTTGCAAAAGTTCTTCAAATATTGACATATCTTGTCCACAACCCTTGTCAGGTGACTCCCCCAGAGTTTCTGTCAGATTTATTTCTAGAATTTGACTTGGCTAAAATCATTCCATAAACCTATTTTTCTTTTTGGCGAAGCCATGTTTTTGTTGTTTTGAATCTATGCTTGGACACACAGTAATGCTGAAAAAAACTCCTCATTTGTCTCCACGCAAACACTTGAAAGTTTGAAATTGTTTAGTTTAATCAACCTTGACAACCACGACAACAAAAAATTATCTGAAAAATGAAAACCCACGGCATGATGCTGCCTCAACCATGTTTCACTGTTTATATGGTGTTCTTATTGTGATGTCCTGTGCTGTTTTCATTTAAAACACACTTTTTGGAATATTGAAATATTGTATGTTTTTGGAAATAAGATTTCTTGTAACCCTATTTCTCAGTCTAGATGGAAATTTCGGGGGATCATTTTTAAATAAAATACGATTTGGAGAACCAGAAAGTCCTGCAGCTTGTTCTGTGTTGCTGTTGCCTCCTTGCAGTCTCTCTCTTAATTTCTGAGTGGCTTCATGCTATTCATAAATCACAGGTGGAGATGGTGATATCTGGCACCGTTGTGAGTTTTCAAAAATAAAACCAGCAGTGCAAGACTGCAAGAGGTGTCGAGCAGATTTGATGTCACAGTTGAGCATAAAATCTGCATCAGAATCATACCGTTCATACCGTTGTTTTTAAAACAATTAAGCTGATTAACTCCGTGCAGCAATCCTTTCACTGCAAAGCAAATGCTTCAAATTTAAATTATTTATCCCACCTTCTTACTCTTCAACATATCACTCCTTTGATCTGCGAAGCCAGCTTGACCTTATACAGATCTGCTAATGTGGGCCTTTGACTACCACTCATGTAAAGTCAGAGGCATAACAGAAGCTGGCTGACTTGTACCCTCCTTACCCCATTGGCCCTTTCACAAAACACATAGAAATGGTAAAAAGACCCCTTAAATCTGCTTCGAAGTGTTTGGTGTAAGAAGCTCATGTCAGTTATGATTAGGTCTTTTCACAGTAAGGTGTTTTTTTCTTTTTTTCTGTTTAAAAAGAATTTTAATTGTGATGAAAGTTAGAACATAGGAAGACCTTTGATGGTGTTACTGAGGAAAATGAGTGATGGTTAATTATCTAACACAGCATAATAGGGAGAGGGAATCTGGTGGTCAGATATGAGAAACAGATTATCAGTAATTTGATTCCAGAGGAGTTGAACTGATGGGACAAGAATGTTTTCATGGTAGATTTGTGAGAGACAGACAAAGAGACAGACTATAAGATATGCAAATTCCTTTAGCTATCACTTGATAATTTCTTGCTATGATATTTTTGAAAGTTTTTTTGTGGTACTAGTCGCCTTTATTTGCAGTAGTCAGACAGGAAACAGGCAGGGAGAGAAGGGGTCGGTGGGTATGCAGCAAAGGTCCCAGAGTCGAGAATCGAACCCCAGATGGCTGCATCAAGGACTAACAGCCTCTGAATATGTAACTCTACACCACATGCTGCCCCTGATTTGTTTTAATTGTAATTCAAATTTTATACCTAAAGCTTTTTTATAATTAGCAGTGATGAGTTCTTTACTATGCCAGATCACAGAGACTATGAGTACAATGTGCATGACATTGAAACATGCCAATCAGATAGCAAAAAGTAAATATTTCATTGTGGAACAACTGCCCCCCATTTTTAAAACTAAGGAGCAAGCATATCTTTTTCTTCCCATTTTTGACCCCCAAAATTCTGATCAGTCTCTGCAGTCAGGACATTTAAAAAAAAGTTTCCTTTAATTCTCATTATGATTTTTTTTTAACTACAAGGAATAGATACGTTTGTTGGGATACATTTTCCACAAGCTGAATGGACTGTATCTCCCAGCATCCCTTCCACCGCCCTGAAAGCATTCTCGTTGGTCTGTGGCCAATGATGACATCACAGAGTTGATAAAGGGGTGCGGAACATGAAATCATTGTCTTTCCCCTGCTCATCGCTGAGCTGAATGGAGACGCTCAATTGAATTTCAAGCAACTTTCCCTCTTTTGTTCTGACCCGCTGGACCAGGAAAGAACTCCCATGAAAACTTCCAAGTATTACCTACCAAGGTATCCGGCTTCCTGTTTGTGTATCTAGGAAGTCTACTGGCATCTGAGCTATATATGCCCGGCCTAGACCAGGTCGCGTGGTGTCCATCGTCTGCTAAAACTAGTGCTAATTGTCTCTTTGTTCCATATCATTTCCACTGTGGGATGAGTCTGGCCTTTGAAGCCCATGCTTTCCAGTCTGTGTTTCATTGCTTTACCGAGTGGAGCACGGGACCAATTCGAGCAAAGACTTTATGATTGGCCCCCCACACACACTCTTCTCTCTTGCTCTCTCTCACGCACGCACGCACAGGTGATAACAGCATCTTGAAGTGATGCCCTGCTGACTGTCCTCCCTTAATACATTTTTCTAAGATCATCTGTAGTTTGTAGATTGTATGCATTAGAATAGATGGGATTGTCGACACAGTAAGTTGGCTGTAAGGTTAATCTATTGTGTTAATAAACCCTGTTATATTTTTAAGAGAAGCTTCCTTATTTTATTCAGCGTGTCTGCAGTTACTGTTCACAGCATTTGAGCTCACATCCTTCAGAGGAGACCGGAAGTCTGGAAATTCTCCAAATATTACAATAATAAAGGAGTGGTGCCCCAATTAATCAATTAAATAATTAAATCTCATCAATAGTTATATTAATATTAAGTTATTAGTCATAACTATTGATGTTGAATTAAACCATACATACATTAAATCGCTCACACTCTGTGCCTTCTCTATCACAACACATTTGACAAACAATTGATAAAATTGCTTTAGTCCCTTCATTATTCACCTTTTTATTGATCAGAAGCTTTATAGTCGTAAAGAAAAAAGCTAAAATGAACACAATCTAAACAGTTTTTTGTTTAGGGTTGAAGATGCATATTTCAAATTTGCTCCCACATTTAATAACAGAAGCCAGCACCCATGGCCATAGGTGTATTTCCTTTTGAACAGCTGTGCAATTATATTTAAAAAAGGAAATACAAGCTATTTTATATTTGCTGGATTTTCCGAAAAAAAAATTTCTAAGAAGTGTGCTTTAAAAGAAAACAAAACAGAATAACAAGTTAGTCGATCAATGAATTCAGGACCTGCACATTTGTAACTGACGTGGGTGTTTGAAAATCAGGATATTCAGGGGAGAAAAGTTGAGAAATACAGAAAGAGCGTCCTTTTATTTATCTGTTTTATTTCTGGATGTCAAGTTACAATACCATGTTATTAATGAAAGCAAAAAGTAGCTGACCTGAATATCCAAACTACAAATTTCAGCTTAACTAAATATAATGAAACATGATAAATTAGCTTGCTGCATCTGGGGCTTTCTTTGGTGGCTGTTTCGATCTCACACATTAACAATGAACTAACTTCAGCGAAAGCCAATACTTTTGTTTCATTCATTTAAGACTAATCAACTGGGACACTTTTTTAATCTTTTTTTATTTTTAGGATTTAGAGAACCATTTGCTTTTTCTTACTTCTGAGAAACTGTGCTTCCTGCTTCTGTTTAATTTTAGTTACAAGTACTATGTGAGTCCAAATAAGTCCAAATAAGGAAGAAGTACATGCTCTCCATCAGTTTGTAATGAGAAAGACGAGATCACGACAAACTCATGTTGTCATTGTGTCCCTGCAGGGTGACAGGCGGAGAGCTGTTTGAGGACATCGTAGCCAGGGAGTACTACAGTGAAGCGGATGCCAGGTAGCACCCACGTCCCCCCAACACACACACTGTCCAACAGACTCACTGTGCTGAGCATAGCAATCATAATGCATCTTTGTCTGCTACATAGGGAACTTTATGTGGGTGTATGAGGCTTTGTTTGTGTGTTCACATATGGCTGCCTCAGAAGTATGGTACAGCTGCCTACTCTCTGAGGTATCATTGAGTTATTTATACAAATGATTAATGACACAAAACCTCCAGTATTAATCATGACCAACCTAGCTTATAGTGCCAGCTTTCTGCCTCCCCAGAGAAACACAAGGAAGCTGTGTGTGTGTGTGTTTGATCTTAGCTTCTTGACATACAAGCCATTTGGCTTATAATGTACTTTCATAGATTAAATGTGATTTAAAATATCTTCTTGTCATTAGCCAAGTAAACTGTATGAGAAAAAACACAGTGTACATTGTTAGGAAAAGATCCCTTCACTCTCACCATTACTTCCCCTTCTATCCTATAATTCCCTACCACCATCACTCTATATGGACTAACCTTCCATTCGCAATCCTATTCACTTCTCTTTCCTCAGCCACTGCATACAGCAGATCCTGGAGAGTGTCCATCACTGCCATGTTAACGGGATTGTTCACAGGGATTTGAAGGTTTGTATGACCAAAGGCATTGCTGCAAACTCAGACAATATGAAGCAGAGGACAACATTTAGAAAGTCCTGTTTTTTTGCTAGAGATGCATCGTTTTGTGGTCTATTTCCAATTTGTTGGTTTTTGTAAAGTTTCTAAACTATTGCTACAGTTTTAGCCAATTCCCATTTATCTTTTAAGAAAACAAAGAACAAAAATACCTAACAGTTTAAAAGGAGCATTCAAAATATGTTTTCTAGTCTTCCTTGCTGAGCAGATTAGTGGTGCACAATATGTCACAAAATATTATCATAATATCACCGTACACAATATCTACATCACAAAGACCGGCCTGGACTGCAATAAATCTTACATAATTATTTAAATAACATGTTTTCATGCGCTCTATATAATATATTTGACATTTAATGGGGGGTTTTAACAGCAAAGAATGATTAAGGTCATTGAAAAACAGCAACTAGGTTGTTTTAGTGACAAAGCAGCAGACATAAGCCTGGAGCCACTTGTGGAGTGATACCTTGTTGTTGAGATGAAAATATATTTTTTTAAATAGCTGGATACTGGACTACTAATCATTTGGGCATCATTTTTGTAACATACTGTTGTTGAGTTGAAGACATCTTTGGTAGCCAGTTACATCAACCCATGGGGAAAAACAGCTTCAAAATGAGAGTCTCAAACGAGTGGTCTATGCCACAGAGTTTGATTACATTTTTGATCTACTTACATATCTGTGAGTCCTCTAACAAGCACTGAGTCTCCTTCACTCATCAACATTGTTTTCCCCCAACGTATATTATTGTCAGAATGACCCTATAACGCTTACATATCACAGGTTACTGATTGGAAGCCAATTATATTTTAGAGTTCCAAACAGTTTAGTCATCCGTCAGGGTCAATCAAACTTAAATTTATAAGTTGGTGCATCTATGTGTCTGTTTTTTTTCCTTTGGTTTCTTAAATACATTTTACAATCTTTACTTGCTGCTAATACCAAGGTCAAGAATCCTCTTCTAACTGAAAATTGATATTCTTTTGAGCTTTGTAGTTGAATTATTTTTTTTACGGACTGTGATGCAAAGTATTTATAGGAACAGAAGTATTCAAGGATAAGCATAATTAGAAAGAAGTCAGATCTGATCACAATTAGATCTGGGGGAAAGAAAACTGAGAAGTTATTAACTCTTTTAAGATTTTATATCTCCCAACTTTGTTGGTAAAGATGCCCTTTCCTGAAATTGTGACGCTTATAGATGCCTCATAATCTCAAGATTTTCTTCACTGTCATGTAAATCTTTGTGTTGATGTGAGAGTCTGCCCGGTGAGCTGTATGTCTGCCATAAACTGCCAGCTTCGCAAGCTGTCTGTGTTTGGAGTCTGTAAATGTTAACAAATGTATTATTCATTAGAGCACACTGTCTCACTGGCCTTAGGTTAGCAAAGACCTTTCTGATCCTCTGTATGTGTGCAAGGGTGTGTTTTTGAGAAAGTGTTTGTATACGTGCATGCTGTGGGCTCATAAATACATTTGATTCTGCTAAACCGTGCCAGTATCCGTGTTTGTAGATATATATATATGGCTGAGTCACATGTTCTTACGCCTCTTGTTACCCCACTCCTTCCCCTGTATCTTTTTTATCTCGCTGCGGGCTTTGCTCCCACTCATGGATTTTGTCAGTGTATATTTGTGGCATTGTAGACAAAAACCATCGTTCTTCACCAAGCCTGTCGTTCTTAATCCATGAGGCTCAGGAGACAAATCCATAGTCCCAGCACACAAAATGTCCGTGGTCACCTTTAGAGTCAGTCCTGTGCACGTTTGTGTCTCTGTCATCTGTGTGACAGAAAGGGAGTTGCCTCAGACACTGATTTAAGAGCAGTTTAGTGTCACTAAGACCTAAAGGCTTTGATTAGGCATTGGTTTGGCTAATCTGATTTTAGATCTGTGTCTGTGGGCAGCATGATCCCTGAGCGTCTGACCTCTCACCTCTAACCTGTTTGACTCCGCCCCCCCCAGCCTGAGAACCTTCTGTTGGCCAGTAAGCTGAAGGGGGCGGCGGTCAAGTTGGCTGACTTTGGGCTGGCTATCGAGGTACAGGGGGACCAACAGGCATGGTTTGGTGAGTATTCATTCATCTCTTTCTTCAATCTCAGTTGATCAATGATGCAACTATATTATCATTTTTTAATTTATTTTAATAGTTCACAAAATTCTCTAAACTATTCACAAGTCAGACTCTAAAACAGGAAAAAGGTATATGTACATGTAAATCATAATTCAATGTCATCCCGAGGTAGAGATGTGGACACTAATCAGAGACTTGGTCTTGAGTTGATTACAAAAGTCACAAAAAATCTCATGCCCCTTTTCCACTAGGGTTGGGTGAGCCCGAACGGGCCGGGTCAGCACAGCCCAGAACGGGCTGGTTGTGTTTCCATTACTATCTCAGGAATGAAGACTTAGGCGAGGGCATGGGCGGGCTCAGCTTAAAGTGGTGCGAAAGGTCCGTGATGCCATTCGTAATGGCCAGAATAGTAGTAAATGTGGACATGCACAATGAGAGCAGAATATGACGGAGAAACAACAATGGAAGACGTTGAGGTATTTTTGTACGTCGTACTCGGAGTGTGGCTCTCTCTGAAAAAGAAACTCCGCACATGCGCACCACCAGGCCAATCAGTGGCTCCCACTACGTAGGGAGGCTTGTGACTGACTTGACTTTACCCGACCAATCAGTCCATAGGTGGGCGTGTTGGGTCGCTTCGGCCCGCTTTGGACCAAGGCAGAGGTAGTCCAAAAAAAAGGGGTCGGCTCGGCCCCAACAAAGGTAATGGAAACACGTCAAATCGGGGCTGATTCTACCCGTTCCAGACCAAACCGACCCTAGTGAAAAAGGGGCATTAGGCTTGTGCTCCAAGGACTCGAGACAAGACTCAAAGTCAGAGACTCGTTTCACAAATAATCTTTATCTCCTGTGATCAGCGGCAAAAGTGATGCTGCATATAAGCCACAGACCATGGCTCTGACATAGATATGAATATATTGTGAAAGCGTTCATTCGGTTTATTAGCCAGTAAATTTCACAGATCATGACCTTATAATTGCTAATTACAGTCTGTAGCTTTAATAAAATGAGTTCTACAAGCTGAACGCAGTAAAAAATGCTTCCTTGTCATTCTGTGTCATTAGAAAAAAACGTAACTCCAGTCTTAATATCTTGCTGTTAAACTATTGTCACTTCAAAAATAAGGTTTTGGAGTGGCTTAGTCAAAGTCAAGGCTTAAATCTGATTGATTTCTGTGACATGTACTTTGCCATGAAGAATAGGTTGAAATTCCTTAACATGGATGCAAAAGCCTGGTTGCCAGTTTACAGCAAATGCTTGATTGCAGTTGTTACCACCAATGGTAAGTCAGGGATGTAGAGTCAGTTATTATTTTTAGGGATCAATTACTTTTTCACATCAGGTTAACTTGGTTTTGGATATCGTTTTCTTTTCCTTCATAGTAAAATTATAATTCAAAAACTGCATGTTGTATTTATTTGGGCTATCTTTGTCTAATATAAAATTGATATTAAATATAAAAATGAAAAAGGTTGACTTTAACAGTGTCCTTTTGAGAAAATGTTGAGAAAATAGTCTCTTAAAAAAGTACTTAGGTTGGATGTGTTTTTTGGAAAAGGAACAACAGGCCTTGTGTATAAAATTCCTAAGAATTTCCCTGGAATCCAAACCCACTCCACAAACTGAACCTCCCTACACATCTAATTCAGCATCATCCAATTAAAAGAACACGGCAGAGAAGAGCTTAAAGTCAATTTTTCCCAAGAGATGTCTTTCAACCCAGTCCATTTCAACACAGATAAATCATTCTCATGATGTCCAAAGCAAAGAAGAAACTGACTTAATGTTCCATTCCCTCCACATTTCCCCCTTTCTACTTTTTACCCCTGCAGGTTTTGCCGGCACTCCTGGTTACTTATCCCCAGAGGTTTTGAGGAAAGACCCTTATGGGAAACCAGTTGATATGTGGGCCTGTGGTAAACAAGTTTCAGATGTTTTCACTTTTACTCTTGGAACACATTTGCTAATGTATGTCAAATAATTGCCAGTGGCTTTCTGTTGTGATACAGTGCTACAGCTTCATATTTTTTCCAGATTTTGTTGCAGTGTAAATTATGTTTGTATAGTTTTTGAGACAATACTGGCTGTAATGGCAATAACCATTACCATGGCTTCTATTTACACGTGACTTCTTTTAGGCGTGATTTTGTACATCCTGCTGGTGGGCTACCCTCCATTTTGGGATGAAGATCAACATCGCCTCTACCAACAAATCAAGGCAGGGGCCTATGATGTAAGTTTCCACAAATACATACTGTATACAGTATTACAGGCTGTAACCTGAAAATCCAGTGTGAACACAAATTATGTGTATACATTTCTTTGTGCACACTGATGTGCTTCTCATACACTGCCTAGATTCTAAATATACTTTTTGCAGTGTTTTCAAGTTAATACATAATAGCCCAGAGGTCAATTCACATACGTAAAGTTCAAATTATTTTGTTGAAATATTCAGAAGTAAATTCAGTACTCCAAAGGAAATAAACAAAAATGTTTTTGCCAATTACATGTTTTACAAACATGGTTTTAACTGTTTACCTCTGATATTTGTTGTAGTTTTCTTATGTGTTACATCATCAAAAGACGTTTTGGCAAGTGCTAACTTTTTACATTTGTTTACCACTTTTATGTTATTTGCAGTCACATGTCCAGGATCTCATTATTGCCAGATTTACAATACAGTTAATCATATTTGTTTGTTTTTTCGTTTGTTTTGTTAGCAAGCACTAACCTGAAAATGTTAGAGAAATGCAGCACATCAAAACTACATTGCAGTTACCTTTAAACGTATTCCCAAGATAAATGTTCTATTGTTATAAAATCCCGATTTTTTTTCAAATTTATTTAATCAAAAAGTCTTCTGATAAAATCTCCACCAAATAAAATCTGCCTTGCTGTTACTGTAGTCGGGAAGAGAGGTTAAAAATATCACAGTGTCTCAGAGTTATTGTCAAGCTCACTCCCACACTCTGCCTTTCTTTTCAAGCTTTCCAAAAGGTAACATTATCACTAACATTAGTCAAGGAGAAGTGATTTGCAGCACTGATCATGTGGGCACAGCTTCACATAAGCTTCCAGCTTTACTAGCTAAATCTTGAGCCAGGCTGCATGCTGGTGCTGTTGTTAGTGCTGTTGCTTTGCATCAAGAAGGTTCTGGGTTCAAACCCTAGGTAGGGGTTTTCTTCATTTTGTTGTTGAGCGTATGGGGTTCTCTGGGGGGACTTCGGCTTCCTCCCACAGTCCAAAAACTAAAATTTTAGGTTAGTCACTCTAAATTAGCCTTAGATATGAGTAAATGTGTGTGCACAGTTGTTTGTCCTGTGAGTCACCATGTTGCTTCGTGATGGAGTGCCAACCTATCCAGGGTGTACCCTGCCTCTCGAGTCCCCCACTTATTGACTCAAAAATCCAATCCTTCCCTATATTCACACACTTATTGAGTCTTTATTAATTATCATGTTATTTCTTTGCCCCACAATAAAAAATACATACATGGAAGTAACTGCTAATGTTTTTTTTCTATTCAGTTAGTTCTGTCTAATTATCTCTTGTGTAACATGCTTTGCAAATGATGGCATCATTGTCATTTAAGGTAGCTGGCCAGGTGGAGTGCAGCGATGGAAAGGAAATGTAAAGGAACCAAAGCTGATTCAACATTTTAAGTTTTATAAACGCAACACCTTTGTTTCTGCTCCCATTTTTCATGAGATAGACTTAAAGATCTAAAATTCATTCCAGATACACAATATTACCATTTCTCTCAAACATTGTTCACAAATCAGTCTAAATGTGTGATAGTGAGCACTTCTGCTTTGCTGAGATAATCCATCCCACCTCACAGGTGTGCCACATCAAGTTGCTGATCTGACATCATGATTAGTGCACAGGTGTACCTTATACTGCCCACAATAAAAGGCCACCCTGGAATGTGCAGTTTTGTCTCACAGCAAAATGCCACAGATGCCACAAGCATTGAGGGAGCGTGCAATTGGCATGCTGACAGCAGGAATGTCAACCAGATCTGTTGCTCGTGCATTGAATGTTCATTTCTCCACCATAAGCCGTCTCCAAAGGCGTTTCAGAGAATATGGCAGTACATCCAACCGGCCTCACAACCGCAGACCACGTGTAACCACACCAGCCCAGGACCTCCACATCCAGCAGGTTCACCTCCAAGATCGTCTGAGACCAGCCACTCAGACAGCTGCTGAAACAATTAGTTTGCATAACCAAACAATTTCTGCACAAACTGTCAGAAACCGTCTCAGGGAAGCTCAACTGCATGCTCGTCGTCCTCATCGGGGTCTTGACCTGACTCCAGCTCGTCGCCGTAACAGACTTGAGTGGGCAAATGCTCACATTCGATGGCGTATGGCACGGTGGAGAGGTGTTCTCTTCACGGATGAATCTTGGTTTACATTGTTCAGGGCAGATGGCAGACAGCGTGTGTGGCGTCGTGTGGGTGAGCGCTTTGCTGATGTCAATGTTGTGGATCGAGTGGCCCATGGTGGTGGTGGGGTTATGGTATGGGCAGGCATCTGTTATGGACGAAGAACACAGGTGCATTTTATTGATGGCATTTTGAATGCACAGAGATACCGTGATGAGATCCTGAGGCCCATTGTTGTGCCATACATCCATGAACATCACCTCATGTTTCAGCAAGATAATGCACGGCCCCATGTTGCAAGGATCTGTACACAATTCTTGGAAGCTGAAAATGTCCCAGTTCTTGCATGGCCAGCATTCTCACCAGACATGTCACCCATTGAGCATGTTTGGGATGTGCTTGACCGGCGTATACGACAGCGTGTACCAGTTCCCACTAATATCCAACAACTTCGCACAGCCATTGAAGAGGAGTGGACCAACATTCCACAGGCCACAATTGACAATCTGATAAACTCTATGCGAAGAAGATGTGTTGCACTGCATGAGGCAAATGGTGGTCACACCAGATACTGACCGGTTCTGAGTCCCCAGACCCCCAATAAAGCAAAAAACTGCACATTCCAGGGTGGCCTTTTATTGTGGGCAGTATAAGGTACACCTGTGCACTAATCATGATGTCCGATCAGCCTCTTGATGTGGCACACCTGTGAGGTGGGATGGATTATCTCAGCAAAGCAGAAGTGCTCACTATCACACATTTAGACTGATTTGTGAACAATGTTTGAGAGAAATGGTAATATTGTGTATCTGGAATGAATTTTAGATCTTTAAGTCCATCTCATGAAAAATGGGAGCAGAAACAAAGGTGTTGCGTTTATATTTTTGTTGAGTGTAACATTCCGTCATCTCTCTTACTGCGAATCAAACAGAACTCAGTAAAACTTAGCACGATATATTGCCTTTTAGGTGGAAAGCAGAAAAAATATTTACACAGTCACAATTTAGGTAATTGTTAGCTCTTCAGACATCCGTGGGAATCAATATAGAACCTAGAAGTTAGTATTTTAAATAATGTTGTGTGGCTGTTGGTTTCCTCCCTTAAAGGAAAACAAGAGCCACAGAATACGATTAACACAATCAACAGATCCAGAGATAACGGGGGGCATTCCACAAATGTTTGCATATAAGAGCATAAACTATTATCCCAAAACTGTTTCCTTGCTATCTTTGCAACTTGCTGCAAGTTTATAACATAATTAGTCAATTCTCTTGAGTTCAGATTTCTCAGATAAAAACACTATTGTGTAAATCTAAAGTCACACAGAAAAAATACTCATCAACAAGCTCAACAATAACAACATATTTCTGCTTTTGACAATCTCCTGCAAGTTCTGTTTTCCTTTTTTACTCTCCAAACCAATAAGCATGATATTCTACCATACATATTAAACATACAAACATTCAAAAACATACATCTTTTTGAAGAGCTAAATAGCTGCTCAAAATGATTTATTTTGCACCAAACTAAGCTATGTGGTGTCTTTTCTAGTGATACAATCCAACTTTGTATTTAATGTGTATGTAATGTTGATATTGAGACTGGCACAGTTAACTAACCTGTGATCGGTGGCCCATACAGTGGGTGGGATTTCTCAAACTACATGATTAAAAATCTTGCCCACTCAGAGGAATAATGTATTTGGTGGATTTTACTGTCATTTGTGACAGACTTTTCATAGAAGTGCGAGGGCCCGATAATTACCCTTGGTCTACCCAGAATTTGAGATTGATAAATTTTGATTGATTTCAAATATAACTCGAAATTCCAACTCTCACTGAGTAGTTGATTTCCGTTTATGTGATTCTTTAGGAAAAAAATTACGCTTCATTACAGCCATATTTAGTGCGCTTTAAAAAAAAAAAATGTTAATAAAATTTTTTAATTCTTTAACTTTACTGTTTCTGCATGCCAGTTGCCTTTTTAAATAAAACATATTTTTTGCTTTGTGCTTCTTGTGCTTGAGTCAGGGGTTAACTACACCCTCAAGTGGACATTGATTGGCTATCATTGTACGCCTGCTTATCATTAGCTGATTGGCTTTGTTGTAGTGGGGAGGGCAAGGTGAAGAGGAGCAGTGAGTTGCAGACAGTGTTGCCAACTTAGCGACTTTATTGCTATATTTAGAGAGTTTTTAGACCCCTCCAGGGACTCTTAAAAAAAAAAAGAGTGAGTATTGGAGACTTTTGGACACTGATGTGAAGCACGTACCTTGGTCACTCTTCTCACTGAGCAGCGGTGCTGCCGTGGGCTCCTCTCCCATCTCAGAGCGCTCACAACAGGCAGCCAGTCTGTGCGCTGAAGCTTTGCCCACCTGCCCAGGTCTAGCTGGAGGCAGAGTAGATATTTACCCCACTGAGGACAGAATGCTAATGAATCGCAAATGCTCGAATCCGAAGGTTGCAGGCAGCACTTGGGACTAGTCTCAAAAATAAATGGCTACATAAACTACAATATATAGATATACAGTGGCTTGCAAAAGTATTCGGCCCCTTTTAACTTTTCCACATTTTGTCACATTACAGCCACAAACATGAATCAATTTTATTGGAATTCCACGTAAAAGACCAATACAAAGTGGTGTACACGTGAGAAGTGGAACGAAAATCATACATGATTCCAAACATTTTTTACAAATAAATAAGTGAAAAGTGGGGTGTGTGTAATTGTTCAGCCCCCTGAGTCAATACTTT